>JBBDGP010000390.1:310000-761496 GCA_037952835.1 Lithobates septentrionalis
TGCAGTGCCCACCATGTAATGTGCTCAGCTGTGCCCGCGATGTCATGTGCTGTGCCCATCATATAAGGTCCTGTGCCCACCGTGTGCATGTGCTGTGTTGTGCCCACCATGCAATGTGCTGTGTTGTGCAGTACCAACCATGTCATATGCTGTGCCCACCATATAATGAACTGTGTCTACCTTGTAATGTGCTGTATTGGGCAGTGCCAACCGTGTAATGTGCAGTGCCCACCATATAATATGCTGTGCCCACCATATAATGTGCTGTTCAGTGCCCACTTGTAATGTGCAGTGCCCACCATGTAATGTGCTCAGCTGTGCCCACCATGTCATGTGCTGTGCCCATCATATAAGGTTCTGTGCCCACCGTGTGCATGTACTGTGTTGTGCCCACCATGCAATGTGCTGTGTTGTGCAGTACCAACCATGTCATGTGCTGTTCCCACCATATAATGAACTGTGCCTACCTTGTAATGTGCTGTATTAGGCAGTGCCAACTGTGTAATGTGCTGTGCCCACCATGTAATGTACTGTGCTTTGCTTACCATTAAATGTGCTGTATCCATGTATCCACCATGTAATGTGTTGTGCCAACCATGTAATGTACTGTGCTATCCCCCCCCCCCCGTGTTATGTACTATGCTGTGCCTCCCACAGACAGGCAGCAGTGCCATGGCCCTGTGTGTGGGTGTCAATGGGCAGAGGGGGAGAACTAAGCAAAGGATGGGGGAGTTCAAAGCCCCCTCCCCCACCCCCCCGGTACGCACCAAGCTCCTCACCAGGATGTAGAGCACCTGTAGAGCACCTGCTTGTCCCCGGGGAGGAGGTCTCCCGCATGGCCCAGCTGGAGGCCTTGGATTTGACCCAGGCCAGTGGTGAATCTTCTCATACGCGTATCTTCACACATTAGCTCTTACGGCATTACATCACTGCAGTGTTACTCGTGTTCCTGGGTACTAACGTAGTGAGATGATCGTTTCAATTGGCTTGTACGGTGGCAAGTCTCCTCATCCATTTTCTCACACAGCATACGTCACAATTTTCTTACGTTGCAATGGTTTCAGCACTCATAATTTGCTTGACACGTTTCAGGTACCATAGGCCTAAGTTCACGTTTTAAGTTGCCTGCTACGCCTCAGGTAACTCCGCCTCGGCATAAGTCACGAGACTGACACGCTTAGTCCTGGGCAAACGTTCACTTCATCGTTTTGCCACGGTCACCGTGAAAAAAAAAAATATATATATATATATATCTATCTATATATCTATATATCTCCATGTTAGAGCAAGATATGGGTACATTTTGTCATATTATTCTGGTGTTTTGGGTTGGTCTCATACAGGATTCACGTTTAGGTCTTATGGCATCACATCACTGCAAGGTTACCTATAACGCTTATGTTACCTACGGATTGAGGTGTTCGTTTCTAATCAGCTTGTGTGGTGGCAAGTCTCCTTATCCATTTCCCATACGGCTTACTCTTACGATCTTCATACCTTATGACATTTCACTACTCAGTTGCCCGACACGTCTACAGGCTGCATAGGCTTGAGTTTACGTTTTTAAATTTGCCTGATACGCCTCCGGTAACTCGGCCTTGGTAAATTTAGGAGACTGACACCTTTTCAGTCCTGCACTACGTATACTTTGTCATTCATCACATACATGGCTAGGGTTATATTTCACTTATTAGGTTATGACGTTACAGCGTTTACATTGTTACCTGTCAGGTTTATTGGTATCAATGGATTGAGATGATAGTTTTTAATTTGCTTGTGCGGTGGCAAGTCTCCTCATCCGTTACACATACGTCATACGTTTCGACATTTCACAACCCTCATATCTTTGCCTGACACGTTTTCAGGTATGCAAGGCCTGAGTTTACATTTTTAATTTGCCTACTACGCCTCAGGTAACTCGTCTGTTATCCATTTCACAAGTCTGACACGTTTCAGGCCTACACTAACACTTTTTTAGTATTTCGTTAACTAATTCACTTCCACCATATGGAATACACTCGTGCACTTTTTTTCTAAGGGGGGAAAAAAAAGAGGGGGAATTTATCGCTTTTGCGTGAATAAATTTTTTGCTTTGATCTCAGTTAAATAGGTCATGTCATAGGCCGCGGATAGTGAAGATTTTGCTTCCATCCCTCCTTCTCCGGCCAGGGGTTCAGTACATGGCAGCACGCCCTCCCTAAGATCCTGGAGCATCTGCAAACTCATGGCTGAACTACAGCTCAGGGCTATCTCGTACCCAGCTTTGGTTCGCAAAGCTGAATTTTTATTCCCAGTGCATCAGGCTCCATTCGTGAGCAAGTCACCTTTCGTTCGGTCAGGTTTTTCCTCTTACAATTCAATCCACCCTGAGCTCATTGGAAAACACCTGTCAGGAGCTACGAGCCAGGGTCGAGGTGTTGGAAAGCCATCCATGCCCGGCCCCAGAGGCACTCGCCATTCCTGGCACATCAGCGGTTTCCGGGTCCACCTTGGTTGGACCTTTAGCCTTTAGGTAATGACGCCAGTTCTCTTTCTGTTACTCCGGCTCATTTCATTCCAGCAATATCAAGAAGGTGTTCTAGATGGTAAAGACGTGTATTTAGCTTCCCTTTTGTTAGCGACTCACGATATAGCTGACTACAATCAGGTTGGTGGTGAGGTCTCCGTAGTGGCAAGACCAGGAACCACAGGCTGAACCGTAAGCTCTCCTTTCCAGATTTAGCCCTTGCCTTGGTGTCTTAAGGGACGATATTAGCTCTATAAGTGAATGCTAGACAAACCCCCGCTGATCTGCAGAAGCTTATGGCAGTTTTTCTGCACTTAACATCCCACTGGCAAATAAGGAAATTGAAGGCCTGGCTACTACACTCACTTTCCTGGGGATTATGTTAGACACTCGCTCTATGCAGGCTAGTCTGCCTGCGAATAAGGTTGCAAGAATCAGACCGTGTCCATGGGTTACGATCTACCCAGTCTGTTCCAGGAAGGATTTGCAAGCATTGCTAGGCATGCAAACTTTGCCTTGAGAATCGTTTCCCAAGGCAGGCTTTTTATTTCTCGGGTGTTTGCACCTTTACCTTTAGCCCCGACTCCGATTCAGGTCAAACTAGATTCCGTGTTTTTTTTGTTTCCAATTTACACTTTTGGGACGGGTTCTTCCAGTACTGGAATGGCATCACCACGTTCATCCCTGCAGTTGTGGTGTTGTCTCCTCAGGTCATTACTGATGTTGCAACCACCAAAGGCTATGCAGCAATTTTTGGCACTCACTGGTTAGCAGGACCATGGCCGGACGATTGTCTGGCTATTCCCAGGTTTGCAAACGTAAGCTTTGCTTGAGATTACCTCATAAGGTCTGCAGTGCAGGTGTGGGGTCACTTATGGACAGGTAACAATGTAAGGTTCGCCTCAGACAATCAGGCTACCTCCGAGATCTTCAACAAGGTAGGTCCAGTTCATTACTCATTATGGCTTTCATACGCAGGCTCATTTGGCAGTCTCTCCAGTTCAAATTCCAGTTGCGCTATAGGTTCATTAATTGGTATACAGAATACAGCTGTGGACGCTCTATATCTCATTTTTAATTATCTGTTGTTTTCCAGCAGGTCCCAGACGCAGACGCCTGTGCCATCCCGTCCCCACACTTCTCGCTTCTAACGATGGATTAGATACTCACTGGGCTATCGCGGTAGGGTTGGTCTACAGGTCATTATCTGCCAACACAGGGAAGGCTTATAACACGGCCTGGAATACCTTCCAGACTTTTCAAGCACGATACCCTAGGCACCCTGAACAGAGGTGTATTTAGGTTTTGTGCTGCCCTAGGCCTGACTAAACTTGTGCACCCCCTAATTTAAATACGACCCACCCTTTCCTGTCAATGCCATGCCCCTTCCTGTTTAAGACCCGCCCTGTCATCTGTAAACCACACCCTTTCCTCTTTAGGCTCCACCTCTTTCTCTCTGTACATTAACCACCTGGCCACTGCACATAAATGGCCGGTTGGCATAACCTGAGTGGACGTTCAGGAACGGACGTTCAGGAAAGTCCCTCAGAGCGAGTGCTCGCAGCACGGCTACAAGGCGTGCTGCGGCTTGATCCTGTGATCATTATGATCACAGAATCCAGCTGAGCAGAGATCGGGATATGGGTGCTGTGATCAGCCCTCCCGATCACATGACGGCTGTGTCCAATCACAGCCATCACAATGTAAACAGAGATGCATGTCTCTGTGACAGTTCTCCCTGCCAAGCTCAGTGCGGTGGGGGGGAGGGGGAATCTGCAGATCTGTGACAGCTCTCTGTGCGAGAATGATTTTACACAGGGAGCTGTTACAGATCACCCCACAAACAGTACACCAAGCACCACTGTCACCCCTGTCCCCATAAAACACCTGTCTGTCCCCCATCACTGCCAACACCAAATAAACACTGATTTGGGTTATTTTTACCAAAGAAATGTAGCATCATTTTTGGTCAAAATTTATCAAAAGAAAATACTTATTTGCAAAATTTTATAACAGAAACTAAGAAAAATGCTTTTTTTTTGAAAATTTTCAGTCTTTTTTTATTTGTAGCGTAAAAAATAAAAATCCCAGCGGTGATTAAATACCACCAAAGAAAAGCTCTAGTTGTGTGAAAAAAATGATAAAAATGTAATTTGAGTACAGTATTGCATGACCGCGCAATTTTCATTCAAAGTGTGACAGCGCTGAAAGCTAAAAATTGGTCTGGGAAGGAGGGGGGTGAAAGTGCCCAGTATTGAAGTGGTTAAAAGTGGGTACCAAGTGCAGCCTCATCAGTGCCCATCATAGCAGCCTCATCGGTGCCCATCAAAGCAGCCTCATCTGTGCCCATCAAAGCAGCCTCATCAGTGCCCATCAAAGCAGCTTCATCAGTGCCCATCAATGTAGCCTCGTCAGTGCCCATCCATGCAGCCTCATCAGTGCCCATCATTGGCCGCCGCCCCCCCCCCCACAAAGTGCCGCCCTAGGCCTGGGCCTTGTTGGCCTAGGCCAAAATACAGCACTGACCCTGAATTTGGAGGAGGAGGCTCGTCCTATAAATATCTGCCCCATTCCCCCCCTTTCCGTCGGCGTTTCTCTTCACGTCATCCCACCAACCCATTCCCTTCATTTTACTTCTTCTTTATTTCCAATTACTTCTTGGGTATGCCCCTTTTTAGGCCTACTGAGCACACCCCAGGTCACTTTCCCGCTTTCCTCTATTACCTATCCTTGATTATCTTCAAGAGACTCGGAGTACAAATTATACAAATGTATTTGTCCATTTTCTAAAAGGCTAAGAGGAATACAACTGCCATAATTATGCAAAGACTCAGAGTTTGCTATTCTTGCAGTAGCATGGAATATAAATTGCTGTGCTTCAATATGCTTTCAGCTAACAGCAAATAAAGCATTCGTGATGATATTGTTAATTTAATCTCCAGCCTGATGTATCTGTGTACAGCTAAGAGGCAGGTAATGGGTTTTCTATAGTACAGGTAATAAGGCACATCATTAAAGCAGGGATGTTAGATTAATTCCAGGAAAAAGCATACTCAAGCTGGCTTCTGCTCTCTTGTTCTGGTTAAAAAGCTTAATCCTTGGAATTTTAAGGGGATTGTCAAACCTCTGTAATCTGATGTCTCCATAGAGCCTCAAGAGCCTTCTTTAGTACAGAGATGTTTATCCAAATATTCTACTATACAAATAAGTAAATTTGATTTACTTCTGCAAGTTGTTTTTAGCTGTCTGTTTTTTAGTATGCTCAGTTTGTACAATTCTCGCATATAGGTACATCAGCTGGTGCATGCTCTCGCTATTGTAAACATACTATAAATAGGGTCATTAAAAAACAAGGCCAGTTTTAATAAATAGAACATTAGTCCACCCTTCCTAACACCCCCCCCCCACACACACACCCCTAAACTAAACCAATGGGGAACCCCAAAATTAAACTAAACTAAACTTACTGGGACCTGGCCTTTCCCACCTACCTACTTATCTCAGTACCTGCAGCCTTTTCTGCTGTTAACCTTGAATGGGGCAATATGCTTAAACTAGAGCAGAGGATTCCAACCTGGGGTGCAAGATGGAATTGCAGAGGGTGCGACAAAGACTTGTTGGTATCCCTTAGTGATGAGGCGCGAGTCATTAGTCAGCTAGCTACCAGTGTGCCTTGAGAAGTGGTAGTAAGTGGCTGTTTCGCAAAGATGGTACTCTGGTCGTTTAGGAGATAACAGAATTAACCGCTTGCCGACTAGCTGCCGCAGTTGTACTACGGCAACATGGCTCGGCTGCGCAAGTCGCCGTCATGTTATGTCGCTTCCAGATTTGGCCACTAGGGTCGCGATCACTGCCAGGCTCCCGCGATCACTCGGGGCATGCGGAGAACCGGGATCTGTGTGTGTAAACACACAGTTTCCGGTAGACTGAGGGGAGAACAGACAGATCGTCTGTTCATACAGAAGATGAACAGCGATCTGTCATCTCCCCTACACAATCCCCCCCCCCCCCTAAGTTAAGTATACAGATCTTTATTTTATTTTTATTTTTCTTACAGGGTATGCTGGATGGGTTGGAGAAGGATGGAGGGAAACATTTTTTAAGAATAATCATAGTTAGCCTTTACTAACACTTAACATATAATTAAAGTAACTAACTTCTAATGCAACACGTGACACAATCGTATATCGTTTTACTCTAAATTTGATGATTTTTTTTTACTGCTGGAGACCTGAAGATTTCAGAACAGATCGTGAATCCATATTCCTACAATTTGGAGAACATATCAGATGATGAAGAGCTGAAGGAAGATCTTATTGATTTGCGGACAAATTGAATTCTTGAAATGCAAATTGAAAGAAAGACTTTGGGGGAGTTTTGCTGTGCAGCACTGGATATGTTCTCATTCCATTTGCAACAACATACTTTGGGGGTTATTTACTAAAGGAAACTTCACTTTGCACTGCAAGTGCACTTGAAAGTGCACTGAAATTGCACCTGGAAGTAAAGTCGCTGTAGATCCGAGGGGGACATGCAAGGAAAATAAAAAACATAATTTTAGCTTGCACATGATTGGATGATAAAATCAGCAGAGCTTCCACTCATTTCAGATCTACCCCTTAGATTGAGAGCGACTGCACTTGCAGTGCAAAGTGTATTTGCCTTTCGTAAATAACCCCCTTTATGTAAATGTGGATTCGGTTCTCTTTTGTCCAGAGGCAGACCTGATCACGGTCACCAAGAAAGTTCCACAATTTGCCAAATCATGAATAAGAAGTCATTTTGGTTGCATTACTAATAAAAGCAAATAGACTGTGCACTTTGCAAGTGTAGTTGCACTCATTTTCTCCAGACCTTAATAAACGTGGTAGAGCTCTGCTACTATCCATCATCCAATCATGTGCAAGCAAAATTTTTTTGTTATTTTCCTTGCACGTGATTGGATAATCTTTACAAAGTGACGCTTTACCACATTTACAAAGGAAACTGAGTGCAGCTGCACTTGCGAAGTGCACAGTCTGCTTGCCTTTAGTAAATCAAACCCATTGAACTTTTGGGATTGATTTTACCTTTTATGAAAAAATTAGAATTGAATTAGTTTAAAACTTTTTTTTTTGTTTAACCACTTGCCGCCCGCCCTATTACAGAATGACGGCGGCAAAGTGGTTTGATATTCCTGATCAGACGTCATATGACGTGAACAGGAATATCGAGCCGCTGCGCGCCCCCGGGGGCGGGCATCGTGGCGATCGTTGTTGCGGGGTGTCAGTCTGACACCCTGCAACACCGATCTAGGTAAAGAGTCTCCGACGGAGACTCTTTACCACGTGATCAGCCGTGTCCAATCATGGCTGATCACGATGTAAATAGAAGGAGCCGGTGATCGGCTTTTCCTCACTTGCGTCTAACAGACGTGAGTAGAGGAGAGCCGATCGGCTGCTCTCCTGACAGGGGGGTCTGTGCTGATTGTTTATCAGCACAGCCCTCCTCGGATCCTACCCAGGACCACCAGGGAAGCCGCCCAGGACCACCAGGGAAGCGATCTACACTGGACCACCAGGTATGCCCCTAGACCACCAGGGAAATGCCACTGTGTGCCCAGGCAGCTGCCAATTAGTGCCCACTTCAATGCCTACCACTGCCAGTGCCACCAGGGATGCCCATCAGTGCCGCGTGTCAGTGCCCATCAGTGCCACGTATCAGTGCCCATCAGTGCCCAGCAGTGCTGCCTATCAGTGCCGCCTATCAGCGCCACCCTATCAGTGCCCAGCAGTGCCCAGCAATGCCATGTTTCATTGCCCATCAGTGTCGCCTATCAGTGCCCATCAGTGCCAACCAGTGCCACCCAGTGCCACCCATCAGTGTCCATCAGTGCCGCCTATCAATACCCATCAGTGCTGCATATGAGTGCCACCCATCAGTGCCGCCTACCAGTGCCCATCAGTGCCGCATATCAGTGCCCATCGTCAGTGCCCGTCAGTGCCCGCTCATTGGTGCCACCTCATCGGTGCCGCCGTATCAGTGCCTGTCAGTGCCGCCTTATCAGTGCCCATCAATGAAAGAGAAAACTTACTTATTTACAATTTTTTTTAACAGAAACAAAAGCAAAACTTTTATTTTTTTCAAAATTTTCGGTCTTTTTTTTATTTGTTTAGCAAAAAAAAAAAAACGCAGAGGTGATCAAATACCACCAAAAGAAAGCTCTATTTGTGGGAACAAAATGATAAAAATTTAGTTTGGGCACAGTGTAGTATGACCGCGCAATTGTCATTCAAACTGCGACAGCACTGAAAGCTGAAAATTGGTCTGGGCAGGAAGGTGTCTAAGTGCCCTGTATTGAAGTGGTTAATTTGTACCGCCACAGTATTGTATGTGGTTCAAAAATCAGAAAATAGACTTTTTTCACAAAATAGGATATTTTTGTAGGGGTGCGAACATTAATCAAATATTTCTTAGGGGTGTGGGGAATAGAAAAGGTTGCTGAACTAGAGAGACTCGAAGTATGGCCCAAGTCTATGGGTGTTCCCTGCTCAAGCACAGCCAGCACTGAAGTAGATGATAGCGGAGAACCTGTGGTTGACATTTTCACCTGGTTATCCAGCAGGAAACACATTTTCCTAGGATAAAAACAGCTCACTCACTGTAGTGTATGACCTCACTTACACGGGCATAGAGATCTGTGCACCCATGCAAAAGGTTATCTTCAGTCTCTCAGGAGGATGCAAAAGGTGTTCCATACAGGGGCGCGTAGGCAGCTTGTTGAAATCAATGACAGGTGGTTGGTTGCACAGACTTCCATGCACATCCTGGAGTGAACATTTGTGCAGTCCGATGCACAGATCAGAATCAAGTCTGTCTGTCTGTCCTGATCCATGCATCAGATCTGTACAGTTGTGTACTTCAGGATGCACATGCAGGTCCGTGCAGACAGCCACCTCTCATTGATTGGTACGCTAGTGTAAATGAGGCCTATCTATTAATTAAAAAAAAGTTTTCGCCCTAGAACAGGGAAACAGAACAGGTCCCTTTCTTTTTCTTACTTTAAAGGAAGGAGGTGTTTTGTAGTCCATAGAAAGCACTAAGAACAATTTATTGATAACAGTCAGCACAGGCAGGGAATGGACTGTACTTAAAAAAGGAACAGTGTAAAAGACATAAACCAAACTACTAGAAGTCAGTCTAATGAATATTTTTTCTTCACTTGTATGTATAACTACTCAGATAAGGCAAACACAGACTGATGTCTGCAGGGGCACTGAGGGCCACATAATAAGTGTCAAAGGGCTGCAGGTTGGGCGCTAAAGCCTCGTACACACATTTAGATTTTCGGACAACCGAACGTCCGTTTTTTGTGGCATGCTAGTCTCATGTCGAAAGTGAAGAGGTTACGCACAATATGAAAATTTTCGTAAGACAGATTGCAACGTCAGAAGTGACGTAATGTGTTGAATAGGTTTGTATGTATTCTTTCATTTCTGAGCATGCGTAGTCTTGCTCTTACGATTTTTTTCGTACAAAAAATGTACTAATGAAACGAAAATCGGACGTTAAGTTCATATCCGACAAAAATGTTATAGTCTGCACATCCAGCTTTTGTCTGGCAAAAAAAGAGAAATCGGCTGGCGAAAGCACCGTACTAACTATCCGAAAATCGTCAGACAGCTCGTCGTATGAATTTTTCCATCCGATTTTCGTATCGTGTGTACGGGCCTTAACCGCTTCCCAACCAGCGCACGCCAATGTACGTTGGCAGAATGGCATGGCTGGGCAAATGGGTGTACCTGTAAGTCCCATTTGAATTTCTAGCAGTGCCATTGCATGCGTGCCGGCCAGGAGCTCCGTGAGATGGGTCGCGGGTCGCGCGGACTCGATCGTCGCGGGGATACCCGCTATCGCCTTACGGAGAGTACGAACGGGGAGATGCTGATGTAAACAAGCATCTCCCCGTTCTGCCTAGTGTCACTGATCTCTGCTCCTGATCGGGAGCAGAGATCAGTGACGTGTCACAGCTAGGCCATCCCCCCTACAGTTAGAACACATCCCTAGTGCTGACTTATCCCCTCCCCACCCCCTAGTGGTTAACCCCTTCACTGCCAGTGTCATTTACACAGGAATCAGTGCATTTTTATAGCACTGATCGCTGTATAAATTACAATGGTCCCAAAAATGTGTCAAAAATGTCCGATGTGTCTGCCATAATGTCGCAGTCACAATAAAAATCACTGATCACCGCCATTACTAGTAAAAAAAAAATTTATAAAAATGCCATAAAACTATCCCCTGTTTTGTAAACGCTATAACTTTTGCGCAAACCAATCAATAATCGCTTATTGCGACTTTTTTTTTTTTTAACAAAAATATGTAGAAGAATACGTATCGGCCTAAACTGAGGAAAAAAATGTTTTTTAAATTATTTTTTAATAATGCGTTTTTTTCAAAATTGTTGCTATTTTTTTTGTTTATAGCGCAAAAAATAAAAACCGCAGAGGTGATCAAATACCACCAAAAGAAAGCTCTATTTGTGGGAAAAAAAGGACGTCAATTTTGTTTGGGAGCCACGTCGCACGACCGCGCAATTGTGAGTTAAAGCGACGCAGTGCCGAATCGCAAAAAGTGCTCTGGTCAGGAAGGGGGTCAATTCTTACGGGGCTGAAGTGGTTAAGGACCTATAGCCTCACATTGGAACAGATAAATGTAAAATTTATCTTGAAGCTCCACACAAACCATAAATACACCTCCCCTACCTCTGTAAGCCCCTTTTGTAGCTAAGAACAGAAGTCATGTGAACACTAACATATATATAATAATAATAAAAAAAGGAATTTATATATATTTTTTTATACATACTATATACACAAATGTTTTGCCTTGCATTTATTTTTATAAACTGAATGGGTTGTTTTACAAGGTAAGCGTTCACATAAACTTTAATGATTGTATTTTAACCTATGTGTTATCTTGTTGATCATTAGCATCTGTTTGGTATATTTGTTTAAAGTGGTTGTAAATCTCTGACATGAAATATGAACAGAGCACATCCTTCTATTCGGTGTACTTGTCTCTATACAAAACATTGATAATTTCTCTCTACTGCCTCCTTAATCTGTTATCTGCATGAGTCACTTCTGACAGGTTTTCCAGACACCGAGAGATAAATAGGTGATGGGGGAGAGCTCCAGCACACAGCCTGTGATTCATAACCTCAGTTCTGCATGTTCAAAGTGTACTATGTGAAGGGGCGTGTCCCTTCCTTCCAATTGCTGAGATGTGCACTGAGAGACATCAGATCCCTTCCCCCTGCTTTTCAGAGCTGACAGATGCTATGTAAAATGTGTTTTAGGAGATCGTAGATAAACATGTACAACTCATGTAGGCATATTTGTTTCATCCCTGTGCATCACCAGAGGCTAGTTATTTCACTGCGAATATGTGAGGGTTTTCAAACACTTTAATCATGTAAATATCCCGCATACAGCCAAAGAAACCCAATCATGGGTATCAACCCCAAATGATGTATAAAATACTATCCACTAGGGAAATGGGGAACGGTAAGGAGCACCAGGGTTTTGTGATACCAAAAAATAACAAGGTAAGTATAAACACGACATTGGCATAAGAACAAATATTTATTAGAAAAGCTAAAATATCCCCTCTACAATGGAGTCGGGGAATTTGACATTCAAGTGTATATGTCATGTAACAAATATGACTTGCTAATGGGAGAAAAAGTCTCTCCTTGATCCCCCGCTGTCTAGACAAGAAAGTATTCAGCACTGGTGGAGATAAGGAAATAGACAGCGCCGACACGAAGGAGCCAGGGAAGAGTGACACATTCCCTGTGGTTCCTCCAGGAGGGCTATACATTGGGTACTTTGTTGGGTACTTTGTTTGCCCTTTATGCTCCCCACAGGGAATGTGTCACTCTTCCCTGGCTCCTGCATGTCGGTGCTGTCTATTTCCTTATCTCCGCCCCAGTGTCCAACATGACGTCATGTCCGGCGGGACATTTTCTGGTCTACACGGTGGGGGAATCAACTCTCTCCCATTAGTCAGTCATTGCCACAGCTGTGGGAGGGTGTATTTTGGCGCCAATTACACCATAGACATTGGCCCAATTTGTGCACATGATCTGTCTTACTCGATTTTTATACCGCCCACCATCACCTGTCTCTTTTGGGCAGGTACTGAATGGAGGTGCAGTATTGACAGTGGAGATCTTTTGGTTCTGTTGTCACACTTTGTGTTGGTAAGTGGGGTTTTTATGAATTGCCGGGTCAAACCCTGGCGCTTTTTCACCCTTTAACATCTTTTGACATTTAAGGGATCTTTTATGCTGCTTTTTGTGGCTCTAGTTTTGTTTGACAATGCTTTTTGATCCACAGGTCCACTATGTACCCTTACAACTACCCCACATGTGGTCCACAGCTATCATCTCTTTGGTGACATACCTGATTGATAAGCCTGTTGTATAAGGTATGGTTGCCATAGAGTTATTTTTTTTGTATGTTAGGATGGAATACATTTGTATATATTGCATTACTTTTATTATTATTTTTTGCCAGGCAAACCATTTATACATTTTGGCGAGTATCCCTTGTACCTGGGACACATGGGCTGATATCCTTCCTTTTCCCCTGAGCTGTCTTTTGCCCCTCTTTCGTCTTGGGTGTTCTCCAGCATCATTTATCCTGCTGTGTTTGATATATTTTATGAACATATGCAAGTTGTTTACAACTGGATTTCTTGCGTGTTTTTTAAATATTTTTGTAGTTTTGTACTATATTCAACTATAAGTATTTGTTCTAGAAAATTCTCTGATAAGCCACCCAATGGCATTGCCCTGAGGAAGATCATTTTGGTCGAAACGCGTTGGGTCCGCTTGTAAAACGCACCATTCAGCATACCCATCCAAAATGGATGATATTGGTTTTATGTCATTTTGTATATTTGTTACATGTCATATACACTTGAATGTTTAGTCAAATTCCTGACTCCATTGTAGAGGGTATATTTTAGCTTTTCTAAAAAAAAAAGTGTTCTTATGCCAATTTTGTGTTTATACTAACCTTGTTATGTTTTGGGTATCACAAAACCCTGGTGCTCCTCGCTATTCCCAATTTCCCCAGTGGATAGTGTTTTACACTTTAATCATATATACTTTTCACATCAGTCTAAAACATTTGCACGGTACTGTGTATACATCATAAAAGGACATGCACAGGGCTGGATTCATATCTCAGAAGCCTATAGACACAAATAATTTGGTGCCTTAACTCGAACCATAAATAGATCACACCCCAAGCCATGTATGCTGCTTAAAACATTATGACCTCATATTGTGTCCAAGAAAAAAATGATCCTTTGAATGTAACAATTGATCCAAATGTATTGGGGGCCTTAGCTCCAGATGGACCTAACTACTTCAGCTGCTGCACCAAAATGCTGTTCGTGAACCAAAGCAATTTTTGGATTTTAGTTATGGATCTATTGATTTTACATTATATAGGGTATTTTAGGTTTAGGCTATATGTTAACCACCCTTTAAATGCTGCTGCAATCAAGGACAAAACACAATGTAAATGTTTTCTTTTCCTCATTTTCTTATGTGACCACGTGACTGCAAAGACACGGTCGCATTGTGCGATGTGCAAGACCAACAACAGTGCAGAACTCCCTAGAGTGGTGACATCACCCACCAACATCCACTGCTTTGTTAGAGGGAGAGAGAGTCTCTTCCAACCAGCAATGCATCACACAGAGGGGCCAGGGTTTTGAAGTCACATGCTCACATAGGGAAAAAAAGTTTTATGCTAGCGTTTTGTGATTAAAGAGGAGCTCCAGTACTTTTTTTTTCCCTGTAAAAACACACTCCCATGAAAGTCGCAGTTTATCCATTTTAGTCTGGCATATGCTGTACATGTAATCTTTTCTGTTATTTAGTTATTACATTTACCCACTGTAGTCTCTGTGACATCTTCATTGTGAGAAGCCCGCTAGGAGTTTCTTCCGGGATACGGTGCTGCTGGCTACCCAGCATGCACCTCCCGATGTCGCGCATCTGTTGTATTGGAGGTTGCCATAGCAATGGGAGCATCGGAGGAACTTCTTGCCGCATTTTTATGACAACCTGTCAATTAATATAGAAAACCCGTAAGAAAACTAGCATACCATGCTGCTTCTAGGATTGATAACACTTATATCCCAGGAGGCAACGGGCTGCAGGATATGATCTATCTCATAGCAGCGAGGTACTATGGAAATGGAGATCTAGATTAGGCCTACAGTTAATATGCTTAGGAAAATTAAAATGGCAAATATTCCTTGTTTTGCAATCAGCAATGTCAGGGGCCAAAGATCAAAAATAGGGTGGAGCTCTACAGGCAGCAGTATTTCAAAGGTGAATGTCAACTGTATAGCCTGAATGTCTATGTTAAGGTAACCAAGTAATACCATGCATGGTTGGGGGGGAGTGTCAGGAGCCAGGGAGCGTCTCCGCTCGCCGGGCTCCGGTGCGCATGCGCACGGGACGAGCGCTTCGCCGCACACCCGTCCGCGGCCTGATGGTGCGGCGCGCGGGTGCACGGCGGTCCCCGTGTGCGCGCCGTAGCCCGTGCGGGTGCCCGGTAGCGCGTCACACTGACGCGCTCGCCGGGCAGGGGGGCTATATCTGACGGCTCCAGCGCCCAGTCGGGTTGCTGGTTTGTCGTCAGCTCTCTCTGTTCCCTGAGCCTGTGTTACCTTGTACTTTTGCCTGATCTGTGTACCGAACCTCTGCTGGACTGTTAACCACTACTCTCCCGGATTGTCCCTTGTACTTTTGCCTGATCTGTGTACCGAACCTCTGCTGGACTGTTAACCACTACTCTCCCGGATTGTCCCTTGTACTTCTGCCTGATCTGTGTACCGAACCCTGGCCTGTTTAACCACTACTCTGCTGGACAATCCTACCCATAACCTGCCTGATCTGTGTACCAAACCCCTGGCCTGTTTAACCACTACTCTGCTGGACAATCCTACCAATAACCTGCCTGATCTGTGTACCAAACCCCTGGCCTGTTTAACTACTACTCTGCTGGACTATCTTGATTATACCTGCCGGATCTGTGCACCGAACCCTGGCCTGCTTAACCACCGCGCTGCTGGATCTTGTGGTACCCTGATTATTACCTGCTTGTTCCCTAACCTCTGCTTGTGTTTTCAGCCCTGCTCCCTGCGGATCCCAGGACACCCGCTTCCAGCTTCTGAACCTACTATCCTTCTGGAAGCCCGTGCCTCCGCGTGCCCTCAGCCTCCTGTACCCATTTCGGGGGTCTGGGTGCGCGTGGTCGTAAGGGCGAGCCGCTCTCGGCATCTCGGTCTCGGTGAGTATTTGTCCGTGACAGTACAAACCAGCCAGATGTCTGAGGCCGACAGAGCGCGCTCTCCTCTGGAGATCCTGTGCCAACAAGTATCTACCCTCGCGGACTCCGTACAGAAGTTACAAGAAGGTTATACACAAATTGATAAACATCTGCAGCAGATCACCGGGTTACTACCTTCCGCAGCCGCAGCTCCTGCACCCAGCAGTGGGGGTCCACTTCCCCAAGCTCCGGCTAACCCCACTGTGGTCATGGCTCTTCCTGAGCCCAGGGTCCCTACACCTGAACGGTTCTCGGGAGACCGCAAGAAGTTTAGGGCTTTTAAAAATGCATGTTCCCTCTACTTCGCTCTACAGCCGAGAACCTTCTCCTCAGAAATCGTCAAGGTGGGGTTTGTGATTTCCCTGCTATCCGAAGAACCCCAGGCTTGGGCCCACAGCCTGATGGAACAGAGCAGTCCTGCCCTGAACACTATCGAGGCCTTCTTTGAGAGCATGACCCAGCTCTACGATGATCCGCAACGCATGGCCACAGCCGAAGCTATCTTGCACCATTTGTCCCAAGGAAGAAGACCTATTGAGGACTATACAGTGGAATTCCGTAAGTGGGCGGCCGACACAAACTGGAATGAGCCGGCCCTACGTTATCAATACCGTCAAGGCTTGTCTGAATTACTCAAAGATGAGTTAGCTAGGATGGAGACCCCTGCTTCCCTAGAGGAACTCATTCAAGCAGCTACAAAGCTCGATCGGCGTCTTCGGGAGCGGCGCTCAGAACGGTTTCAGTTGCCTCGGCCTGCCTGGGCGTTGCCAAGACCTCACTCCACGGTACCCTCAACTTCATCTTCAGTTACCACTGCATCGGTCCCTGAGGTCGAACCAATGCAGCTCGGCTTGGTCCGAGGTCCGTTAACCTCCGAAGAGAAGCAGCGCAGGCGGCAGTCTAACCTTTGCCTCTATTGCGGAGGAACCGGACACTTCCTACGCAGCTGTCCGATCAGGCCTAGTAAGTTCCCTCAGTCAAACGTATTGAACTTTCCAAACAATAACATTCCCAAGGCTTATGTGATGTTGTTTGTTTCTCTACAGCTTCCGGAAAGGGAGACTCGCCTGCAGGCCATCGTTGATTCCGGGGCCTGCAGTTGTTTCATAGATTCCACCTTGGCACACAGATTGAAGATCCCTCTACAAACCAAAGAGCAGGATCTACAAATACATTTGGCCGACGGATCCCTTCCTTGCTCTGGTCCCATCACCCAGGAGACCCAACCTATTTCAGTAGTCACAGACTCCGGCCACCGGGAGTTCTTACGGCTTGACCTAATTCGTTCACCAATCTTTCCCATCATACTTGGCCTACCATGGTTACAAGCTCACGATCCACTAATCAAATGGAGCACCAAGTTGGTATCCTTCTCTTCTCAGTATTGCTCTGCACTGCCTGCTCCCGGATTCCAAAGTTTGCGCCACAATGGCGGTACCACCAGGCAATCTCCAACACGTCCCCTCCGAGTACCTCGAGTTTCAAGAGGTTTTCAGTAAACAAATGGCTGACCGCCTACCACCCCACAGGGCCTACGACTGTCCAATTGACCTTCTTCCTGGATCCGAAATTCCATTTGGCCGGATATTTCCCCTTTCTGAAACCGAGCTGGAGGCTCTGAAGCAGTACATAGATGAAAATCTTGAGAAAGGTTTCATCCGCCCTTCATCCTCACCCGCCGGAGCGGGTATCTTTTTCGTTGGGAAAAAAGATGGTACCCTAAGACCCTGCGTAGACTATCAACAACTTAACAACATTACAATTAAGAACTGGTACCCGTTACCGCTCATTCCTGAGTTATTCCAGAGGTTCCCATCAGCCAAGGTGTTCTCTAAACTCGACCTCCGAGGGGCCTACAATCTTGTCAGGATCAGGGCGGGAGACGAATGGAAGACGGCCTTTAGATCCAGATTCGGTCACTTCGAGTATTTAGTGATGCCATTCGGTCTCTGCAACGCCCCAGCCACCTTCCAACATCTAGTGAATGATATATTTCGACAATATCTAGATGACTTCCTTGTGGTATATCTGGACGATATCCTTATCTTCTCCCCTACGCTAGAGATGCACAGGAGGCACGTTAAAACGGTTCTTGCTATTCTTCTACAACACAAGCTATACCTGAAAGCCGAAAAGTGTGAGTTTGAGAGATCAACCATACAATTCTTGGGATTCATACTCTCTACCAATGGGGTTGCAATGGACCCCCAGAAGATTCAGGCAATTCAGGAGTGGCCAGCTCCATCTAATAAAAAAGGAGTACAGAGGTTTATAGGATTCGCCAATTTCTATCGGAAATTTATCGTGAGATTCTCGGCCATTGTGGCACCTATTACCCAATTAACTCGGCAGCATCATTCTTTTCAGTGGTCCGCAGCTGCTCAAGAGGCTTTCCTTAAGTTAAAAGAACTATTCAGTTCCGCTCCAATCCTCTGCCATCCTGACCCGACTCAACCCTTCGTACTGGAGGTAGACGCATCGGAAATCGCAACCGGAGCAATTCTTTCCCAGAGACAGGGACCAAAGGCCATTCTACACCCAGTAGCTTTCGCTTCTCGGAAACTCAGCCCACCGGAACTCAATTACGACGTGGGTGACAGAGAGCTGTTGGCTATAAAGTTTGCTCTGGAGGAATGGAGGTATCTGCTGGAGGGGGCAGTTCATCCGGTGATGATCTTTACGGATCACAAGAATCTCGAGTACCTCAGAACAGCAAGACGCTTAAAACCCCGCCAAGCCCGTTGGGCCCTTTTCGTCTCTCGCTTTAATTTCCATATAGCATACAGACCTGGGGCAAAGAACGGGAAGGCTGATGCCCTTTCACGGATGTTTTCCGCAGATTCCCAAATACCAACACCCAGCACGATCCTCTCTCCTCAAAATTTCCTCGGACTAACTCAAGCAGACTTAATATCCTCCATCAAATCTTCATCAGGCGCATGTACAGAACCAGCTGTGCATTCCCTGAGAAGATACGAAGATCTTTTCTGGATTAAAGGAAAAATATTTGTACCACAAGTGACTCGGCCCTTATCCCTTCAGATGTGTCATGATCACAAGATGGCAGGACATTTTGGGAATAAGAAGACGGCTGAACTCCTTTCTCGTTCTTTTTGGTGGCCAGGATGGAGAAGGGATTGTAAAGAATATGTGGCGTCCTGTTCCCTGTGCCAGAGAAACAAGGGCCAAAACACCAAATCCTGGGGTCTGCTCAGACCTTTGCCCATTCCGGAACGACCATGGGCTGATGTGTCCATGGACTTCATCGTTGACCTACCCAGCTCAGAGAGTTTCTCCACCATCCTTGTTGTTGTCGACCGCCTTTCCAAAATGGCCCACTTTCTGCCCATGAGGGGTACTCCCTCTGCCGTAGACACGGCCAACATCTTTCTAAAGGAGGTTGTTAGGCTCCATGGGATACCAAGGAGCATCGTGTCGGACAGAGGCGTCCAGTTCACGTCCAAATACTGGAGGGAACTATGCAAGGCTTTGGGTATCAACATTTGTCTTTCTTCTGCTTATCATCCCCAAAGCAATGGCCAGACGGAGAGGACCAATCAGACGCTAGAGCAATACCTCCGCTGCTTCTGCTCGGGTTCTCAGGATGATTGGGCGAGCCTCCTCTCCTACGCTGAATTTGCGTACAATAACTCTATCCATGCCTCCACCAACCAGACTCCTTTCTGGACCAATTGCGGGTTCCATCCCACATCCTTCGCTAACAACATCCCCGAAACGGCAGTTCCTGCAGTCCAGGATAGGATAATTTCGTTACAATCCAACTTTCAGAAAATTCAAGACACACTACGCAAAACCCAGGAGGACTACAAGAAACAGTACGACCGGGGCAGAAAGGCAAACCCAAAATTTGACGTAGGAGACGAGGTCTGGCTGTCCACCGTTAATCTGAGATTACCGCTGCCATCTCGAAAGCTCGGGCCTAAATTCATTGGGCCTTTTCAAGTCAGGAGGATTATCAACCCTGTGGCTGTGGAGTTGACACTTCCCAAGACATATCGGATTCACCCCGTTTTCCATGTGTCACTATTGAAGCCTGTGGTGCCCAGCCCTTTTCCGGGAAGAAGAGAACCCCCTCCTCCGCCAGTCAGAATCGATGGCGAGAATGAATTCGAAGTGGAATCCATTCTTGGTTGCAGAAAGAGGGGCAGACAGTTACAGTACCTGATTCAATGGAAGGGGTACCCCCCCGAAGATAATTCCTGGGAGCCCACCAGGAATCTGCACGCTCCACAGTTAATTCGAATGTTTCATCAAGATCATCCGGAACTGATGGCCAGCCTTGGCGTCCAGTGTCCGCCCTTAGGAGGGGGGCACTGTCAGGAGCCAGGGAGCGTCTCCGCTCGCCGGGCTCCGGTGCGCATGCGCACGGGACGAGCGCTTCGCCGCACACCCGTCCGCGGCCTGATGGCGCGGCGCGCGCAGGTGCACGGCGGTCCCCGTGTGCGCGCCGTACCCCGTGCGGGTGCCCGGTAGCGCGTCACACTGACGCGCTCGCCGGGCAGGGGGGCTATATCTGACGGCTCCAGCGCCCAGTCGGGTTGCTGGTTTGTCGTCAGCTCTCCCTGTTCCCTGAGCCTGTGTTACCTTGTACTTTTGCCTGATCTGTGTACCGAACCTCTGCTGGACTGTTAACCAATACTCTCCCGGATTGTCCCTTGTACTTTTGCCTGATCTGTGTACCGAACCTCTGCTGGACTGTTAACCACTACTCTCCCGGATTGTCCCTTGTACTTCTGCCTGATCTGTGTACCGAACCCTGGCCTGTTTAACCACTACTCTGCTGGACAATCCTACCCATAACCTGCCTGATCTGTGTACCATACCCCTGGCCTGTTTAACCACTACTCTGCTGGACAATCCTACCAATAACCTGCCTGATCTGTGTACCAAACCCCTGGCCTGTTTAACTACTACTCTGCTGGACTATCTTGATTATACCTGCCGGATCTGTGCACCGAACCCTGGCCTGCTTAACCACCGCGCTGCTGGATCTTGTGATACCCTGATTATTACCTGCTTGTTCCCTAACCTCTGCTTGTGTTTTCAGCCCTGCTCCCTGCGGATCCCAGGACACCCGCTTCCAGCTTCTGAACCTACTATCCTTCTGGAAGCCCGTGCCTCCGCGTGCCCTCAGCCTCCTGTACCCATTTCGGGGGTCTGGGTGCGCGTGGTCGTAAGGGCGAGCCGCTCTCGGCATCTCGGCCTCGGTGAGTATTTGTCCGTGACAGGGAGGCTAGGGACAAACTATCTTTTGGCGATATTACCTTACAAAAAGTTTCATGCAGGGAAAATAGACAAAAGGATGTAAAAAAACTTCCTTCTAATTTGATCAGTGTTCATTTTAAAGCAGAATTAAACTTTCGTTGGTAGGGATAAGCTCTTGCCATATTGTGCACGTATGCAACTATGCATAATGCCTATAGCTACAGAGGTGAATGAGGGCTTGTTTTAAAAAGCTTTTACTGCTTGTTCAGAATATGTATATATAATATATAGTATATATTAGAGTGCATAGTCTAGACCAGCCTTTTTCAACCAGGGTGCCTTCAGATTTCTTCAGGAGTGCATTGGCAAAATGTCTAAAAATTGACCAAAAAGTGTATATAAGCCAGCAAGCGCATCAATCCTGCCTTTTATTTACACAAAGCCACAGATTTTCACTATGCTCCATTACAAACTTCCAGCCGCCGGTCTCCAAACAACCAATGATGCCGTCAAAGGTGTGCGCAGCCTATTGCATTAGGGCGTGCACCCCAAAGCTCCAACACATGTGCGTTTGACATATTTACCGGCCTCTTCCCCGCTCTCCAGCCTGAAACAACAGGAGGAAGGGGGGAGCAAGGGAGCACATGGGGGACCCAGGCAACAGAAGGAAGAGGAACAGGAAAAGGAGGGGTGGCATATATTAGTGCCAATCCCCTATATATTCCTCCTGTGGCAGCTGAATGTTGACAAAAGGGAGAGGAGGAGAAGCCTAGCTTCAGATGCTGCAGGAGGAAAATACAGATCGGTTTCACTAAATTCCACCCCCGCCAACTCTCCAGTCCAGGTTCTGAGAGTTGGCAAGGAAGGATTGCCAGTTCCCTGGGTCTGGAACCTTATAAAGAATTAGAGGAGTTCCAGAAACTTAATGAGACTCTAAAGAAGGAAGTTGAAAGAACGCAGTCCACATTAAAAATAACAAAACAATCTAAATTTAGACGGGACTTAGGCGACTGGGAAAAGGGAGACATCTTTGATTTAACCCCACGCCGTAGCCGTAGTAGATCAAGGAGAGGCAGCCAGAGATCAGCCTCTAGAGGCAGAAAATCCCCAAACGAAACCGAAGAAGACAATCAGACCAAAGCAGTTACTTTTTTAGAGGAGGCGGGGACAGTGGGCGAGAATACGGGAAACTATTCGAAAGACAACCCAGCTACACACAAACAACCAGCCCCCGGTCCTCAGAAACAGATAGTCAGAGGTGGAGCATACACCAGGAGTCAGCGGAGATAGCCAAACTCCATACTGAGGAAATTGATAGGAAGGATATGAAAATCATTAATTTATCCAAGTTCAAATTGAATAAGGGACATATAGATCTTCTACAGAGGGGGATGTCCTTCTCGCCCACCAATCAGATGGACGAGTTTACAGTATTTAAGGACGTCACTCTCTTTCTACGGAAGGTCTTCTTACGTTTCATTCATACCGGCAAACCGGTACCTGAAACGGACACAAACACAGAAAAACAAGATGATGAAATGCTAGCGATCCTTAATTCCCTTTTGGAGGAGAATGAGGATGAGGAAACTGAACAGGGTCCCTATAAAAGACAGTCTAAATTAAACATCAAATCTACCAAGATGCCACCACTCAATAAAAACAGATGGCTAAGCCTATTCTTGGATATGGTACGTACAGATCTATCCAAGATGGACTGGAGCATTAAAAGTGAGGATAACCTCTCCCCAGCAGAGCGCAAGGCCATTCGAGAGCTTTCAGAAGCTCCACAGTTGGTCATAAAAAGGAGTGACAAGGGTGGGAATGTAGTTCTCTTAGATGAGAAAAACTATGAAAAGGAGGTTTTTCGCCTACTTAGTGACACCATGACATATAAAAAATTACCCACTGACCCATTTCCCACCCTGGTCACGAACCTAAACAATAAACTTAAACTAGCGGGAGAGGCAGGAATATTAGGTAAGCGGGAATTAGACTACCTTACAGTCCACGAATATAATGTACCGATATTTTATATCATCCCTAAAGTACATAAATCACTGCTAGACCCCCCGGGGAGACCAATTGTCTCGGCAATAAGGGGCCCCCTAGAAAGAGTTGGTAAATACTTGGATAACTTACTCAAAGAGATGGTCTTTGACCTTAAGTCCTATGTGAGAGACACAGGGGATGTTTTGAGACATATCTCCCAGATTAGTGTACAGGGAGAATGTCTCCTAGTGGGGATCGACGTGGAATCTCTTTACACGTCGATCCCCCACGATTGGGGGATCAAGGCGGTGGAAATTTTCCTCGAGAGACATTTTCCCAGTCATGGCCCACAAAATGAATTCCTGGTAGACCTGTTAACGTTCGCTCTTAAAAACAATTTCTTTCAATTTCTGTCCAGGTACTACCAACAGATTAATGGCACCTCCATGGGAGCCCCGTGGGCCCCAGCATACGCCTGCCTCCATCTGGGACTGTGGGAGGAGGACGTGGTCTACACCTCGCCGATGTACCTGGGCCATGTCCACACGTGGCTCAGGTACATCGACGACGTGTTTGTCATCTGGAAGGGTAATCAGGATACATTAGCGCAATTTATAGACTATCTAAATTCCAACGACAGGAATATAAAACTGACTTATACCTGGGATCAGGAAAGAATCTCCTTTTTGGATTTGTCTATCAGTAGAAAGGACACATCATTGGTGACCAATACCTTCCGCAAGGAAACCTCAGCAAACACACTCCTAAGAGCTGACAGTCACCATCCGAAATGGCTCAAGGACAGTATTCCTGTGGGCCAATTTCTCCGCATTAGGCGCAACTGTTCCAACAAAGATGACTACAAACGGGAAAGTGATGAACTATATAAACGTTTCCGGGAAAGGGGCTACTCCCATAAACAACTTAGGAGGGCCAAACGTAAGGCAGCGGCACGTGACCGCCCCTCACTCCTAGATAAAAAACCAACAAAGAATTCACAACCGACCCTCCCCTCTTCAACCACCCCCGACCCAGTGAGAATTATCACGGAATTCGGGACCCAATGGGACACGATTAGATCCATCCTGGAAAAACACTGGGATATACTCACCAATGCTCCTGGTATAGCTCAGATAGTTGGACCCGCTCCCAAAATGGTAGCACGAAGAGCGAGGAACTTGGGCGACTGCCTAATCCACTCTGAGCATACCAGGAGCATTGACAGCACCTGGTTATCACAATTTCCCAGAAGTAAAGGGATGTTTCCATGTGGACACTGTCAGGTATGTCCATACGTCCACAGGACCACAAACTTCAGTGATTCCCTAAATGAAAAGAATTTTGAAATAAAAAGTCTTATCAACTGTGCTACCACTAGGGTTATATATATGCTAACCTGTCCATGCAAAAAGATATATGTGGGGAAGACCAAACGCCAGTTTAGGATTCGTTTGGGAGAGCACATGAGGGAGATCCTTGAAAAAAACCCTGAGAAACCAGTGGCCAGACACTTTGCCCAATACCACCAGGGCAGGCTGTCTGGCATGCTGGTGAAAGGAATTTATGCATTGAACCTCTCCCCCAGAAGAGGGGATTTCGATCAGATTCTACAACAGAAAGAAAAAAGATGGATCTTCCGCCTGGGCTCTCTTGCCCCTCGGGGCCTGAATACAGAATTAAATTTACAGCCCTTTCTGACAACATAAATAGATATCTGATATGGCCGGCATAGGGCATCGACCTTATAAATGTAGTTTAGCCTGACATTTTGTTTACTTTAGAAACTCTGGTACTACCTTGTAGCACCACCATTATCGTGCATTTTTCCGTCATGATATCTATGACGTATCATTTATACAATATACAGTAGTGGACTTTCTCACTCCACCTGGAGTTGGCCCAATATGTTTTTAGTGCCTTCTCCCGCCTCCCCTCTCCCCCTCATCTCTTCCTCTTCCCCCCCCCCCCCCGTTTTTTCTTTCCCCTCTTCTCCCCCCTCCGGTCCATTCCCTCCCTTCCTCCCAAAAGAGGAAACCCCCCCCCCCTCCCTTCCTTTCCCTCCCCCCCTTTCCCTTCCCCTTCCCCCCCCCCCCTCTTCCCTTTCCCCCCCCCTTTTACTTTCCTCTCCCCCTTTCCCCTCCCCCTTCCCCTTCCTTTCCCCCTCCCTCTTTCCCTTTTTCATTCTAAATATAATAATATTAAAAACTATTATTATCAATGATTTTCCGTTCCTATCCCTGATTTTACCTGACTGAATGTCCTATATGGAACCCAAATATTAATGACACCTGGTTGTTTGCTATATGAGTGAGCAGGAATAAGTTGAACCTACATGGATTGAAGGCATATTGGTTGTTTACCTCATTGTAGGAGATATGATTGGCAACCATATTATTATATCATATTATTTTTTCTGTTGATAAAACCCATTATTGTTTTGATTTGTATTGCCTTGATCAATGCTCTTAAATGTTGGCCATGTATACCGATATCCATACACTAGGACTATGAAACGACAAATCATCATCACCAAATGAGACACACACAGCTTGGATATTTCTCCTCACATTTAAATCTAAGAGAGGGGCGTGTACGAGGAACGGACGGTATAAGAAGGAGCCCTTGCACGCCACCCACACGTCCAGACGAAGCTACACACCCTTGTTTGTGAAACGCGTTGACGTCACTGCGCCCGGACGTCACGCCCGCTGTCATCCCCCGTTGGGGCTAGCCGGCTCACCGACTGAGAGGTCGTTCCGCCTGTTCGCGTGGAACCACCGTGGTAGTGACCATAAGCACAACCAGATGGCCGGCCATCTACATACTTGATCACATACCTGCGGAGCTACCAGGATTTTATGGGCAACATCCAATACCAAACGTGGTAAACAGCGGTGCAGTCTACAGTACGGGGGACATCACACTACGGAAGTACCTGTGGAGTTCTGAACGGGACCCGTCAGTGGTAAAGTACCCAGCCGCCCGTACTGAATGTTATCTGCTTAAACGTTGCATCACTGTTTGTCTCACCTATACAGCACGCATTTGTGCATTGATCAGAAATCAGTCTGCCCAGGATAGCAACAGTGTCTCATCATCCTGGACTCCTGCCACTTCAGCAACGTACTTTTTGATCATGGCCTCACCATCAATTTCCACTCTACTTATACAGATGCCTGACCTTTGATCTTACATCTGTGCCCCACTCCACGGTTTATACCTCCCTTCCTTCCCCCATCCCACTTGTCACCTCACACCACCTTCCTGCACACATTCCCCCTTCCTCTCCCTATCCCATCCCTGTCCTCCCCTTTTCTCCCCTCTCCCCCCCCCCCCCTTTTTTTGAGCCGCCCCCCCGGGGGGATTGATGTCTACTGTACAACCCCATTCAGATTTACTGAACACTTCTCATTGTAGCGGGTTGCGTAGACATCAATAGCCCAGACGTCCGGACGCATATGTTTGTTTTTATATGTTGTTTTGTCCGCCTTGTCTGTGTATCAGGTTTGATCGATCAGCGATTATCGATCAATTGATTTCATTTTAGCAATGTTTATTTGTGATGCAAGCTACCGTATCTCCACTTGTATATTTCTGTAACCTATAATAAACACTACATAATTTCATATGTTTACTCGCATTTGTCCTTCCATGAGCCCCGCTTCTCTTCTTGGTCCCTCCCTGTCTGGGACAATTTTGTGCATACTTGTTTAGGGGTTGAAGGACAAGCAGACATTCAGGATACAGATTCTATACATGCTTGAAACAAGCCTCACTATATCTCACTTGATTTAAGGAAGGATTGCGGTTTACCTGTCACCTGTTAAGGGAGCAGCCGACAACAACATCAAGCGTATTTATTTTCAAGCCTTCACAGTGAGTACAGTCAGCAGCAGACTAGTTTCTGCGATAAGCCTTGTTCACAGCACAGCCCTGCTCACCATTGACAGGTTGCCAACCCAAGGATTAGGGTGTGCCCAGGCACACCTGGCACACCCCTTGCGCACGCCTATGGATGCCATCCTTTGACAAGGAGGACATCAGGCACCTGGACAGCATTCTTGTTTGGCCCTTCGTCTCTGTCAGCACTAGGGTCATGTTTGCAGAGAGAGGAAGAGAAACTGAGGGAGAAGAGAAACATTGGAATACTAGTCAGCACCAGTATGCAAAGGTGTATTTGCTTTGGAAGAATAAAACACCTCTAACATTGGGTATCCTAAATCTGTGGATGTTTCTGCGATATGTAAAACCTTTTGTATTGTTTTTACATCTAATGGCCCGTACACACGATCCGAATATCGTACGAGTCGTCCGAGGAAGAATCGTACGATTTTCGGATCGTGTGTACACTATATTCAAGAGCCGATCACGACAGTTCATCTGATATTATTTGATCGGACAAGAACAAAAATTTTCCTCGTACAATACGATTTTTAGTTTAGTCCGTATAGTTGTCGTCCAAAAATACATGCAGGGCTGATCCTAGGGTCACAGACGCCTGGGTGCAGAAATATTTCTGGTGCCCCACATGGGCATGGTCATCTTACCAACTCCTCCCCTTTACAAATGTATGTATGGCAACGACTCAAACACAGAGATGCTTCCCTTAGAAGTCTTCGTTACCTTGGGATCCTCCCATGATCTCTTAACAATAAAGAAAATACAGGAAGAGAGTACACTAATGAGACCTGGAGGGGAGTCTCTCTGATGCACACACAGAGGGCTGTCTGTTAGAAAGAGCCCCTAGACATGATATGGTCAAAGACTACAGACATGTTACAGGAGTTGGTCAGAGACTGCAGACATGATACAGGAGATGGTCAGAGACTGCAGACATGATACAAGAGACAGTCAGAGACTGCAATCATAGTACAGGAGATGGTCAGAGACTGCAGACATGATACAGGAGATGGTCAGAGACTGCAGTTCCTATGGACGTTAGTAGATAATGGCTGATCGGCCCTCTCACCTGACCCAGCAATACAGCAATGGTTCCTCTGATCAGGAGTCAGCTCACTCTGAATTGCCCGTGGTGACTCCGCAGGGTAGCTTTTCCTCTGGTGGCGCAGGGCAGCGGGGTTCTCTCTCTGATGGTGTTCTCTCAGCACTGCCCTCTCCCTCTGGAGTCCTGGGTGTACTTTCCTGGGTGTAGACCCCCCACAACAAACCACGCCCCTCCATTAGTACAGACCCCCACCAGGACAAACCCCCCTCCATTAGTACAGATCCCCCCCAGGACAACCCCCCCATCCATTAGTACAGCCCCCCCAAGGACAAACCCCCCCTCTATTAGTACAGACACCCCCAGGACAACCCCCCCCCCTCGATTAGTACAGACCACGCCAGGACAACCCCCACTCCATTAGTACAGACCCCCCTCCATTAGTACAGACCCCTACAGGACAAACCCCCCCTCCATTAGTACAGACCTCCCAGAACAAACCCCCCTCCATTAGTATAGACCCCCCCAGGACAACTCCCCCCCTTCATTAGTACAGACCCCCCCAGGACAAACCCCCTCCATTACTACAGACTCCCCCAGGACAGACCCCCTCCATTAGTACAGACCCCCCCAGGACAACCCCCCTCCATTAGTACAGACCTCCCCCAGGATGACCCCCCCTCCATTAGTACAGACACCCCCCCAGGACAACCCCCCCTCCATTACTACAGACCCTCCCAGGAAAACCCCCCCCTCCATTATTACAGACCCCCCCAGGACAAACCGCCCCCCCTCCATTAGTACAGACCCCCCCAGGACAAACCCCCTCTCCATTAGTACAAGCCGCCCCCCCTCCATTAGTACAGACCCCCCCAGGACAGACCCCCCTCTATCAGTAGAGACCCCCCTCTCCATTAGTGTACATAAAAAGACCAGCAGCAGCTAGAGAGGAGAGGACAGTGTACAGCCGCGCTGCCCTGGTGGAGAGCAGATGGAGACAGGCTTGGACGGGAATTTAGAGACAGAGGAGGAGAACACGTCAGGCACGGACCGCCCTCCCCCCAGCGATGTCACTGCACGGCTGGTCTCTCTCCACACAGAGACCAGCCACTCCGATCTCCGGTGACTGCTCTCCTTCTCTGATAGGAGGAGGGAGGGGGGACGGGCTTGAGCTTCGAAAAATACGGCGGCGGTGACCTGCGAAGAGAGCTGCCTCTGGATGCAGAGAGGAGGAGGAGGGAGGGGAGCACTCTGGCGCTTCGGCGCCCCCACCTCTCTGGTGCCCGGGTGCACTGCACCTCGTGCACCCTGCCTGGGATCGGCCCTGAATACATGACATCACTTCCGATTTTTTTTTCTGTCGTATGAGAATTTTTGTGACTTCAGTTACCGATTCAATTTCTACTTGCGACTATTAAGCGAAAAAATTTGTACGATCTGTCGTACGATATTCGGATCGTGTGTACGGGCCATTAGAATGGGGTGCTTTGAGATTGGGCATCATTTTAAATTGTGCCTTGACTGAAAAAAGGTTGAGAAACACTGGTCTAGACACGGGTTCACAGGTTCACTTTGTGAACATTAAACACATTTAGAATGGAGGTTAACAGGAGCTAGTGTTTACTTACCCAAGTCCTGCCTCTCTACAGATTGATACATCAGACCCAATGACCCTTTGTTTTTTTGTTCATTTTGTAGCAATGCAAATAACTCATAGAAACTCTCAGCTATCAACAATTTATGATAGTCTTGATGGAAGCTTATTTCCATTGTGTTGATATTACCCTGCTCTTTAATAAGCCAAGTTCAAGATCCATTGCTACTATGAGAAGATGTACTATAGTTGCTAACAAAAATCTGCTCTGGGATGACCCTTCTATATGGAATATACATTAACAATCTGTCATTGTTTAATAAAATGTGAAGGTAAATGATGATTTAGCAGTTTAGGACTATGTTTAAAAAAAAAAAACTGCTAAATTACGAGGTGTATTTACAAAAGGCAAATAGACTGTGCACTTTACAATTGCTCCAGAGCTTAGTAAATGAGATGATGCTTTACTTTGCAAAGAATACCCAATCACATGCTGGAAAAAACAAAACAAAAAAAAAACAGCATTTTTGCTTGCACATAATTGGATGACGCAAGTCATCAGAGCTTCCCCTCATTTACTAAGCTCTGGAGCAATTGCAAAGTGTACAGTCTATTTGACTTTAGTAAATCCACCCCGATGTGTTCTGTATGTAAAATAATGACCTTGAGTTGGAGATGGAGACAGCATTGGATATCACATCTGACCCTAAACTAACACTGCCTATTTATTGCTCTCTGGGTGCAGATGCATTTGCTAGTAACTGTAAAACGAGATTCAATTTAGATAGCTGCAAGCACAACTGCCAGCTTATACTATACTTAGACTGGAATAATAATTAAAGAAAAACATTTAGGAGATCATGACCCTCGATAACAAGCTCTGCATAATGTTCACTGAAGCAGTCATGGTGAGATTGCAATGCAACAAATTGTTATTTTTAATTTTCCAAATCTATAGCGAGATTGATTGTTGAATAGGATATTTATGAGTTTTATTACAAAAAAAATACATTCAAATAAAATATACATGTACAATTAAAATTATTATACTCACCGCTAGGGATGAGCTTTGAGTTTGAGTCGAACCCATGTTCGACTCGAACATAGCCTGTTCGATTGTTGATCGAATTGCGAACATTATGGGCCATTCACGCCAAATTTGAGTGGCACGTCACGGCCCATAATTCACTGCGGCATCGCAGTGCATTGCTGGCTGATGATTGGCCAAGCATGCACTATGACCCGCATGCTTGGCCAATCACAGTGCCGTCTATACAGAGAGCCCTGGCTTTGGCCAATTATGGCTAAGGGGGTTTAGTACACGCCCCACACTATATAAGGCCGTCTGCGTGGCGGACTTGTGTAGTGTGTTGCGTCTGCGAAGAGAGATAGACAGAGAGACAGTGTTATTTAATTTAAATTAGATAGAGTAGTCAGTTATCTGCACTTGCAGTGTATTGTGTATATATATATGCATCCTATGTGTTGTGTATATATGTATATGTATATATATATATATATATATATATATATATATATATATATATATATAGACACACTGTATTCAGTTTAGTTAGATCCGTTCCTGTTATTCTCTTCCTAATATACTGACAGGCAGGCAGGTGTTTTTACAGTATTTACAGTTAGTGTACTGTGTCCTTTGCACAGTGTGCACCTAAAGCTACCTGAAGAAAATTGCTGGTGTTCTACTGATCCTATTAGTACCACAGGCAGGCAGCTGCAGTATTTACAGTTAGTGTACTGTGTCCTCTGCACAGTGTGCACCTAAAGCTACCTGAAGACAACTGCTGGTGTTCTTATACTAATAATACTACAGGCAGGCAGTTGATTCTGCTAGCTGCAGTATAATCAGTATATATATACATCCCAGCTTTGTGCAGCTACATCTCACTGCAGGCCATTAGTATGTCTGGAAGGCCAACAAGGAGAGGCAGACAGTCACAAGCCAATAAAAGAGGGCAAGCAGGGTCTGTGTCTAGAGGCAAAAGTGCTGGTCGTGGACACGGTGCATCCTCATCAGCACGTGGCCGTGGGACACGCTTGTCCTTTTTCGGCAGCTGGCCGTGTTGAGCCGCAACATGCCGAAGACTTGGTAGAGTGGATGACCAAGCTGTTCTCATCCTCCTCATCCTCTCTCACCCAGGCTGAGGGTACTTTGTCTGGCAAAGCAGCTGCCAACACGGCCTCTTCCCTCGGCTCAATGGCATCAGTCAATCCTTCCCTAGCCTCACCATGTCCTCCTGAGGAGTCCCCCAAACTGTTTGACCACAGTGTTGGGTACATGCTCCAGGAGGATGCCCAGTGTTTTGAAGGCTCCGATGATGGTACCCAGCTAGACGAAGGCAGTAACGTGAGCCCAGAGAGAGGGGGTGCCCAAGAAGGACAGCAATCTGGCAGTCATGTTCCCCCAGCTGCAGCATACTGCCAGCTTTGCTCCAGTGATGAGGAGGAAGGGGATGATGAGGAAGTCACTGACTCCACGTGGTTACCTGATAAGAGAGAGGAGGAGGCACATCTCCAATGAGGCAGGATGCCCTCCAGGGGCCAGGTTAAGGGCAGCACACTCACTGCACACTCACTGCACTCACCGCAGAGCTCCGCATGTACAGGGTTCTGCTGTCTCGCGTTATTCTAAAAGTTCTTTGGTGTGGGCCTTTTTTGAGACGAGTGCATCAGATCACACTGCTGCTATTTGCAACATATGTCTCAAGCGTATCTCGCATGGCCAAAACATCACCCGCTTGGGCACCACATGCTTGACCAGACATATGTCGACCTGTCATGCAGTTCGTTGGCAAGCGTACCTAAAAGACCCACACCAAAGAACAAAGCGGGCCTCTCCTTGCTCCTCATCAGCTGGGATCTCCAACCCCACTATACCTTCAGTCCTCTCTGAAACCTGCGATGAGAGGAATGAATGTGTAGAATTAGGTGTGTCACAGCCAAGTACTTGTGGGCAATCTGTTATCGGTACACCGATGTCAGATTGTACCAGGCAAATTTCCCTGCCCCAGCTGCTGCACCACCGAAAGAAGTTTGCTCCCAGCCATCCACATGCCCAGCAGTTGAATGCTAGCTTGGCTAAATTGCTAGCACTTCAACTGCTGCCTTTTCAGTTGGTAGACTCTGCCCCCTTTCGTGAGTTTGTGGAATATACGGTTCCTTAGTGGCAGGTTCCCAAACGTCACTTTTTCTCACGGAAGGCGATTCCGGCTCTCTACCGGCATGTGGAAGGCAATGTCTTGGCCTCGCTGGACAGGGTGGTCAGCGATAAGGTGCATATTACCGCTGACTCATGGTCCAGCAGGCATGGACAGGGACGTTACCTATCTTTCACCGCGCACTAGGTGACTCTTCTGGCAGCTGGGAAGGATGCAGGACAGGGTGCAGTAGTGTTGGAGGTTGTTCCGCCACCACGCCTCCAAAATTCTACCCAGCTCTGCAGGGGCAGATTCAGAGGTGGTTGACGCCACGCCAGCTTAAGTCAGGAATGGTGGTTTGCGACAATGGCACCAACCTCCTCTCCGCCCTCCGACAGGGACAACTGACCCAAGTGCCCTATTTGGCTCACGTCCTTAACTTGGTGGTGCAGCGGTTCTTGGGCAGGTACCCGGGCTTACAGGATGTCCTGAGGCAGGCCAGGAAAGTCTGTGTGCATTTCCGCAGGTCATATAATGCCAGTGCTCGGCTGGCTGACCTCCAAAAGGAATTTAACCTGCCCAAAAACTGCCTAATCTGTGACATGCCCACCAGGTGGAACTCAACGTTGGCCATGCTGCAGCGGCTGCACACGCAACAGAGGGCCATTAATGAGTACCTATGCGACTATGGCACCAGGACAGGGTCAGGGGAGCTTGGTTTTTTCCCCACGCCAGTGGGCTATGATCAGGGATGCATGCACTATCCTGTCACCATTTGAGGAGGCCACGAGGATGGTGAGCAGTGACAGTGCATGCATCAGTAGCACTGTCCCTCTTGTCCACCTGTTGGAGCACACGCTGCGTGGAATAATGGACAGGGCACTTGAGGCAGAACAGAGGGAGGAAGAGGAGGACTTCCTTACCTCTCAAGGCCCCCTTTATCCAGACAGTGTTCCTGCGTGCCCGCCAATCACATAGGAAGAGGATGAGGAAGAGGAGGAGGAGAATTGTGTCAGCATGGAGGTGGAGCCTGGCACTGAGCATCAGCAGCAGTCGTCAAGGGATCATTTACAGTCCGAAGAAACCTATGGACTTGTACGTGGCTGGGAGGAGGTGGCTGCGGATCATGTCGTCCTTAGTGACCCAGAGGACCCTGGACCGAATGCCTCAGCAAACCTACGCTGCATGCCCTCCCTGATCCTGCAAAGCCTGCGGAAGGATCCTTGTATTCGTGGTATCAAGGGGAGGGATCATTACTGGCTGGCAACCCCCCTTGATCCACATTACAAAAGTAAGGTTGCGGACCTTATCTTGCCGTCACAGAGGGAGCAGAGGATGAAACATCTTCGGGAGGCCTTACAGAAAGGTTTGTGCAACGCGTTTCCAGAGCCTGGGAGGTTACAATTTCCTGGTCCTCCTGAAAAACCTGTTGCTGAGTCTTCGGTCAGTCACAGAAGGAGCAGTGGAGAAGGTGGCCATCTGACCGATGAGTTCAGACAATTTTTTAGTCCGCAGCCCCAAGGTATGATCGGTTCCAGCAACCATCGCCAGCGTCTGTTTTACACGGTGCAGGAATACCTAGGGGCAAGATCAGACTTGGACACCTTTACCACCGAAAATCCTCTGGGTTGCTGGGTCTTGAGGGTGGATCACTGGCCAGAGCCTGCACAGTATGCAATTGAGCTACTGGCCTGTCCTGCATCCAGTGTTCTTTCAGAACACACATTCAGTGCTGCTGGAGGTTTTGTAACCGATCACAGGGTGCGCCTGTGACCGAATCTGTCGATCGGCTGACCTTCATAAAAATGAATCAGTCTTGGATCACCAGCTACCAAGCACCTGATGCTGATGTAACCGAATAATATTTTTTTTAATGTGAGATCCCTTCAAGACTGCCTATGCTGATGCTGAGTGACTATCCTGTTATGCTGAGTGACAATCCTCTTCCTCCTTAATTTTCATTCTGATAGCTTGTAAGAACATTTTTGGTTCTGGGCACCGCCACCAGTGGCTAAGGCCCAATTTTTCTGCCCTTGTTTAACAGGGGCGTGTAATTACAATTTTTGATGCAATACTTTGCAGCAGGGCTCATTCCTGTGCTCCAACTATAGTATCTGTGAGGGGTTGCAGTGTTGTGGCACCGGCACCAGTGCCCAAGGCCCAATTTTTCAGCCCCTGTTTAACAGGAGCGGATAATTACAATTTTTAGTGCAATACTTTGCAGCAGGGCTCATTCCTGCGCTCTAACTATAGTATCTGTGAGGGGTTGCAGTGTTGTGGCAGCAGTGACTAAGGCCCAATTTTTCTGCCCCTGTTTAACAGGAGCGTGTAATTACAATTTTTGATGCAATACTTTGCAGCAGGGCTCATTCCTGCGCTCCAGCTAGAGTATCTGTGAGGGGTTGCAGTGTTATAGAACCAGCACCAGTGCCCAAGGCCCAATTTTTCAGCCCCTGTTTAACAGGGGCGTATAATTACAATTTTTGATGCAATACTTTGCAGCAGGGCTCATTCCTGCGTTCCAACTATAGCATCTGTGAGGGGTTGCAGTGTTGTGGCACCAGTGCCTAAGGCCCAATTTTTCTGCCCCTGTTCAACAGGGACATGTAATTACAATTCTTGATCTAATATTTCACAGCAGGGCTCATTCCTGCGCCCACCAAGAGTAACTGTGAGGGCTTATAGTGTTGTGGCAACACCAACACCTAAGGCCCCAATTTCTGCAGGCCCCTACTTTCAAACATCCAACTTACAAACGACTCCTACTTGCCAAAGGAAGGAGACAACAGGAAGTGAGATGAAATCTATCCCTAGGAAGGGAAATTCTCTCCTGTAAGAGTTAATATGGGAAAAACGTGTCTCCTCTCCACTGATGCTTTATCACCAATTCTTGTTTCACTAAAAACCCCAAATTTTCAAAAAACATTTGTCATTGGGACAGAAAGTGAGGTGAAATCTTCTAAAGAGGTGTACAGACAGCAAAACAAATGTTACAGGGCTGATAACCCGTCCCTATGTTTTCCAAAAAGCTTAAAAATAGATTTTTATGGCTGGAGCTACACTTTAAAAATGTAGCAGTTCAAAATTACAAACAGATTCTACTTAACAACAAACCTACAGTCCCTGTCTTGTTTGCACCGCCTGTATACTGCTGTTCAGAGTGTATAGGGCCTTTCCTTTTTTTAATTTGGGTGCAGGGTTCCCCTTAATATCCATACAAGACCCAAAGGGCCTGGTAATAAACTGGGGGGTGGGGGGTGGGGGTACCCATGCCGTTTGTCTCACTGATTTTCATCCATATTGCCGTGACCCGACATTACATTAAAGCCACAAGCAGTTTTAAATGACTTTTATTCCTTTACAAATGTCATTTTGTGCAGGGACTGTTCTAAGCACAGGAAACATGCGCCACTTTACAGGCATACTATAGACACCCCCCAGGTACGATATTTAAAGGAATATTTCACCTTTTTTTTCACTTTAAGCATCATTAAAATCACTGCTCCCGAAAAAACGAGAGTTTTTAAAACTTTTTTTTGCATTGATCCATATCCCCTGGGGCAGGACCCGGGTCCCCAAACCCTTTTTAGGACAATAACTTGCATATTAGCCTTTAAAATGAGCACTTTTGATTTTGAACGTTCGAGTCCCATAGACTTTAACGGGGTTCTAAAGTTTGCGCAAACTTTTGTTCCATTCGCAGGTTCTGGTGCGAACTGAATCGGGGGGGTGTTCGGCTCATCCCTACTCACCGCTATACCTCCATTCAACTATAGTATATGTAAACCCTAACTAGATGACATCTAGTTTGTTAAAGCACTGTGTAACAATTGTAGTTTAGGTTAGTAAAATCTGTATTTTTACCAGTACCAAGTGGCATCAGAGTGCTGCCGGTCTCCTGCCACTTCTTGTCTACATGCATTCACTCCAACTATGGGTGCATGGCATTTCTCAGGGAGCTGTTCCTTTTCTGCTGCTGCAGCTTATTGGTCCTCCTGCTGACCCCTGCATCACTACAGGACACAGTAGTGGCGTGGAGGTCATCTGGAGAACCACTATGGGATTACTGGAGACTGACACTTCCGGAAATGTCACTTGCACTGTTGAGGCTTGTGTCAATGAGCTTTGAGCTGGTGTTAATGGCTTTAGTTTGACTTCTGAGACATTGACAGGTGCAATTGACCTTCTACTGACTTGCATTTGACTTGCTTCAAGCTGGTTTCACATTTCCATAGACTTGTACAGGAAAGCTTGAAGTGAACAAAAGCCCATCAACACAGAACCTAAGGCTTACTGAAATTGCTGACTCTGATTGCCTAGTCTGATTTTCCTCAGTTTGCATTAGAAGCAGCAAGTCAGATTGAGTCCACCTCATTTAGACCCCTTTCACACTGCCAGCGTTTTTCAGGTGCTACAGTGCTAAAAATTGCATCTGTATACCGCCTGAAAAAAGCGGCTCCATTCACTCCATTCACTCTGCAGTGCGCTGGCAGAGCGTCACAAAAAGTCCTGCCAGCAGTTTCTTTGGAGCGGTGAACTCACCGCTCCTCCACCGCTGCTCCCCATTGAAATCAATGGGGCAGCGCTGTGACACCGCCGGCAAAACGGCACTCCAGGGATTTAACCCCTTTTCGGCCGCTAGCGGGGGGTTTAAACCGCCCCGCTAGCGGCCGAATAGCACTGCTAAAACGACGGTAAGCGGTGCTAAAAATTGCGACACTTTACCGCCGACCCCCCCCCCCCCCTGGCTCGGTGTGAAAGCCGTCTTACTGAATGTCCAGCATCATCTTGCCCCTTCCTCCCCAGCATTACAGTTCCTAACCCACCTCTTTCATTCATTCAAATTCAGTACTTTGAATCATGGAGACTCAGCATCACATATAGGTGTTACCTTGGGCAGTCTGCATGCCAATCCACCTGCCTAGAAACACCCATCCCTCCAGACTGACATTCATGCTAGGTTCACCCCTATGCGTGCTGCAATTGATGTGTTTTTCCAGTGCATTTTGCATTTTTGATGCGTTTTGCTGTTTTTTTTTGACTAATAAGAAAGTATGACATTTCTGTTCAGGGAGTGCAACTGTGATGCAACTTTACACTCTCCGGCACTCAAATTGCATCAAAGTCTCATCAAAGTAGTGCAGGAACCTTTATATATCCAAACTCACATGTTAGGGTTAGATTTAAGGGCTAGGGTCAGGGTTAGCGGCAATCGTTAGATTTAGGGCTTTTGGTAATCATTGGGTTCAGGGTTAGTGGTAATCATTAGTGATAGCGGTAATCATTAAGGTTAGCGTTAGCGCTAATCATTAACGTTAACCTTAGCGGTAATCATTAGGGTAAGCAGTAATCATTAGGGTAAGTGTTAGCGGTAATCATTAGCGTTAGAGGTAATCATTAGGGTAAGCGGTAATCATTAGCGGTAATCATTAGGGCAAGCGGTAATCATTAGGGTAAGCCAGGGCCGATCCTAGGGTCACAGACGCCTGGGTGCAGAAATATTTCTGGCGCCCCACATGGGCATGGTCATCTTACCAACTCCTCCCCTTTACAAATGTATGTATGGCAACGACTCAAACACAGAGATGCTTCCCTTAGAAGTCTTCGTTACCAAGGGATCCTCCCATGATCTCCTAACAATAAAGAAAATACAGGAAGAGAGTACACTAATGAGACCTGGAGGGGAGTCTCTCTGATGCACACACAGAGTGCTGTCTGTTAGAAAGAGCCCCTAGACATGATATGGTCAAAGACTACAGACATGATACAAGAGACGGTCAGAGACTGCAGACATGATACAGGAGATGGTCAGAGACTGCAGAGATTAAATATAGGAGAAGGTCAGAGACTGTAGACATGATACAGGAGTTGGTCAGAGACTACAGACATGATACGGGAGATGGCCAGAGACTGCAAGCATGATACAGGAGATGGTCAGAGACTGCAGACATGATACAAGAGACAGTCAGAGACTGCAATCATAGTACAGGAGATGGTCAGAGACTGCAGACATGATACAGGAGATGGTCAGAGACTGCACTTCCTATGGACGTTAGTAGATAATGGCCGATCGGCCCTCTCACCTGACCCAGCAATACAGCAATGGTTCCTCTGATCAGGAGTCAGCTCACTCTGAATTGCCCGTGGCGACTCCGCAGGGTAGCTTTTCCTCTGGTGGCGCAGGGCAGCGGGGTTCTCTCTCTGATGGTGTTCTCTCAGCATTGCCCTCTCCCTCTGGAGTCCTGGGTGTACTTTCCTGGGTGTAGACCCACCCACGACAAACCACGCCCCTCCATTAGTACAGACCCCCACCAGGACAAACCCCCCTCCATTAGTACAGATCCTCCCAGGACAACACCCCCATCTATTAGTACAGACCCCCCCAGGACAAACCCCTCCTCTATTAGTACAGGCACCCCCAGGACAAACCCCCCTCCATTAGTACCAACCACGCCAGGACAACCCCCCCTCTATTAGTACAGACCCCCCTCCATTAGTACAGACCCCCCTCCATTAGTACAGACCCCCCAGGAAAAAACCCCCCCTCCATTAGTACAGACCCCAAAGAACAAACCCCCTCCATTAGTATAGACCCCCCCAGGACAACCCCCCCCTTCATTAGTACAGACCCCCCCAGGACAACCCCCCCTCCATTACTACAGACCCCCCAGGACAGACCCCCCCCTCCATTAGTACAGACCCCCAGGACAAACCGCCCCCCTCCATTAGTACAGACCCCCCCAGGACAACCCCCTCCATTAGTACAGACCCCCCCAGGACAACTCCCCTCCATTAGTACAGACTCCCCCCCCAGGACAACCCCCCCAGCACAGACCCCCCTCTATCAGTAGAGACCCCCCTCTCCATTAGTGTACATAAAAACACAGGCGGCAGCTATAGAGGAGAGGACAGTGTGCAGCCGCGCCGCCCGGGTGGAGAGCAGATGGAGACATGCTTGGATGGGAAGTGAGAGACAGAGGAGGAGAACACGTCAGGCATGGACCGCCCCCCCCAGCGATGTCACTGCACGGCTGGTCTCTCTCCACACAGAGACCAGCCACTCCGATCTCCGGTGACTGCTCTCCTTCTCTGATAGGAGGAGGGAGGGGGGACGGGCTTGAGCCTCGGAAAATACGGCGGCGGTGACCTGCGGAGGGAGCCGCCTCTGGATACAGAGAGGAGGAGGAGGGAGGGGAGCACTCTGGCGCTTCGGTGCCCCACCTCTATGGCGCCCGGGTGCACTGCACCTCGTGCACCCTGCCTGGGATCGGCCCTGGGGTAAGCGGTAATCATTAGGGTTAGCAGTAATCATTAGGGTTAGCAAGCTAACCCTAACAATTACCACTACAGCTAACTCTAACCCTAGCCCTTAACCCTAACATGAAACTTTGGACACAAATGTTCCTGCACTACTTTCATGGGACTTTGATGCAACACTTGCGTTTTTGGTGCAGGTCCATTGAAATCTATTACAGGCAAAACGCAATCTGCTGCGGTAAGAAAAGTCTCTGACCCTTTCCAAAAAACGCGCCAGCTCAAAGCACACAGATGTGAACTAGAACCATAAGAAAATATTTTAAATGGACTGTATTGGATTACTGCAAACTGCAAAACTAAAAAAAAACGCATAGATGTGAACCAAGGGTCACCCAGCAAAGTATTTTGTATATTTGCATAACTTCTCCCAAGTGCCTGCATGCATTATGGCTGAGGGCTCTTGAGGCAGGGTGCTGTGATGTTTTTTTTTAGGAAACCATGTACCCTACCAGCCATAATCTGCTTGCATTGCATAAAGAAGCACAGGGACCAAGTGATGACATCACTGTATGTAATGAAAACAGAATTTTTAAAAATTGCAAAATATAAGCAGATTAAACTTCAGCCTTAATATTTTCTTCTTCTATGGAAGGAATAAATGTCACAATTGCTGACTTTTGTCTACAGAAGTGTATATAATAATAGGAATTGAAAATGATTTCACAGAGGCAAATGAAATAAAAAAAATATATAAACATTAGACGAGCTATTTATAGCCTGGAATGACAGGTCTTCTTTAAAGGACTAGGTTTCTCACAGGTATCGGATGCTTTCGCTGATTAGCATCTATTATAGCAGGAGAACATTTCCTTCTTGGCACTGCCATAACCTGTCAATTCTATGTGCTGTTTGTGTGTACTTTCAAGGCATCTCCCAAAATACAACCGCGGTTTGCCTGTGTTTGAAGAATAAACATCATGTGATATTTCAGTCTTTGTATATTTGCACACGATCTTTTCTATGTGACCCTGCAGAGGAAGGGCGAGGAGTCCCAGATGGCCACCCTGCAATGAGGCAATAGTCTTGTGGACTTTGTACCTCCACTCAATGTCATCCTTCACTCTAGAAGTATCACGGGTCCATATTTACATCTGATAGAAACATCTGCAGGCCCAAGCCATCTGCACCACTATTACGGTTAACCCTCTGACTACAAAACCATACCAGCTTTTTTTTTTTACTCTTACTATACGAGTATGATATCCACGTTACGCAACATGTACAAGGCCACATTTCAATTAGTTATTTTGTGATTAAACAGCATTCAGTGATGGAACCAGAAGAGCAACTATTAATAGCTTTGCCAGTAGAATTGGTAGAGACAGACAGGTCCAGGGCTCCTTGGTTGCCCAGCTATTATAAATAAAGTACAGGTACTCCTCACTTTACGACCAGATTCCGTTCCAATGACCAGATCATTAAACAGATTGGTTGTTAAAGGAGGGGTCACAAGTAATCAATATTTTAAGTATTCTTAACTACTATACTGTACTGTATTGTGAAAAAAGGTCTCAACACACAACTACAAATCAACAACGTTGTTTTAATTTGCATAAGTACAGAACACAAAACGAAAATACTGTACTGTACTGTACAATACAATGATATATATCGCGTCGTTCGGGTGGGGAGAGCTGGTCGTAAGTCTGAGTGGCCGTTAAACAGGTAAGGCGTTAAACAAGGAGTATCTTTATATGTAAGCCCAAACATGTTAAGGCCCCATTCACACTGGGCGTTTTATATGCAGCTTCTTGGAGGCGTCTTGGCTTTATTTCCTGCCTCTAAATGCCCCTTAATGTTAGCCTATGTGTCCATGCACACATAGGCATTTATAGGAAGGAGCATTTTCGCAAAAGAGAAAAAAAAATGCCTGACGCATCCAAACACAGGTAAACATGTCTAAACGAGCTTAAGTGCTTGGAGGTTCATTTTAAATGGCCAGAATGAATTAATATTCTGGTCAAGGAAATCAATGCCCAAGCTTTTGACGAGCTTAAAAGCATCTAAATGCGTTTAAAAAAACACAGTTTAAGGCGCGTTTTTGATGCTGCTTTTCTCCTGCCAGGAGAAAGGCGTTTAGGGAAGCCCAGTGTGCATGAGGCCTACAGCCCCTTTCACACTGGGGGCGCTTTGCAGGTGCTACAGCGCTAAAAATAGCGCCTGCAAAGCGCCCTGAAACAGCCGCTGCTGTGTCTCCAATGTGAAAGCTCCGAGGGCTTTCACACTGGAGTGATGCGCTTGCAGGACGGTCAAAAATGTCCTGCAAGCTGCATCTTTGGAGCGCTGTAGGAGCGGTGTATTTACCGCTCCTAAAATGCCCCTTTCCTTCGAAAACAATGGGGCAGAGCTGCAAACCCGACGGCAAAGCGCCTCTGCAGCGGCACTTTGCGGGCGGTTTTAAGCCTTTTTCAGCCGCTAGTGGGGGTTAAAACTGCCCCTTTAGCGGCCGAATAGCCACGCTAAAACGACGGTAAAGCGCCGCTAAATATAGCACCGCTTCACCGCGAACGCATGCGACGCTCCTGTGTGAAAGTAGCCTAAAGGTTTCAGGTATGGCAAGTGTTACAATGGTCCAAGTTGGAATTCCGTATTCCAATTCCCATACCTGGAATTCATATTTAACATGTTTGGATTTACATACCTTTTTTTTTTTTGGAAATAACAAACAACCATAGTGGGAGGGGAGGAGGACACTGGAGAGAACTGAGCCCGAGGTTTAGCTTTAACAACCATTTACCCAGTTTTTTGTGGAGACACATGAGACTATGTCCACCATTCCCCATTACTAATACCATGACAAAAGTACCATTTTCAATCCTGTGACAATAATGGCCATTTCACATGTATGCTGCAGGAACGCATAGTAAAACATGAGTGTTACAGCAACACACAGTGACACACTGTTCATACTTTTCATACCGTTCATACAGCCAACAGGGCACAGAAAGAGGCAAATTAGTGCCCCTGCCTCACACTACATGTGTATGTAATAAACTGATGTGAATAAGCTGATATTAGTGTGTGTTAGTGCATGTAACTACATGTATAGTGAATTATATAAAAAAAATAATTTTTCTACTGCTGCATCCTTCTACATGTTGATGAAGAAAACTATTTTTATCTGAATAGAGGCTGACAGGGTGGTCAGATGTGTTGGTGCAATTTGACCACCGACAGACACAACTGACTATCAATTGATCTATAAACATGAATATTTGGCTTAGACAAGCAATTCTATTTCTGCCTATGCAGAGGGGAGAAGTGGTCAGAGGCTGTTGGAATAAACTACCAACAGTTATCAAAACCAACTGATCATACCTGCTAAGAGCAGCTGGCTGGAGGGCCCTTGCTGGATGAGACACAAGACTGTTGAAGAAAGGCACGTCCCACTATCATACTTCCCAACTTTAGAAAATATGGGCTGCCTTGTACCCATAACCCTTTCATGACTAAGCCTATTTTTGAAATTTGGTGTTTACAAGTTAAAATCCATATTTTTTGCTAGAAAATTACTTAGAACCCCCAAACATTATAAATATTTTTTTAGCAGAGAATCTAGAGAATAAAATGGAGATTGTTGCAATATTTTATATCACATGGTATTTGTGCAGCGGTGTTTTAAACGCAAAGTTTTGGAAAAGGGACAATTCCATGAATTTTAAAAAATCCAAACAGTAAAGTTACCCCAATTTTTTTGTATAATGTGAAAGATGATATTATGCCGAGTAAATAGATACCAAACATGTCACGCTTTATAATTGCACGCACTCGTGGAATGGCGACAAACTATGGTAGCTATGAATTTCCATAGGCGACATTTTAAATTTTTTTTACGGTTACCAGGTTAGAGTTACAGAGGAGGTCTAGGGCTAGAATTATTGCTCTCGCTCTGACGATCGCGGCGATACCTCACATGTGTGATTTGAACACCGTTTACATATGCGGGCGCGACTTCCGTATGCGTTTTCTTCGCTGCGCGAGCTCGCGGGGACGGGGGCGCTTTAAAAATTTTTTTTTTATTTATTTATTTTATTTATTTTTAGACTTATAAATTGTGTTTTTAAAAAAAATGTTTTTTTTTTACTTTTATTGCTGTCACAAGGAATGTAAACATCCCTTGTGACAGTAATAGGTGGTGACAGGTACTCTTTATGGAGGGATCGGGGGTCTAAAAGACCCCCGATCCCTCCTCTGCACTTCAAAGTATTCAGATCGCCGAAAACGGCGATTCTGAATACTGTATATTTTTTTAAATTCGGCGCCATTGGCAGCCGAGTAAACGGGAAGTGACGTCATGACGTCGCTTCCGCGTTTACATTGAGAAGGCTGGAACGAAGCCGCCCACGGCTTCGTTCCAGCCCGCCCACAGCCGCCGGAGACAGCCGATTGGACACCGGGCTTCCCGATCGCACGGGAGGCCCGGTAAGAGCGGCGGGAGGCGGCGGAAGGGGGGATGTCCCCTCCCGCTCCTCCGGTATAACAGCCGAGCGGCTTTTAGCCGCATCGGTTGTTATATACGGGTAGCCGATCGCCCGCTCTAAACAACGGTACCGGGATGATGCCTGCAGCTGCAGGCATCATCCCGGTATAACCCCGGAAAGCCGAGTACGCATATCTGCGTACGGTCAGCGGGAAGGGGTTTAATATATGCTTTGCCTGCTGTGCCACAAGCAAGAGTCTCACAGACTCATATAAATCCCAGAACAATAAAAAAAACAAAAAAAACCCAAAAAGCTTCCATTACATATGGATTTGCGCACACTAAATAGACAGAGAGCTAACACTTTGTCTGAGCCTACCTTATAGAATAACTTCATTAAAATATTCAAGGCTGCTTAGCAACCAGCAACTGAAGAGACAATGAATACATTGGTGAGAAGTATGGAATGTATAGTATATTATATATTGTGCAAGAGTCTGTAGGGCAGAGTGCATGGGTCAGGGTGTGCAATGCACAGAGTGCTGCAGGGTCAGATTTAGGACACAACACAGAGTGCAGGGGTTCAAGGTCTATAATGCTGTATGTTTCAAGGATTGGGAGTATGTAGTGCACAGTCCTGTTGTCTTAGTCGGGTTTAGGAGTACATGACACTCAGAGAGCAGGGCCCAGAAGTACATAATACAGGGGTCAGGAGTATGTAATGCACAGAATGCAGGGGACAGGAATGTGTAATACATAGTAGGAGACAGGATTACAAAGCAGAGTGCAGAAGGGGTGTGTAACGCACAGTGTAGGGGTCAAGAGAGAGCAAACATTTTCCCCGCAAGCAATTCTCTCCCCCACGTTACCATATCAAACCCCCCCCCCAACACAAATCCTCTCCCTCTTCTATTACAAATTCATACCTCACAACTGCCCTGGATTTTGTGGGACTTTCCTAAGATTTGATTCAAAATCCCATCTTCCCACGAATCCAGGCTGAGACTCAGAGCCAGAAGAAGTTCTGGCACTTGGCTCCACTAACCTGCCTGGCAGGGGCGTGCTGGCATGGGCAAGATGCTCTGGTTCCCGGATGCTGCGATCACCCACTCTGTGGCAGCCGGCATCACTTCATTTTGATGGAGGGGGTAAGAGGATATGGGTGGGAGGGCACTTTGGGAGTGGAAAGGACTTGTGGTAGAAGGTGAGGTTGGGAGTTAGTCAGATTTAAAATCCACCCCCCCTCCCCCCACCCAGAATAAAGTTCTCTCACTAACTTTCCTGCCCAAAATCACTCCTACCAACGTACATCTTTGTTACCTGCCCGCCAAACCCCCTTCCATTAAATTAGAGTTCTTAGATCAGCTCGGCTGCTGCAGAGCGGTATCCCTCCTCCTCCTTTCCTGTGTCAATGATATTGACAGAGCTGAGGGGATGGCTTCAGTTGGCTCTGCAGTAGGTTGTAAGGGCTGCCAGTGAGAAGTGATGCTGGCTGCCATAAAGGGGACAATCGTATGTGGGATGCCTGGCCATCCCGAAAAAGATGTGGGTTAGGCTGAAAATGGGTCACAGGAGTGCAGAAAGATCTGCACTTCTGTGTTGCCCAGGAAAAGTAGGGCCAAAATGACTCTACTTCTCCTTTAACCAACCTTCCAAAAAAATGTAATTCTACAACCCTAAAAATTGCTGGAAGAAGGCATTGCTTATGTCTTATGGTTTAAATAGGCAATATATTGGTAAAGTGTATGTAAACTCTAACAATACATTTCTCATACTTGCTTCCTTTTGACCTTTTGGGCTGTTAAATATACCATTGAAATCATTATATTATATATGTTTAATCAGTGCAAAAGAATAGCTGTTCATCCAGCCAGAAATCTTGTGAGCTCATAACAGTTCGTTGGCAGAAAGTACAGAAAGTTATCAGCTAGCATTGTTCTATGCTATTCCCATGGATTACAAAACATCTCCCCTTGTTATGGCAGAGGGAGGAGTTATATATTCCTAACACACTACCTTTCCTAAGGTGCAAACACAGCTTGGTTCAGTTGCCCCCCTAGACCAGAAGTATGTCACTAAGAGCAAATAAAAGAAAAAAAAATTAAAAAAGAAAAACAAATGCAGCCCCCACATCTGGTAAGCTGCAATACTACTAATTTTTGTCTTCAAGTTTAGATATGCATTAAGTTTCTCCAAAGACAAGCACCACTTAGCAGAAATGTCCACTATTCTGGTCATGCAAAGCTGTATTTTTTTTTCTTGTCCAGCTCACGCTGCCTGCATTGGGATCAGCCATCTGGAATAATTCTGGGAATTAGCTGAAGTGTATGTTTTGCTCACGCTCTCTGATGCTGAAAAAGCCAGTGTAGCCCTATAATCTCTTGTAGTTGGGGACCCGTTGCCATGCCTGCAATTAATAACCGTGCCTTCCCAGGTGCATCCCTATATGACAGCTTGCACGATGAAACACGGAGCTCAGTAAACTCATGATGTGGTACATCAGCAAAGTTCATTAACAATTTAGTTGCTGAAATTAATATTATGAAACAAATACTCATTTGCCCTTTTAGGATAAGGCCTGTGAAAATTTAACGGAGATGGAAGAGTTTGTAACACATGACCCGGAGAAGGGGGAGGGAAGAATGTACGGTACAATGACCTGGGCAATTGCTGCCACAAACCATTCAACATATGATGCTGCATATTCAAGTCAAGATATTCGGCCACCGAACAATGCATGCTTTTGCCTATGGTGCAGAGAGGGTTCAGCGTTCAGGCTTGGAACACAATGGCAGTCATTCAGGAATATCTCTCCCCGATCCCTAACTGATCGATTATCTCCCAAAATGAGCAAGCAAAACTCTCCACAAGCATTAGTGAAAAATGCTTGATCCAAATCACCTAGTGCCTTTCACACAATGCGACACCACCCCCTATCGGACTGACTCTCACCAATTAATGTGACCTCCAATTTATAGGTAGTTTACACCTAATCAGTGGCGGCTGGTGCCCCATTTCGGTCGCCCCAATTCGGTCCGTCCACCATCAGTCGAATCTCCCCCCCCTCGCTCGTTTGTTCGCCCACCAGCCCCGCACTTACCCCATCTAGTTCGCAGGCAGCTTTGGCTCCTTCCTGCATCTCCTCCTCCTCTGGGGCTTCATCCTGCATCTCCTCCTCCTTGGCGGCTTCCTCATCAGCGGCCAATATGGTCGCTTCTCCTCTTGGGCAGTCGGGTCTTAAGACCCGCTTACTGATTGGCCAAGAGGAGAAGCAGGCAGTCAATAGCGAATTCACTATTGTCACTAGGGATGAGCCAAACACCCTCCGGTTCGGTTCGCATCCAGAACATGCGAACGGACCGAAAGTTTGCGCGAACATTCGAACACCGTTAAAGTCTATGGGACTCGAACGTGAGAAATCAAAAGTGCAAATTTAGATTTTTTAGAACAGTCCCTGCACAAAATGACATTTCTAAAGGAATAAAAGTAATTTAAAAATGCTTGTGGCTGTAATGTAATATAGGGTCCTGGCAATATAGGTGAAAATTATTGAGAAAAACGCCCTGCTGTGAAATATTACAGCAAAAATTGTAATTACACGCCCCTGTTAAACAGGGGCAGAAAAAATGGGCTTTAGGCACTGGTGCCACGACACTGCAACCCCTCACAGATACTCTAGATCACTGAATCACCTGCCTGCCTGCAAGTGTATTTGAAAACGTACACCAGGAATGGCCTGCAGTCAGATATAGGCTTGACTAAACTAGAATAAAACTGTATATATATTTTATGCATTGCAGATCACTGAATCACTTGCCTGCCTGCCTGAAAGTGTATTTGAAAACGTACACCAGCAATGGCCTGCAGTCAGACACTAGTGAGACACTAGTGCCAATCTGTCCAAGTTAGAACCAGCTGATAGCAGTCATCGCTCCATGGGCACATTGTGGGAAGTGTTGTGCCCTCTGATTTGAGGTCCTCCTGGACTGTGAGGAGCCTCAGGACCTGTTGCTGCCTCGGTGGATTGATGTGGTCTAGGAAGAGACCCCGTCCCCAGGGGACTGAGGCAAATCTGTTGGGAGCAGAACCCCCAAGCTCTCTTGGCTCCAGCCAGTTTCAGCTGGGTGAGCCATGGATAGGCTCTTCTATTGCTACCAGAGTCTCATAGGAGTGGGACTTGAGGATATGTCTGTAACCACAGAATAAATTTTGAGTGTTTTGGTGATCAAAAGGGCTGCTTCCTCCTATGATATCCAGGTGTTAAGAGAGTTGAAGCAGGAGAGGGGAATGGAAACCCCATTAGAACCTCCAGAAAGAGTTCAGGAAGGGGGATGCTACCCTAAAGTCGGATTAGTGTCTGATTTGGCTTGGGAAGTGGCAGAGCTGGCGCCCGACCTTGGAGATGAGACAGCATCTAGTGATGCACCAGGAACACTTTGGGGTGCAGTTCTGCCTCAAGAGAGTGAAGAGCGGTCACTGTGTAAGAGTGTTTCTAACCCACTTGTGGGTGTTTGTGCCCTAGTGACAGTTAAGGAAGAGCACAATTGTGCCATTGGAGTCAGTGGAATATTAATTCCATAGCAGCTGCAAGAGTGTCCAATGCATACCTGCCTCCGGGATGGGGGTGTGGGTGTCACTTACCCCTTGTGACACAGCTGTAATGATATTTGGCCTATAAGGTGCTGGAGCATCATGGAATGGAGTTCCCTTACCTTCCCGATGCTCTTTTTCAGATGGTTGAGGCCTAATGTCAGGAGCTTCATGAGGCTTCTGTATGGGAACATTTGAGGTTGCCTAAGGCAATGCACTCTCTTTTGGGGGACACTTACTACCCCAAGTCTGTAGACTTTAGCTTACACATTATACCAATATAAAGTGAATATAATAAATGAATATTCAAAACAAAAATGCGCAGCAATAACATATCACAACAATAATGATAAAATAGTATAAACCGGAGTGCGCATGCGCGGGACTTCCGGGAAGACGTGCTGAACGGGAGCTCCGTCCCGGCCGAGCCTTCCGCGGTCCCCAGACGCAGCTATCACAAGCGGAACCCCTAAATTTCGATACCCCCTGATAGAGGAGTGCCGTGGGCACGTTTCTATATGCAGAGCCGCATCCAGAAACCAACAGTCAGCCGGCATCTTGCCTTCGGCCTGCTCGCCCCCACTACCTCCAAGATGGCGGCCGCGGCCTCCTCTCACAGAGACACAGGAGAAGGAGACTCCATTGCGGACATCCCCTCAGGATGGAATCCCCCGTGAGTACTAAATCACCTAAGACTGTATACCCCACCAGCACAGACTCCCTCTTCAACAGAGCCCTGTCTGATATGATTCATATCCCCACAATGCACTCTTCTACCCACCCCTCAGCCACACAGCAGGCTGCCCTCCCTAACTCTCCCCACCAGACAGACATGGCCCAGCTCCTGAACTGTTTCTCAGATATGCTCGCTGCAGGCCTGGCCCAGAATGCCACACAAATAACCACATCTATAAAGGCTGATTTACAGAGCTTGGGGGCACGCATAGATGTGATCGAACAAGCAGTAGACCACACAGTAGCTCGCACTAATCAGAATACGGACTGTATTCAATCGCTGCAAGACCAACTTGACATCGCGCTAGGAAAGATCGACGATTTAGAAAATCGTAATCGGAGATGCAACTTCCGCATAAGAGGTATCCCTGAATCTCTAACTAATGTCCATGAGACAGTGAAGCTTTTCATGCAAGAAATTATCCCGGATATTTCAAGCCATAAACTAGAGATTGACAGAGCCCACAGAGCCCTGCAACCACCCCGGCAGGATGGTCTCCCGAGGGATATAGTGGTTAAACCCCACTATTACGAGACCAAGGAAGAAATTATGAAAAGATCCCGGAATTTGGACAACCTGTCCTTCCAAGGAAAAAGATTCAAGTCTTTGCGGACATCTCCAAGACCACAATTCTAAAGAGGAGAGCATTAAAACCTCTTCTTGAAATCCTCTCACAGAGATCAATCAAGTACCGTTGGTCCTTTCCTTTTCGCCTCCTGTTTCAACACAAAGAAAAATCATACGGCTTCTCTTCATTCCAAGAGGGGGAACACTTACTCCTGCGACTAGGATTCATTTCCCAGGAAGTTTCTACCCAGGAACCCCCATCCAAGCCAAGTTCTTCTAAGAGACCCCCTCCAGGCAGCCCCATCACTCCTATTTGGAACAAACAACAAACGAAGCGCCACCGTGACTCTTTTCCACCCAGATGACTCCCTCTCAGCTGGGCCCTACCAGGCCTGTGTTGACACCCTTCCTCTCCCAGGATTTTCCATTTAACCGAGGGGTAACCGAGTTCACCCTCTCCATCCACGAGATCAGCAGTGTTTCTCCGACCCTCTCCGCTTTGCTCATCTCTGTGATGATGAATGGAGATGGACCTGAGTGGTCTGACATTTTTTTTTTTTTTTATTTATGCATATACTCCCATGTCTTCATGATGGACTGTCCTAGTTGTTCTCCTGGGCCCGGATGGCCCCTAGGCTTAGCATCATACTCCAATCCACTATCCCCTCCCTCCCTTCCCTTCCACTTCCCTTTCCCTGTCTCCCTGCTCCATCCATTATTTGAGGGACGATGCCTAATGTATGTCTTGTTCTATTGCTCTTATGCATAGTAGTTGTTTGCTCCTGTTTCCCTTAGAGGGTATGTTACTGTTTTTATTTACGTTTGCCAAAATTTTTCTTTTTTTTTTTTTTTTTTTTTTTTTTTTTTCTTTTGTTGTCCAGGTATATATACAAAATGAGTTAACCTTCACGTTTTAGAGGTTCCATATCACCCCTAAGATTGGGGACCCGGCGGCCCGGCCGGGCTAGCATTGCCACTCCCTCTGTTGTAAACGAGAGGGAATCTCCCTCTGGTTGCACCAGATATACAACCTCGGCTGAGGTTGTTCCTGTTTTTCCGAGACCCCCCCTTTTTTTTTTTTTTTTTTTTTCTCGGGTCTTGGGTTTGAACTGAACTTAACAGTCCAGTTCCTATTTTTACTAGGCACTTAAGCCTGGTCTTTTTCGAAGTTAGTAGTTTGCTTTCATTAATTATTCTCCCTCTCTTTCCTTATTTTCTTCTTATTCCCCTCTCTTCTTTTCCTTTCACCCTTCATTTATTTCAGGGATGTGCGCAGGAGACCATCATGCTCCAGAATCTTCCGCTGCGGCTTCGAGTTCTCCCTCCCAGTCTCAGATTTACATCAGCAAGGACTCGGGTAGGTCCACACAAAATACACCAGTTTCACTCCTCTTGTGACTATGGCTGATTCTCCTCCTTTACAGAGGGCGCTTAAGATTGCCTCTCATAACACCCAAGGGCTCAATTCCCCCGTCAAACGGCGTAAAGCCTTTCAAAGCTATAACTCTAGGGGTCTAGATATTGTTCTTCTCCAGGAAACCCATTTTCCCTCAAATTACTCTCCTTCCTTCCTACACAATAAATACCCCACTTTTTTCCTCGCAAACGCTTGCGAGAAAAAACGGGGGGTTGCCATCCTAATCTCTAAACAGACACCATTCTCACACGCTTTGACAATTAAAGATAATGATGGGAGATATATATTAGTCAAAGGCTCAATTGAGGGTAACCTCTACACCATCATCTCCTACTATGCACCTAACAAGGGCCAAGCTAAATTCTTCTCCTCCTTACTTGCTGATCTCTCACCCCACTTTGAAGGTAGGGTGATCATGGGCGGGGACTCCAACATCACGTTTGACCAGATTCTCGATAAATCGGACCAGGGGATCCCCCACCTGAAAAAACCCCCCAAACAGAGTCTCCAGATTGCCAGACTTCTTCACTCAGTAGGCCTTATTGATACATGGAGGGAAATCAATCCCTCAACAAGGGATTATACACACTATTCAGCCCCCCACAAAACCTATGCTAGAATCGACCATGTCTTCATGTCAAACTCTGATATACACACTGCCACCCAAGCCTCTATCCAAGATGTTCCGTGGTCTGATCATTCTCTAGTACTTTTAAAATTATCTAACTCGTTATCCCCCCCTGGCTCCCGACTTTGGCGACTAAATGAAAAAATCTTATCTAACCCTGTCCACCGTACTATATTGGAGAAAGACATTAAAGAGTATTTTTTGATTAATGACTCTGAGGACATCTCTCCCAGTACCCTTTGGAACGCCCACAAGGCGGTAATTAGAGGGAAACTGATCCAATTCTCCGCCAAATTAAAACGGGAACGGCAAGCAGATATTTTGAAGCTAGAGAAAGAGTTTAAAGACCTCAGTATTTCTCATAAACGAAATCCCAATCCCATCACCCTCTCTAAACTTGACACTATTAGACTGTCCCTCAACTCAGCCTTGACTTCCAACGCAGACAAACATCTTCACTGGATTAGTGGCAGTCACTATTTGCGTGCGAATAAATTTGGCCCCCAGTTAGCGGCCAAACTTACCCCGAAACATAGGTCTTTTGCCCTACCCAAAATAAAATCTCAGTCAGGCTCATTTACCCAAAATCCCGAAACAATCCTAAAAACATTCCAATCATTTTACGCCAACCTTTATTCTGATAATTGTCCGATTTCCCAACAAAATTTAGACTCATTTCTCGAGAAAATCCCTCTACCAAAAATCTCTGAATCCCATCGCTCCATATTAGAGTCCCCATTTCTTGAAACCGAGATCCGAGCAGTCATAAAAGACCTTAGAAAAGATTCTGCCCCAGGCCCGGATGGATTCTCCAACTATTACTACAAAACCTTCACAGATGCTCTCTCTCCGTATCTGGTTCGTCTCTTCAACTTCTTAAGCAAGTCCTCCCCTCTAGACCCTAATGCTAACCTAGCTTTCATCTCGGTTATTCCTAAACCGGGTAAAGATCCCAGCGAAGTGAGCAACTACAGACCTATTTCATTGATCAATAACGATTTAAAAATTATGACGAAAATTTTATCAAACAGACTCGCTTCTTTTATAGGATCTTACATACATAAGGATCAGGTGGGGTTCATTCCGGGGAGACAGGGTCCGGACCAAATACGGAGAGCAATTAATGCAGTCTCCCTGATGAAGTCTGGATGGGATGGGGGTCCCCCTCAGGGGGGCCTTCTCCTATCCATTGATCTCCAAAAAGCATTTGACACGGTGGCTTGGCCCTACCTCTTCACTATCCTACGTAAATGGGGCTTCGGTCCAAACTTTATTAATATCTTGGTAGCCCTATATCACCAACCTAAAGCACAAGTTAGAATACAAGGACACCTCTCGGACAGATTTACTATACAGAAGGGAACGAGGCAAGGATGCCCTCTCTCCCCTCTTCTTTTCGCAATGGCTATCGAATCTTTAGCCATTGCGATAAGGCAACATCCGGATATTCATGGAGTCCGTTGTGGACAATCTATCCACAAATGCGCTTTATTTGCGGATGATGTCCTCCTGTTCATCACATCCCCCTTAATTTCTATCCCCAACATAATTCAACTGTTACACGACTTTGAACTCGCTTCCGGACTTAAGGTTAATGTCTCCAAATCAGTCGCTCTTAATGTATCCACCCCCCAAGACATTGAAAACAATCTAAAAAATAAATTTCCATTTTCGTGGAACCCCACCTCCATCCCTTATCTCGGCATTAACCTTACATCCAGTATCGACTTAATGTTTAAACACAACTTTCTTCCCATGTTCAAAAAACTCAATGATGACCTGACCCAATGGTCTCTTTATAATCTATCTTGGTTAGGCAAAGTGAACGCGGTCAAAATGACGCTTCTACCTAGGATTTTGTACCTTTTTCGCTCCCTTCCCATCCCAGTCCCCAAATCGCACATTCAACGCTTACAATCCACCATAATCCGCTTCATTTGGGACAAAAAAGGACATAGATTTTCGAAAGAGGTGCTGTTTAGACCCAGAAAGAAGGGAGGCCTTGGCCTACCTAACCTATGGTGGTACTATCAGGCAGCACAGTTAAGCCAATTCTCCACAATTTACCTCAAGGGTTCCAAACCAGACTGGGTGAGCATGGAACGAGAGGCAACCCCTAACTTTACTTTGGATTATTTACTTTGGAACATCCCTAAAAAACGCCCCCCTATACTAGCTCCTACTTTATCTCATTCAATTAAGTTATGTGACTCCCTCCATAAGCTAAGACCTCTAATATCTACTTGGCACCCACTTACACATATTTTCAGGAACCCCAACTTTCCCCCTGGCTTAGACATTCGAGCCTTCAAATGGTGGCTAGACAAAGGCCTCTACAGAATTGGACAATTCTTTAACTCTAATGGTCCCCTTACTTTGGCATACTGCACTTCTAAACTCGAAATGCCCCCAGCCGAAAAATTTAGGTTTTATCAATTATCACATTTCTTGAACCAGTTATGGAAGAGCGGTGGCAACCATCTCTCAGTAACTCCCTATGAACAATGGTGCGCTTCAGCCTTAGACACAAGGGGAGGTATCTCTCTCATATATTCATCTCTAGCGGAGCCCTCTGAGAAAGCGGCCTACATGGTGAGCTGGGAGCGGGATCTTGGTTTCAGCTGGGATCTGGATGTTTGGCATTCTAACTTTGCCCGATCCTTCAAAGGTATTGTGAACACGTCTCTAAATGAAGCTAGTCTTAAGACTCTTACACGCTGGTACCTGGTACCCTCACGTCTGGCCAAATTTTACCCACAAACGTCACCTCTTTGTTTTAGAGGATGCAATCATACAGGTACGCTTTTACACATTCTATGGGAGTGCCCCAAAATTAGATTGTTCTGGAACAGGATTTTCTCTCTTATCCGTAGAACTTGTGATTGTGCGCTGAAACAAGATCCGACTATTGCTTTACTTAACGGCCCCATCCCTAAAATGTCCAAACATACTCAGAAATTGATTCGGTTTATCCTCTTGGGAGCCAAAATGACTATCACCCGATCCTGGAAGTCACCGAAAGTATCCTTCCGGCTAGCTAAACAAAAAATTTCTTGGATTATGCTGCAAGAAAAGATCTCCAATACTATCCTGGACACCCTAGACAAATTCAAAATCACCTGGGAACCTTGGGCTACTTTCATTGGGTATCCCCTATACGCATGATCGGTAGTTCATGTGTGCAGTCTCTTTTTGGGATGGTCTCCAGTTTCCCTCTCATGGTGGTCTCCTGTGCACCTCCTTCCCTTTATCCTCTATGGTCAGCTCTTTACTTTATCTCACCCCACCTCTTCTGTTTCTTCCCCCTTCTATCTCTCCTCCTTTCACTCTTCAACATCTTATTCTTATCAGTACTGTCTTCTCTGGCTCTCGGTATTCTCTAAGAAACTTTTTTTTATTAACCTAAAGGTTGCTCTCGAGGTGGACCCCAGGGCATTGTTTTTTCATGATACTCAAGCACAGTATTTACCAGCTCTGGTTCACCGACTTCAGTCCAATCTGCACTGAGAGCTCAATCCACTAGGATGTTTCTTTGACAAATTATTGATTGTTTCAATATGGTTTCATGGTGTTATTTAACTATCTTATAGATTCAAGCTCCTTTTTCCCCTTTTATTTTTTATTTTTTTCTCTCCTTAGCATATTATCACATTGTGTAGTGATGCGGGCTTGGGGATTCCCAGTTCGCCAGAGCAGTTAGTTCCCGGATGGGGCTCTGGTGGCGAGAATACCTGAGACCATAGTGTCGGTATACTTAATAAGAAATAGGGTTTTGACATATTGATGTAGTCATTCATTAGAATCGCTGTACTAATAACACACCATGTATTCGTTGAGCATTTTGCTCTCTTTTCTGTTTGATGTATTACTTTAATGCTTCAATAAACTTTATTTTCAAAAAAAAAAAAATAGTATAAACCAACAGTGTCAGTGCATATAAAGTGCATAAAGTCCATATATGACATCAAATATAGTGACTGTGAATCTGTGTGAACTGGTTGTCTGTAGATAATCCACCACCGTAAGGAAAGGGGCATACCACACAGGTTGAACCCAACTAGGCATATGCCTGATGAGTCAACCAAGCTTTTGGTGTAACACACCCAAGGAGGTACAGCAACCACGACTTCCAAAATAGACCAAATCAGAAAGGGATCCGTGACCGTTTTGACATCAGTAGCTGTCTACAATAGGAATAGTGACCGGAATTTGTGAGCGATTCCTCTCAATATGACATATGGCAAAAGGAGGATGCCTTATTAGGACGAAACGTCGGGACGGGCTCTGCTGATGCCACTGTGTTGCTTTGATTTTATCCAATGCTTTTAATGTATTCTCAAATGTGAGTGACCATTTTATAATTTTTCAATAAATGCTTTATATTTTACGGTATTGCACTATGTGGCCTTATTTTTTCTCCTTTTGCCATATGTCATGTTGAAAGGAATCGCACTGTTGGTACTACTTTATCATTATCGTTGTGATATTTTATTGCTGCGTATTTTTGTTTTGAATATTCATTTATCATATTCACTTTATATTGGTATAATTGTATTGCTTATTTCATCTTTATCAGTGCTGCACTATACTACTTTATTTGTTCACTTATTCACAGCTTATCTGATGTTCTGGCAGCTACCACTATTTGTATAAGACAGCAGGTTTTTTTCACAATTTTTTCTTTACCTTACACATTAGCTGTATGTGGGGAACAGTCAAAACGCTTTAGCAAAATACAAGTATACTATGTCCACAGCCACTCCTTTGTCTAAGGTTTTGCTTACCTCCTCATAAAAGAAGTCAGATTTGTTTGACAACTTCTGTCTTTAATTAATTTATACTCACTATTGCTTAAAAATGTTTTTTTCTAGCAAAAACTCATCTATGTGATCTTTTATTAAACTTTCCAGTATCCTTTCAACTACAGAAGTTAAACTAACAGGTCTGTAGTTACTAGGTAAAGACATTGACCCCTTTTTAAATATAGGCACCACAATGGCCGGGCGGGAGCACTATTGTTCTGGGAGGATGTCATATGACATCCTCCCAGAACACGCCTTTCACGGGGCCATGCAGTGGCACGATCTATCAGACACAGCCCATGACTGATCCCTGCACTGGCCCACTGCCAGTGTCATGTGATTGTTGTGGCCAATCATAGCAGATCATACGACACTTGTAATGTCTTTTTTTGTTTATTTTGCAAGAAATAAAAAAAACTCAATGGTGAATAAATACCACCAAAAGAAATCTCCATTTGCCTGAAAAAAAAAATGAATTATTGCATACAGTGTTGCATAACTGCCAAATTGTCATTTAAGGTATGACAGCACTGAAAAACTGAAAAATGGCCTGGGCAGGAAGAGGGTAAAATTGCCAGGTATTTAAGTGGTTAAAGAGTCACTAAAAGATGGAAACACTGGCTTTGAAATGACAGAGCTCAATTCTTTTAGGATATATGGGTGTATGCCATCTGGTCAAGGTGCTTTATTAACATTTATCCTGTCTAAATATTTCTGGACCATATTAATTTTGACAATATCATCCCCATTATTGACATTGAGCTCCAAAAATTATTATACAAATAAACAAACAAATAGCGCAGGTTACATGGTTTGTGTTGTATACAAATGTTGCTATAAGAATGTCCTTTTGAGCATTGCGCTCTTTGTGAGATGCAAACAGTCTATAGGTAGGGCAGCCTTTTGATGGGAGGTGAAGCCGCTCCAGATATGCAAAGGAAAAACAACAGGAAAGGCGCCTCTTAGTAAACTGTATATTTAATGGTATATAAGCATTAAAAACACTCACATTAAGAACTTAGATAGTCCGGCATGGGAAGTTCAGTATAGCCATACCCGCAACCCTGTATGGCTATACTGAACTTCCCATGCCGGACTATCTAAGTTCTTAATGTGAGTGTTTTTAATGCTTATATACCATTAAATATACAGTTTACTAAGAGGCGCCTTTCCTGTTGTTTTTCCTTGACATTGAGCTCCCCCATGCTCCTTTGTATATACAGAGCTGAAGAAGGTATTTAATAAATTTGCCATTGCTTTGTCCCTAGTCACCCACTCCAGATAATTTTTTAAAGGGCATAGATGCTCAGACCTGACTTTTTTACTATTAATATAGTTGAAGAACTTTTGGGGGTTTGTCCTACTCTCCTTCTCAACCTGTTGCACGTTTTGAACATTTTTTGAACGTTTTGAACTTTTGCAACCTTGATTTCTTTTTTACATATTGTGTTATGTTTATTGTAACATTTAAATGATGATAGTGTTTCTTCATTTTATTTTTAAAAGCCCTTTTCTTATAGTTTATAGCTTTTTTAACTTTGGTCATGAGCCACATAAGTTTTATTTTTAGCCTATTAAATATATTGTCCATGGAAATGTATTTTGCAGTGTGTTCATATACAGTCATTTTGAAGAAGAATTCCATTTCTGTTCTGTGTTCATCGATGCCAATATTCCCTCCCAGTCTTGGAGTCTTATGCCAAGTACAAACGAGCGGAATTTCAGTCAGAAAAAACTTGGATGTTTTTTCTGACGGAATACCGCTCAAGCTTGCCTTGCATACACATGGTCAAACAAAGGTTCTCTGGACTTTCGACCGTCAAGAACGCGGTGACGTACAACACTATGATGAGCTAAGAAAATGAAGTTCAATGCTTCCGAGCATGCATCAAATTGTTTCGGAGCGTTTGTGATTTTTTGTGCGTCCGAATTGCATACAAATGCATTTTCGGATAGGAACTTTTTCCAACCGAAAAATAGAGAACCTGCTCTTAATCTTTTGCTGGCTGGAATTCTGCCAGAAAAAGTCTGATGGAGCATACACACGGTCGGAACTTCTGACCAAAAGCTCACATCCGACTTTTGCTGGCAGAATTTCTGATCGTGTGTACGCGGCATTAGCGAGCAGCCAGGAAATAGATATTTAGAAGAGGGCTTCAGATGCCCACAGTGGAGATGGACCCTGCAAGCTTCCAAGATCCAGGTACTTTTATTCAATGTAAACATAAATAAAAAGGACTACATCAACCACTTCACGCCAAATCACATACCTGTACGTCATTTGATTGAAGTACAACTGCAGGCATCACCCAGTACCGTTTCTTAGAGCTAACGGTCAGCTTTCTCATGATGGAAATCGATGTGGCTAATGAGCCGCTCGGCCTTTATCTTAAGGAGCGGGAGGGGACATCTCCCCCACTCGCCCCGCTCTGCCCGAGTCTCCTGTTCCATCGAGAGACTGAAGCGACCATCTGCCACGTCTGCCGGCTGTGTGGAGTTAAGAACGAAGCCAAAATCAGCTTCGATCGGGTCTCTGATGTAAAAATCCGGTTTACTTCCGGTTTACTTGGCTGCCAATGTCGCCAATTTAAAAATATATATCAGTTTTCCAAAACGCAGATTTTGGCGTTTTCAATATTTGAAGTGCATCCCTCCATAAAGAGTACCTGCCACTGTGTCGCTGCCCATTACTGTCACAAGCTTTGTTTACATTCCTTGTGACAGCAAAAAAAGTAATCAGATTTTTTTTTTATTTTTTTTTTAGGGACAGTGTTGAATAAAAAAAAAGAAGAAAATAAATAAGGAAAAAAATAATATTTTAAAGCACCCCCATCCCCGTGTGCTCGCGCACCAAAAAAAAAAGCATACGCAGGTTGCACCTGTAAATGTAAACAGTGTTCAAATCACACATGGGACATATCACTGAAATCGCTATAGCAAGAGCAATAATTCTGGCAAAAGACTTCCTCTGTAACTCTAAACAGGTAACCGTTAAAATTTTTTAAATGTCGCCTATGGAGATTTTTTTAAGTACTGTAGTTTGCCGCCATACCACGAGTGCGTGCAATTTTAAAGCGTAACAAGTTAGGTATCTATTTACTCGGCATAACATCATCTTTCACAATATACAAAAAAATTGGGCTAACTTTACTGTGTTCTTATTTTTTAATTTAAAAAAGTAATAAAAAAAATTTGCTTTCGAAAGACCGCTGCACAAATACCGTGTGACGTAAAATATTCCAATGACTGCCATGTTATTCTCTAGAGTCTTTGCTAAAAAATATATAATGTTTGGGGGTTCTAAGTAATTTTCTAACAAAATATACTAATTTTAACTTGTAAGCAACAAGTGTCAAAAATAGGCTTGGTCCAGAAGTTGTTAATAACACTATCAATCTAAAGATTGCATTAGAGTGGACCAAGTTAGAGTGGAGTCTTAAAAAACAAAAGTCGAATTGAGGGACCAAAACTCCTCTTTAAATGAAATCGTGTTATGGTCACTGCTACCCAGATGAACATTAGTAATAAGCTCTGCATGGTTAGAGATTACCAGGTCTAGCAGAGCATAATTTCTAGTTGGCATCTCTATGAACTGTACCATAAAATTGTCATGCCATTATTCCAGACAATTGCAGGGTAGTTAAAATCCCCCATTATTATCACTGTCCCAGCCCTTTCTATCTGTGCAAGGAGCTGAGTCTCCACCTTCTTATTAACACTGGGTGGCCTGTAGCAAACTCCAATAGTCAGCTTTGAACTACACACACTCACATGCAGCTCAACCGATAATGCTTCAGCCTCATAGTTAGTCAGGTTGAAAAAAAGACACAAGTCCATCTAGTTCAACCATAAAAATAAATAAAATAAAAAATATCATACAATCCCATGTACCCAATCCTATACCCACAGTTGATCCAGAGGAATGTGACCCCCCCCCCCCACCCCCACAAAAAAAGCAGGATCCAATTTGCTACAGCAGGGGAAAAAAATCCTTCCTGATCCCAGAGAGGCAATCGGATTTTCCCTGGATCAACTTTACCTATAAATGTTAGTACGCAGTTATATTATGTACATTTAGGAATGAATCCAGGCCTTTCTTAAAGCAATCTACTGAGCTGGCCAGAACCACCTCTATATCGTTTCACTCAATTTTTGTCAAATTCTGATTTATATGGTCACTATTACTGTTCATGGACTCACTTTCATGAACTTGTTCACTGCTTTTGTGGTTTATTATTTATTTATGTCATCAGCCATTTGGTTTGTTGACAGTTTATGTGTATAACTTTATGTGCACTAATTTTTGTCACCTATTTACATTATTGTTTCTTTAGATTATTTCACTGGCACTTCTGTGCACATTTATTGTAGCAGCCTAATTTAAGTATTGTACTGTTATTTCACATGTCTGTTCACATTCAACACTGTATGTGAGTGGTTAATTTAATAGATGGTAGCCTCACAGGTCAATTTATTCAGCGCAGTTTCCCCTTTTTTACATATTATTTGATGTCATATAACATCCTGAGTTGCAGCTTGATCTCTTTTTGCTATTAGCGCAGTTTTCCCTTTTTTTTCCATGGTGGTAGCTGTGCCTCTCCCTGCAGCTGGAGCCCTGGTCCCCCCCCCCTCACTGAGAGGGGCGGCCCGGTCTAGACACCTCTTCTTTCCTACCTCCCTTTCAATCAGCTCCATACAGCGCTGGGGCCACCTCCGCGGGACCTTCCTCTTCCAGTCCTCGCCACTGCATGTCAGATGCCTCCTCCAGGTGTGCGGGGACCTTTCCACTGAGCACTCCAGTGGTGGGGGGGTGGCAGCCGGGGGAGCGCGATATGTGTCTCCAGAGCAACGGGGCACATTTTGCTTCAGCTGCTGGAATCTCCTCCCCTTCTCCTCCCCCTCTCCTACCCCGGACAACACAGCGCCGGCCCTGCCTCCTGCATAAGACACAGCCACACTCCGTCCTCTCTCTTCTGCCTAAGACACAGCCACACTCCGTCCTCTCTCTCCTGCCTAAGACACAGCCACACTCCGTCCTCTCTCTCCTGCCTAAGACACAGCCACACTCCGTCCTCTCTCTCCTGCCTAAGACACAGCCACACTCCGTCCTCTCTCTCCTGCCTAAGACACAGCCACACTCCGTCCTCTCTATCCTGACTAAGACACAGCCACACTACGTCCTCTCTCTCCTGCCTAAGACACAGCCACACTCCGTCCTCTCTCTCCTGCCTAAGACACAGCCACACTCCGTCCTCTCTCTCTGCTGCCTGGCCGTGGAGCACACAGGCAATGTTAAACCACTCCTGGCCAGAGCTTAATGCCGCAGCGGCATTGTTGTCAGCAGAGGCGGCTCTTCACTTCGCTGCGCCCCCCCACCCCCAATAAATTGTCCCGCCCAGGGCATCCGCCCCTTCCGCCCCCCTCTTGTACCGGCTCTTGTCCCCAGTCACCCACTCAAGATTATTTTGTAGGGCCTACATGCTCAGACCTGACCTTTTTACTATTAATATATTTGAAGAATTTTTTGGGGTTTGTCCTACTATCTTTTGCAATCTGTCGTTTTGAATTTTTGCATCCTTGATTTCCTTTTTACATATTCTGTTATATTCTTTGTAACATTTAAACGACACTAGTGTTCCTTCATTTTTATATTTTTTAAAAGCTCTTTTCTTATTGTTCTCCATCAACTAGGTCCTCTTTCACACTTGCTTTGAGACCACTTCTCATATAGAGACAGACACCACCACCACCTTTATGTTTTACCCTGTCTCTCCAAAAGAGAGCATGGCCAGGAATATTAATAGCCCAATCATGTGACGAATGAAGCCAAGATTCAGCAATACCAATTAAACCATAGTTCTCTTTATACACCAAAGCTTCCAACTCACATATTTTGTTTGGCAGACTTCTGGCATTGGTGAGCAAATATTTAAATTCATTGTCACATTCATTATCATTGTTTCTACAATCTTCTGGGACACGTGACAGGTCCCAGAAGATTGCCCGGCCATTCACAGCGCACAGTGCGACTTGCGCATGCGCAGTGCGTGCCCGGCTATGAAGCCACAGCCGGGCGCCCACAGTTAGAATGCCGGCGCCGCAGAGAGGATCGGGGCTTTGTGCGCCTGCATCGCTGGACCATGGGACCGGTACGTTTCTGATTATTAAAAGTCAGCAGCTACACTTTTTGTAGCTGCTGACTTTTAGATGGGTGTAACTCCGCTTTAAGTAAAGAAGTCCTGTGAATGCCTGTCCATGTCTATGGCTTAAATTCATTTTAAATACACAAAGCAGGCAACAAGGATGGGATTTCAGTGAATGAACACTGCAGAAACAAATCAGCTTGAGTAAAGAATCAGAACTTTGATTATCAGCGCTCCCTCTATTTAACCAGTTTAACTTATTGGAGATATTTTTCTCCTTATAAACCTTTCACTACACTTAGCCATCTTCCCATTTCAGTCTTCTTACCATCACATAATCAATACTCTTTTGACAACAGTTGAGTTTTATTTTTACATTTTCCATATCACAACTCAGATTTCCCCTCCCTATGTCTTTTTCAGCTTGCTTCCTTAACTTCAAAGCAGGTATATTAAAGCCGCTTTTAAGAGTGTCCACCATATGGATTAAAAAGGAAATATCCTTCAGTAAATATTTAATATATGAGACAATTGTCCTTTTCTGTTCACTATTTCTCTGTCACAGACATTCATTAAATTAGTTATTAATCCTACAATAATTTTCTGTTTCATAGTCTCGCCCTTCTGTCCTCTATGGCCACACATTTGACTGATTTTCTCGAATTAGGGCACTGTATTCTCTTTGGCACCGCAAAAATTACCTCAACCCCCCAGCTTTCTTTCGTGTTTATTGGGATGAGGTGCCTGATTCAGGGGTGTTGTACCATGAACCAGACCAACCTTTTGCTGCAATCAGAACTTGTGTTTTAGAAACACATCTATAAATATCTCCAGCATGGCTTCTCTGGGAAGTCAGGACTGGGACAGCGTGGAATGAGAGGGAGTGTGCGAGCAGCGAGTAGAGGACCGGACCTCCCCAACCCCGAGAGCGGCAACGTGGTGGACGGACCCCCTCCGACTAGATTGGACCCCCACGACCAGACCGGTCCCCCCATGACTGGACCGGCCCCCCTCACGACCGAGAGCGATAGCGGGTGACCCGGGGACCTACAGCGTGGCAGAGTGGGACATCGTGGTGTGGGAGAGGGTGTACTGAGGACAGTAATCACCCCACAGATGCGGACAGAGGAGGCGGGAGGACATCCAGCGGGACCGGGAGGTGGAAGGCTGACAGGGAGAGGCGGAGGGTAAGTGAAGTGTAGACCGGAGGGAGAGTGTGAGGCTGATCAGTGAAGCGGTAGCACTGAAGGTGACGGACTGACTGCTAGTGTCAGATTACAAGGGGAGGCTGTGAAGAGTAAGACAGAGACACAAACTACAAAACCTGACTGACAGTGTATGCGAGTACCTGAGTAATGTGAGTACCTGAGTAGTGGGTGTACCTGAGTAGTGGGTGTACCTGAGTATTGGGTGTACCTGAGTACTGGGAGTACCTGTGTATTGTGAGTACCTGAGTGTTAGGTGTGCCTGAGTAGTGTGTGTGGATCGTTAGTACCTGTGTATTGTGTGTACCTGTGTATTGTGAGTGCACGTGGGCAGTGAGTACACAAGTGCTGCTCATGCACGTGGGCTGCAAGTACACATTGAATGTGAGTGCACGTGGGCTGTGAGTACCTGTGTATTGCATTGTTGAGTACCTGTGTATTGTTAAGTATTGGTGTCAGGAAGCTAGTTGTTAGTTAATTTGGACAGGGTATAATCCCCAATCCTCATTAAATTAGTAGGTACTATGCCCAGCGGGTGTGGAAATGCGACTCGGTGTACATCTTGCGGCATGTATGCTTTCCTTGATCATCTGATCGAGGGCGAATACTGTAATGTAAGCACATTGTTTCCCTGGAAGCCCAGGTTCTGAATCTAGGGAAGCAACTGTCAGCACCGAGAAAACCCTCTATACTAAAGTAGAGCCGGGAATGTACCCGGCAGGTGCCGGCAGGGGCCAGCACAGAGGCGGGTGGAGACAAAGAGGTGCAGGCACTAGAAAAGAGTAGCTGGAACATCTCAATAAATACACCCCATTGAGTGACATTGGTGAAACCAGTCAGGGACCAGCACTACTGGAGCTGAGGGACTCCCTTAGCTGCCAGGGGAAGAACTCCAGTGAGAGTGGGGGGGAAGCAAAGGGAAAGGAAAGACAGATTTTGGTGGTAGGGGACTCAATTCTTAGAAGGACAGAGAGGGCAATCTGTGACAAAGACTTGAAGCGCCGAACTGTATGCTTTCTACTGGGCGCTTGGGTTGGGGACATCACGGATCTGGTGGACAGATTACTGGGTGGGGCTGGGGAAGACCCAGCTGTTATGGTGCACGTTGGCACCAATGACAAAGGTAGAGGCAGATGGAGTGTTCTAAAGTACGATTTAAGGGACTTAGGAGCTAAGTGGAGGAAAAGGACCTCCAAGCTAGTATTCTCAAAAATACTACCTGTACCTTGAGCCTCATCAGAAAGGCAGAGGGAGATTAGTGAAGTAAACAAGTGGCTGAGGAGCTGGTGTGGTAAGGAGGGGTTTGGGTTCCTGGAGACCTGTCCGACAAACTGGTTACCGCCTCGTCAGTCGGTCACCAGTTCTATAGAAGGGACGGACTGCACCTAAAATCAGGAGGGTGCAGATCTGCTGATAAAGATGGCTGAAAAGTTAGAGGGACTTTTAAACTAGGCGACAGGGGGTCTAGAGGTAGAGATAGTCAGCGTAGAACATTTTCCAGAGGGTAGTATTGGGGGTATTAGTGGTAGGTTGACTAAAGCACATAAACCCGAGGTAAGTATAGCAACAAGTCCTATTTGCAATCTTGGAACACCCAATAAGAGGTCAGTATGCGACTGGACTAAATTACGTGGCATGTTCACCAATGCCATTAGCCTAGCAAACAAGATGGGAGAACTAGAGATACTGTTGTACGAGGAGGATTTAGATTTTGTGGGAATTTCAGAGACTTGCTTCAACAGCTGTCATGATTGGCTGGTAACCATTCAAGGGTATTCCCTTTATCGCAATGATAGAGAGAGTAAAAAAGTGGGAGGGGTATGCCTGTATATCAAGAATAATGCACAAGTTAATGTGAGAGATGACATCACTAAGGGAGCTAGGGAGGAGATGGAATCCTTACTAAGGGGGAAATAATACTGGGAGAATGCTATAGGCCCTCTAACCTGAGGGAGGAGGGGGAGACGGACCTCCTATCACAATTTGGATTAGCAGCAAGGAGGGGAAGTGTCATCATAATGGGGGATTATAATTATCCAGACAGACTGGGCGAAGGGAACCTCGCATTCGTCTAATGCCGCGTACACACGAGCAGACTTTACGGCAGACTTGGTCCGGCGTACTGGATTTCGTCGGACAATTCGATTGTGTGTGGGCTCCAGCGGACTTTGTTTGCTCAAAAGTTGGACGGACTTAGATTTGAAACATGTTTTAAATCAATCCGTCGAAATCAAGTCCGGTCGAAAAGTCTGCTCGTCTGTATGCTAGTTCGACTGACAAAAAGCCACGCTAGGGCAGCTATTGGCTACTGGCTATGAACATCCTTGTTTTAGTCCGGTCGTACGTCATCACGTACGAATTCGACGGACTTTGGTGGATTGTGTGTAGGCAAGTCCGTTCATTCAGAAAGTCCGTCGTAAAGTCCGCCGGGCAAAGTCTGCCGTAAATTACGCTTGTGTGTACGCGGCATAAGGATCGCCAGTCCCTAAATGCTTTGCAGGACAATTTCATGGGTCAGATGGTAGACGCAACAACTAAAAACAAAGAGTTACTAGACCTACTGATTAGCAACAACACAGACCTGATCATGGATGTGGAAATAAGGGGCAATTTAGGAAACAGCAATCACTGGTCAATTAGCTTCAGTATAAAATCACACAAATAGGAAACTTAAGGGGAATACAAAGACACTGAATTTCAAAAGAACCAACTTCCCTAAACTACGAACCTTGCTAGAAGATATAAATTGGGATAAAATCTTGGGAACAAAGAACACGGAGGAGAGATGGGTTTGCTTTAAGAACATATTAAATAAGGGAATTAGCCAGTGCATCCCATTGGGAATAAAATTTAAAACAGCGAACAAAAGTCCTGGATGGCTTAACTCCAATGTAAACATGCATATAAAAGCAAAAGGAGAAGGCCTTCAAGAAATACAAGGCTGAAGGATCATCATCAGCATTCAGACTTTACAAAGAATGCAACAAGAAATGTAAGATTGCAATAAGGGCGGCTAGATAAAACACGAAAGACACATAGTGGAGGAGAGCAAAAAAAAAAATCAAAATTTTTTAAGTACTGTATATAAACAGTAAAAAAAGAGAGGACAGACCATATTCTCCCCATAAAGAATGAGGAAGGAAATCTGGTTACTAAGAATGGAGAGATGGCGAAGGTATTGAATTTATTCTTCTCCTCAGTCTTCACGAGGGAATCAGGGGGCTTCAGTAACCAAAACTGCAGTGTTTATCCTCATGACATCTCAGGAAGCACCCTCATGGCTAACAGAGGACAGAATTAGAAATAGACTTGGAAAACTTAACATTAATAATTCACAGGACCAGATGGCTTGCACCCGAGGGTCCTTAGAGAACTCAGTCAAGTAATTGCCAGACCATTGTTCCCAATTTTTACTGATAGTCTACTGACTGGAATGGTACCACCTGATTGGAGAAAAGCCCATGTAGCACCAATATTTTAAAAAGGGTCAAAATACATCCCTGGGAATTACAGACCAGTTAGCCTAACATCAATAGTATGCAAGCTCTTGGAGGGGATGATAAGGGACTATATACAAGATTTTAGTAATGAAAACGGTATCATTAGCAGTAATCAGCATGGATTCATGAAGAATCACTCTTGTCAAACCAATCTATTAACCTTTTATGAGGAGGTGAGCTGTCATCTAGATAAAAGAAGGCCCGTAGATGTGGTGTATCTGGATTTTGCAAAAGTATTTGACACAGTTCCCCATAAACGTTTACTGTACAACGTAAGGTCCGTTGGCATGGACCATAGGGTGAGTACATGGATCGAAAACTGGCTACAAGGGTGTGTTCAGAGGGTGGTAATAAATGGGGAGTACTCTGAATAAACTTCATAAACGACCTGGAGGATGGGGTAAACCGTATTATCTCTGTATTTGTGGATGATACTAAGCTAAGCAGGGTAATAACTTCTCCTCAGGATGTGAAAACCTTGCAGGAAGATGTGAACAAATTAATGGGGTGGGCAACTACATGGCAAATGAGGTTTAATGTGGAAAAATGTAAACTAATGCATTTGGGTGTCAAAAACATGAATGCAATCCACTCACTGGGGGGAGATCCTCTTGGGGAATCAAGGATGGAAAAGGACCTGGGGGTCCTAGTAGATGATAGGCTCAGCAATGGCATGCAATGCCAAGCTGCTGCTAAAAAAAGCAAACAGAATATTGGCATGCATTAAAAAGGGGATTAACTCCAGAGATAAAACAATAATTCTCCCACTCTACAAGTCTCTGGTCCGGCCTCACCTGGAGTATGCTGTCTAGTTCTGGGCACCAGTCCTCAGGAAGGATGTACTGGAATTTGAGTGAGTACACTCAACAAGGCTAATAAAGGGACTAGAGGATATTAGTTATGAAGAAAGGTTATGAGCACTGAACTTATTCTCTCTGGAGAAGAGATGCTTGAAAGGGGATATGATTTTAATTTACAAATACCATACTGGTGACCCCACAATAGGGATACAATTTTTCCACGAAAGGGAGATTAATAAGACACATGGCCACTCATTAAAATTAGAAGAAAAAAGGTTTAACCTTAAACTGCGTAGAGGGTTCTTTACTGTAAGAGCAGCAAGGATGTGGAATTCCCTTCAACAGGAGGTGGTTTCAGCAGGGAGCATTGATAGTTTCAAAAAACTATTAGATAAGCACCTGAACGACCACAACATACAGGGATATACAATGCAATACTGACATATAATCACACACATAGGTTGGACTTGATGGACTTGTGTCTTTTTTCAACCTCACCTACTATGTAACTAAGTAACTATGTAACATGGAGGAATTTGATGTGACTAATCCATTCTCATGGGACTCGTATGCTGACAGGTTAGAGTTTTTCCTAGAAGCTAATAAGGTGGCCGATGCTGGGCAGAAAAGAGCGGTGTTACTGAGTGTTATTGAATCTAATGGGGCGTACACACGGTCGGACTTTTCAGCTACAAAAGTCCGACAGCCTGTCCGACAGACTTTCGACGGACTTTTGGCGGACTTTCGACGGACTTGCGGCGGACTTTCTAACGAACAGACTTGCCTACACACGATCACACAAAAGTCCGTCGAATTCTTACGTGATGACGTACACCGGACTAAAATAAGGAAGTTCATAGCCAGTAGCCAATAGCTGCCCTAGCGTGGGTTTTTGTCCGTCGGACTAGCATACAGACGAGCGGATTTTTCGACCGGACTCGAGTTTGACGGAAAGATTTGAAGCATGTTTCAAATCTAAAGTCCGTCGGATTTGAGGCTGAAAAAGTCAGTTGAAAGTCTGGAGAAGCCCACACACGATCGGATTTCCAGCCAGCTTTAGTCCGTCAGCGTCCGTTGGACTTTTGTAGCTGAAAAGTCCGACCGTGTGTACGCCCCATAAGACTTTTGATATTGTCCACTCACTGATATCTTCTGCTAAACACAAAGACTGCCCATATGAGGAAATACTGGCACAGTTAAAAAAATCTTTTTTCACCCACTGCATCTGAAACAGTGAGGCGTTTCCATTTCAACAGACGAAACCAACAACCGGGTGAGAGCATTGCAGCCATATTGCAAAACTGTGCAAGCTATGTGAAAATTGCAATTTAGGTGCCAGTTTAGAATCCATGCTAAGGGACAGGCTAGTGTGTAGTACAAGATGAAGCACTGCAGAGGAGACTTCTAGCCAAACAGAACTTACGGTAACTTTTATTACTGCACAAGAGGAAGCGCTTGCATATGAAGCTGCATACCTTCATTCAAAAGAAATTCAATCTTCCTCCAGCAAAGATAATTCACCAGATATAAATCAAGTGGCAAAGGCAAATGTTAAATCAAAGGACTTTCCACCACACACTTATGTCGCAGTTCTATTTACAGGGAAGTGTTACAGCTGCGGCGGGAAACACAGGTGTAATACATGTCTGTAGCAATAACTCACGGTGGAGCTGCTGGTTTAAAGCGGGCTGTTACCTTCACTCTCGCCACCTCTGTTTCACCGGCACCGGGTCTAGGATCCCGTTGAGTTTACCTCTGGACGATGTAAGCACCAAACACTTGAGTAGGTTTTCCAATGCTTTAATGAACAAATAATAAAGGAATGTGTGTGATGGAAAAATCTGGACAGCCGCACTCCGGATTGGAAAAGTGAAAAATAAAATCCTCTTTATTGAAAAAGTAATAACATGATTAAAATCCGTACATGGCTTTGTTGGGATGATGCAGCATAACCGCTAACGCGTTTCACGCTCCCATAGAGCGCTTACTCATAGCTGGTTTGTACGAAAGTGATCACCACTTATATACACATAATTTATCTACCACATGACTACATATTGATTATCTGAGTTTAAACAGCTGATCGTTAGTCTGTGTGGGATCTTTTTGGCATAGATGTGATTGGATGTGCGTCCTATAGTGGATTCACTAATGAAGACATGAATATATAAATGAAATGTATTCATATTGGCAAATGTCAACATATATAAATAATAAAAAATTCTATTCAAGGTTTTTGAAAAACATGTTTGTTATTTTTCAAAACCACAATAATGAGATGGGTGCTGGAATTTGACGTTCAAACGTATAAATTATCATACGGATAGGCGCAAGTATGGGCAAACTATGTGAGCTGGTGGCTGCGGTATAATGTAAACGGTGTATAGAATGAGAATTGGATTTTATGCATGTGATAAAAAGATGTGCATCCAACACCACTATCAGTGTCTACAAGAAAAGACTAAATATGTGTGTATGGTGCATAAATATATGCAAAAAATTTTTTAACGACATAAAAATAAAAATAATGATGAAAAGCAATTCTTTATATGTGTGTGTATGTGTATATACATGATGATTTCAACTTTCAAAAAACGTGATGACATACACTACCGTTCAAAAGTTTGGGGTCACATTGAAATGTCCTTATTTTTGAAGGAAAAGCACTGTACTTTTAAATGAAGCTAACTTTAAACTAGTCCTAACTTTAAACAAATATACTCTATACATTGCTAATGTGGTAAATGACTATTCTAACTGCAAATGTCTAGTTTTTGGTGCAATATCTACATAGGTGTATAGAGGCCCATTTCCAGCAACTATCACTCCAGTGTTCTAATGGTACAATGTGTTTGCTCATTGGCTCAGAAGGCTAATTGATGATTAGCAAACCCTTGTGCAATCATGTTCACACATCTAAAAACAGTCTAGCTCCTTCCAGAAGCTACAAAACTGACCTTCCTGTGAGCAGATTGAGTTTCTGGAGCATCACATTTGTGGGGTCAATTAAACGCTCAAAATGGCCAGAAAAAGAGAACTTTCATCTGAAACTCGACAGTCTATTCTTGTTCTTAGAAATGAAGGCTATTCCATGCGAGAAATTGCAAAGAAATTGAAGATTTCCTACAACGGTGTGTACTACTCCCTTCAGAGGACAGCACAAACAGGCTCTAACCAGAGTAGAAAAAGAAGTGGGAGGCCGCGTTGCACAACTAAGCAAGAAGATAAGCACATTAGAGTCTCTAGTTTGAGAAACAGACGCCTCACAGGACCCCAACTGGCATCTTCATTAAATAGTACCCGCAAAACACCAGTGTCAACATCTACAGTGAAGAGGCGGCTGCAGGATTTTGGGCTTCAGGGCAGAGTGGCAAAGAAAAAGCCATATCTGAGACTGGCCAATAAAAGAAAAAGATTAAGATGGGCAAAAGAACACAGACATTGGACAGAGGAAGACTGGAAAAAAGTGTTGTGGACGGATGAATCCAAGTTTGAGGTGTTTGGATCACAAAGAAGTACGTTTGTGAGACGCAGAACAAATGAAAAGATGCTGGAAGAATGCCTGACGCCATCTGTTAAGCATGGTGGAGGTAATGTGATGGTCTGGGGTTGCTTTGGTGCTGGTAAGGTGGGAGCTTTGTACAGGGTAAAAGGGATTCTGAATAAGGAAGGCTATCACTCCATTTTGCAACGCCATGCCATACCCAGTGGACAGCGCTTGATTGGAGCCAATTTCATCCTACAACAGGACAATGACCCTAAACACACCTCCAAATTGTGCAAGAACTATTTACAGCAGAAGCAGGCAGCTGGTATTCTATCGGTAATGGAGTGGCCAGCACAGTCACCAGATCTGAACCCCATTGAGCTGTTGTGGGAGCAGCTTGACCGTATGGTACGCCAGAAGTGCCCATCCAACCAATCCAACTTGTGGGAGCTGCTTCTAGAAGCGTGGGGTGCAATTTCTCCAGCTTACCTCAATAAATTAACAGCTAGAATGCCAAAGGTGTGCAATGCTGTAATTGCTGCAAAAGGAGGATTCTTTGATGAAAGCAAAGTTTGATGTAAAAACAATGTTATTTCAAATACAAATCATTATTTCTAACCTTGTCAATGTCTTGACTCTATTTTCTATTCATTTCACAACGTATGGTGGTGAATAAGTGTGACTTTTCATGGAAAACACAAAATTGTTTGGGTGACCCCAAACTTTTGAACGGTAGTGTATGTGAATTGGAAGCTGGGCAGAAAACTGGCGTCCTGTCGCAATAATGCAACCAAAAGTCTCCTGATTTACAGGAGTCTATGTGTGAATAAATGCTTTTGCTTCAATTCCTACATGTGTGAATATTATTCTTTGCAACATATAAAGGATTGTGAAACTTATCACTCTCTGATAACCCCGCCACTCCAGCTTCACAAAAGTGTTCATTTAAAACCTTGCATCACTCCGTATGGGATGCATTAATCCCAATCAGGTAACAACATTAACGTTGCTGAACGTCTTTCTTTGAAGCAATCACATCTCTCGATGAGTTGTCTTCAAGTGTATGGGCAGAACTATATGAGGTAGATAAAAATGGGACAAAATGCAGTGTTTATGCACCTGTCTCTATTCTTTCTATACATAGTATAATATTGGCAGTGACACACACATACCAGAAACTACCCTCCAACCCCACTATTGCTTTCAAAAACACGCTCTCCACACTCATAGATAGAGCCACACAAATGGGTATATTCACTCCTAGGGAGAAAGAATTTCTTATTCCAGAATGCCCCATAACACCAATATTCCACCACCTACCAAAGATCCACAAGGGGTTAAATCCCCTTACAGGTCGACCTATAGTGGCGGGGATAGGCTCTTTAAATGAACGCCTAGGAGAGTGGGTAGACTCTCATTTACAGCCAATAGCCACCAGTCTCCCTGGTTACATAAAAGACACGAACGATTTATTGAACAAACTGCAAGACATTAAATGGGAAGACAATTATAGATGGATCAGCTGTGATGTATCTAGTTTGTACTCCAGTATCCCACATCATCTGGGGATCCAGGCAGTCACTTATTTTCTTAGAAAAACAGGCAAACTCTCTTTGATTTTACAAGAGTTTATTGTACAAGCCCTGGAGTACCTTTTAACACACAATTTTTTTATGTTTGACGGGGACTATTTTCTCCAGAAATGCGGGGCCTCTATGGGAGCCAAATTTTCCCCCTCACTGGCCAATATTTATATGGGCTGGTGGGAGAGGTCCCGCATCTTTGGACCAAATAGTCCCCGCCGCAAAGATACGGTCTTTTTCTGTCGCTTTATAGACGACCTGTTATTTATTACATCAGATAGAGAAGCTAATTTGGATATCTGGCTGGCATATTTCAATGACAATTCATTAAACTTAAAATTTACGGGAAATCTGCAATCCAGATCCATAGAATTCCTTGATGTGCAACTGGCGGGGTCCGGTGATGCGATTCAATCCAGTCTGTACAGAAAACCTCTCAGTGGCAACACTCTACTTAGAGCTGACTCTGCACACCCTAAACACACCATCAGAGGCATTCCATATAGCCAGTTTTTAAGGTTAAAGCGCCTATGTAGCTCTCCTGATGCTTTTGAGGCTGAAGCCAAAAGCATGGCAAACAGGTTTAAAGCTCGAGGCTATAAAGAAACATCAATACAAAAAGCACTCAACACAGTAAGATCCATCCCAAGACCTTCACTTGTAAAGAAAAAAACAGCTAGAAACATTCAACAGAGAAGGGACATGTCCCCTAGAATCCCGGTATTTTCTACTCCATACAGCTCAGAATTTAATACAATCAAGAAAATTATCATGAAACACCTTCCTGTTTTGTATAATGACCCTATATATAGTAACATCCTTTCTAAAGGGATCAAGGTTGTATCCCGCAGAGCACCCACATTGGGACGTTCACTGTCTCCCAGTTTGTTCTCAACCAACCGAACAAAATCCAATTGGCTCAATTTCACAGGCAATTTCAAGTGTGGAATAAAAACTTGTAATTACTGCAGGTACATTAAAATGGGTCAACTCATAAAATCATGCAGCAATCAAAAAGAATTCTCGATCCCCGTGTTTATTAATTGCAACACCAAATTTGTGGTATATGTTATCACATGCACCAGTTGCCAGGTACAATATGTTGGACGCACAACACGGCGTCTCAGAGACAGGTTACATGATCACCTGTATAATATTGAGAAGGAGATCTTAACCAATGTATCAAAGCACTGGGTTTACACACACCACAAAGACACTTCCAGTTTAACTATTCAGGGCATTGAGAAAATCATCACACCGGTGAGAGGAGGTGACAGATTCCAGTTACTGTGCAAACGAGAAGTCCTTTGGATATTCTCGTTAGACACCAGGATTCCACGGGGGTTAAACTTTGAGTGGGACGTTTCACATTTCTATGAATAAAACAACATTGAAGCTATATCCCCGAGCAATACATCTGTAACCCTTTCCTCCCAACTTTTTCCTTGATTACACATCCACATTCTTTTTTGGTGGATAATGGAGCAAAAAAACATATAGGGACACATATCAATATATCAGTTCCCTTTTTTACACATATTCCCAGTAACCGATACATTTTATTGGGCTACACACACTCCAATCCATACGAGCAAATGACTAGTGATATGCATATATGTTTTCATTTAAAAGAAACTATTTACTATATCTTTTGCATTCACTGTCACTTGAATCTCGTTTCTAATTAGACATTATTGTTTGATGGTAGCTGTAGGTAGACCATAACACTAGAGCTGGCCATACACCGTGCAATTTTCTTGTTCAATTTTCTTTGGATTTGCCTTCAGCTGTGTGGTAGGAGGGACTGCCTGATTGCATACAAGTTGGGGGTGTTTGGGTTTGGCCTCCTATTGTATGGTTTTGGTGAATCTAGACCAGAGTTGCACGGGAGAATTGTATAATGTATGGCTAGCCTAACTTTGCACAAATGTTTTTTTACCACATGTGTACATGGTTCATTACCTTCTTTGCAAAGTTCCCATGTGTTTTGAGTTGATTTAAGAGCTGTGGTCTTCAAAGAGGTAGACCAGTTGTTTATTTCACATAGTAATTGGTTTAGTGAGATTGTTAATTATCTATTGATATAAACACATATATTGGAAGAACCTGTCATATGGTCACTGCCAATATTATACTATGTATAGAAAGAATAGAGACAGGTGCATAAACACTGCATTTTGTCCCATTTTTATCTACCTCATATAGTTCTGCCCATACACTTGAAGACAACTCATCGAGAGATGTGATTGCTTCAAAGAAAGACGTTCAGCAACGTTAATGTTGTTACCTGATTGGGATTAATGCATCCCATACGGAGTGATGCAAGGTTTTAAATGAGCACTTTTGTGAAGCTGGAGTGGCGGGGTTATCAGAGAGTGATAAGTTTCACAAACCTTTATATGTTGCAAAGAATAATATTCACACATGTAGGAATTGAAGCAAAAGCATTTATTCACACATAGACTCCTGTAAATCAGGAGACTTTTGGTCGCATTATTGCGACAGGACGCCAGTTTTCTGCCCAGCTTCCAATTCACATATGTCATCACGTTTTTTGAAAGTTGAAATCATCATGTATATACACATACACACACATATAAAGAATTGCTTTTCATCATTATTTTTATTTTTATGTCGTTAAAAAATTTTTTGCATATATTTATGCACCATACACACATATTTAGTCTTTTCTTGTAGACACTGATAGTGGTGTTGGATGCACATCTTTTTATCACATGCATATAGACCCAATTCCAATTCTCATTCTATACACCGTTTACATTATACCGCAGCCACCAGCTCACATAGTTTGCCCATACTTGCGCCTATCCGTATGATAATTTATACGTTTGAACGTCAAATTCCAGCACCCATCTCATTATTGTGGTTTTGAAAAATAACAAACATGTTTTTCAAAAACCTTGAATAGAATTTTTTATTATTTATATATGTTGACATTTGCCAATATGAATACATTTCATTTATATATTCATGTCTTCATTAGTGAATCCACTATAGGACGCACATCCAATCACATCTATGCCAAAAAGATCCCACACAGACTAACGATCAGCTGTTTAAAATCAGATAATCAATATGTAGTCATGTGGTAGATAAATTATGTGTATATAAGTGGTGATCACTTTCGTACAAACCAGCTATGAGTAAGCGCTCTATGGGAGCGTGAAACGCGTTAGCGGTTATGCTGCATCATCCCAACAAAGCCATGTACGGATTTTAATCATGTTATTACTTTTTCAATAAAGAGGATTTTATTTTTCACTTTTCCAATCCGGAGTGCGGCTGTCCAGATTTTTCCATCACACACATACCATTGGAATAGCAATTGCCGGCACCTGGGGCTCTCACAATCATCCACACAGCGGAGGACGGGAAGCTTGAACCCGATCACCTAGAGCGGTGGTAACTATCCTGTTTATCTCAAATAATAAAGGAAGTAGCAGAGAAGAGGCAGAAGGAAAGTTGCAGGGAAGCTCAAATACCTTTTCTTAGTATTCTTTAGAACATCATTTGGAATTGAACACTTGTAGTTAGATGCACTCCCCTTGTAAGATTCAATCTTTGCCCGCCTGGATAGGCCTCTCTCACTTGCCTAGCAGCCAGTACGTAGCACGAACAAAAGTCTCTGATGAAGTTTATGATGAATGTCAGACACAGCACTTGAACCTTTAAGCCAACCCGGCAGTACTATGCAGTAAGATTACTTTAGGATACGTCCTCCAACCGAGTCACCAGGCCCCTCTCCAGACCAGCACTCTGCATGATCCTTCCATGACGGGTCCTCCCCTGAGATCTCCTTGGTTGTCCAGCTTCCTCACTCAGGATAGACAGCTCAGGACCATTCCTCTGCTGCTGTGGTAGGCCCCAGACAGGCTTCTGGGCCCACCCACACGTCGCAGCGACGTGGGCCTCCGAAATGGAGGACCACGAGGTGGTACTCTTAACGCATACCTGTCGGCCAGGAGGGCCAGCAGGTGGCTGAAAACGAACCCCTGAACATGGCGTCTGTCCCTTAAATACCCTCTCACAGAATGCAGCTCTGAGGACCACCTCCACCGAGTTGTCTCCGGGACAGAGGAGCACTCATACGCTTCAACACCTTGCCTTTCCAACACCAGCCCATGGTGACAACGACACCCACCGGCGCAGTGTGGAACTGTACGCAACTCAGCCAAGCTGGAACAGAGGCAAATTTAACTTCACCTAATAAGTAACCCACAAGATTTACCTATCAGCGGTAGATTAAAAATCTACCAGCGCTACATCGTTTTAGAAAAGCAGTTTGTCACACGTGCAAACGTAGAGGTCACATACAATATGTATTATTGTTTTCTTATTTATAAATCATGCAGCCACTTGAAATTTATTATCGGCACAGTTCTTTACTATACTCAGCTTCATTATTGGATTATTTGACTTTACACATAACATATATTCCTCCCATCTACACATGGCAGGTTTAGGGTGCAACATCACTATAATACTGGTTTTCGGGTATTTCTTTCTTTGTACATAGACACATATATATTTCACCTCAAGGAGCACTATTGTTGATTGTTTTAGGTGATGACGCTGATTGGGCGGCCCAAAGAGCTTGACTATTTAGTCCAGACTCTGGGTTGGGTTCATTACTATGTCTGCCATGTGAATTGATATCTGGTCATTTTTGTCTGTCTCCCCTCCAAGGGTAAGTTGTGTTGGGTGGTTCATTCTTTGTGGATGTTTTCCAAATATGCTTATGAGCATGTATTGACAGGTGTCATGGGTTCTATTGACAGTTATTATAGCTTTTGCTGCTTTGTTTCTTCAATTCCTTTGATGTTTTGGGTTTTTGCTATACCTTGCTGTTTGTTTTTCTTTTGTCACTCATTTAGATGGTAGCTCTGTCTAATTAGGACAGGTGGGGTATTCATATGAACACATTCATTATATCACATTTTAGAATTGCACCATCATCGGTAATATTTCACATATAAAATGGTGTGTAAACATCTATATATTTATTTTTCCATTCTGGATTCATCTGCATCATCACTACTATTATATACTATATATGTTTTTAGCTATGTGGCTTCCTCCTTTGTATTACTGTTTTCTTATTTAATAATCATTTAAGTTAAATACATTACAGTATACTTTTTATACAATGCATATATGTTTTTTTTCAATTTAAAAAAAAATTATATATATATATATATATATATATATATATATTTTTTTTTTTTTTTTTTTTTTCGCTTCCTCTTTATTCATTCATGTTCTTTATCTCCAGATACTCCCGTGCCTCTCCTGAAGAAGTGAAAGTTGTCTCACGAAACGTGTCAAGATTAGTTGCACAGTTGCTCCAGATTGATGGTGGTATCTTTATGGCATTTGTTGTAGGTCTATCAAAAACATTTTTTCATGTGATACACTATTTATGCATTGATGTTCACTAACAATTTGTTATATTGTATGTGGTTTTTAAATGTATGTGAGTACACTTTTCATATTTTTTAACAAGTTGTGGAAGTTAAGGGTGCTTGCTTTGTCCCAGTGAAATATGAAAATTTTAAAGGATGCTTACGCTTAATAATTGGGTGGTTTGAACCCCTTGGAATTCCATTATCGGGAGTTCATGTATCTCCAGTTACTCTACAGAAGGTGATAGAGGACTTTAGTGCAGTTTTTATAAGTGCCCTCCTGTTTCTTTCAAATTAGACACTACAGTAACCCCAATTCGTATGAAACCGTGCAAAGTTGCATTGGCTCAAAGACCAAAAATTGATGCAGAGATTGCACGTTTTGCGGAGTAAGGTACACTTGAACCTGTGACACACCCTAGGTGGTGTACCCCAATAGTTCCAGTATTGAAGCCAAATTGGTGACGGTATGTACAATCAATAGGGATGAGCTTCGAGTTTGAGTCGAACTCATGTTCGACTCGAACATCGGCTGTTCGCCAGTTCGCTGAACAGCGAACAATTTGGGGCAAATTCGAATGCCACGGAACACCCTTTAAAAGTCTATGGGAGAAATCAAAAGTGCTAATTTTAAAGGCTTATAGGCAAGTTATTGTCATGAAAAGTGTTTGGGGACCTGGGTCCTGCCCCAGGGACATGGATCAATGCAAAAAAAAAGTTTTAAAAACGGCCGTTTTTTCAGGAGTAGTGATTTTAATAATGCTTAAAGTGAAACAATAAAAGTGTAATATCCCTTTAAATTTCGTACCTGGGGGGTTTCTATAGTATGCCTGTAAAAGGGTGCATGTTTCCCGTGTTTAGAACAGTCTGACAGCAAAATAACATTTCAAAGGAAAATAAAGTCATTTAAAACTACTCGCGGCTATTAATGAATTGCCGGTCCGACAATACACATAGAGGTTCATTGATAAAAATGGCATGGGAATTCCCCACAGGGGAACCCCGAACCAAAATTTAAAAAAAATGACGTGGGGGGTCCCCTTAAATTCCATACCAGGCCCTTCAGGTCTGGTATGGATATTAAGGGGAACCCGAGCCAAAATTAAAAAATAAATGGCGTGGGGTCTCCCCAAAAATCCATACCAGACCCTTATCCGAGCACGCAACCTGGCAGGCTGCAGGAAAAGAGGGGGGACGAGAGAGCGCCCCCCCTCCTGAACCGTACCAGGCCACATGCCCTCAACATTGGGAGGGTACTTTGGGGTAGCCCCCCAAAACACCTTGTCCCCATTTTGATGGGGACAAGGGCCTCATCCCCACAACCCTTGCCCGGTGGTTGTGGGGGTCTGAGGGCGGGGGGGCTTATCGGAATCTGGAAGCCCCCTTTAACAAGGGGACCCCCAGATCCCGGCACTCCCCCCTGTGTGAAATAGAAGAAAGAAGAAGCATTTAAATAAAGGAATTGTCAAAAACTGTTTCTTGTCATTTTTAAAATTTTTGACACTTTTTTTGTGAAATGGTAGGGGTACTTTTGTACCCCCTTACCATTTCACACAGGGGGGAGGGCCAGGATCTGGGGGTCCCCTTGTTAAAGGGGGCTTCCAGATTCCAATAAGCCCCCCGCCCGCAGACCCCCACAGCCACGGGGCAAGGGTTGTGGGGATGAGGCCCTTGTCCCCATCAACATGGGGACAAGGTGTTTTGGGGGGCTACCCCAAAGCACCCTCCCAATGTTGAGGGCATGTGGCCTGGTGCGGTTCAGGAGGGGGGGCACTCTCTCGCCCCCCCCCTGATTTTCCTGCGGTCTGCCAGGTTACGTGCTCGGATAAGGGTCTGGTATTGATTTTTGGGGAGACCCCACGCCATTTTTTGTTTTAATTTTGGCGCGGGGTTCCCCTTAAAATCCATACCAGACCTGAAGGGTCTGGTATAGATTTTGAGGGGGACCCCACGCCATTTTTTTTATTTTGGCCGGGGTTCCCCTCAATATCCATACCAGACCTGAGGGGCCTGGTATGGAATTTAGGGGGACCCCCCACGTCATTTTTTTAAATTTTGGTTCGGGGTTCCCCTATGGGGAATTCCCATGCCATTTTTATCAATGAACTTTTATGTGTATTGTTGGACCGGCAATTCATTAATAGCCGCGAGTAGTTTTAAATGACTTTTTTTCCTTTGAAATTTCATTTTGCTGTCAGACTGTTCTAAACACGAGAAACATGCGCCCCTTTACAGGCATACTACAGACAACCCCCAGGTACGAAATTTAAAGGAATATTACACTTTTATTGTTTCACTTTAAGCATTATTAAAATCACTGCTCCCGAAAAAACAGCCGTTTTTAAAACTGTTTTTTGCATTGATCCATGTCCCCTGGGGCAGGACCCAGGTCCCCAAACACTTTTTATGACAATAACTTGCATATAAGCCTTTAAAATTAGCACTTTTGATTATTTATGTTTGTGTCCCATAGACTTTAACGGTGTTCGCGTGCTCAAACAAATTTTTTGCCTGTTCGCATGTTCTGGTGCAAACCGAACAGGGGGGTGTTCGGCTCATCCCTAACAATCGATAAAGCACTGCAGCAACATCCCTATCAAATTCCAGCTGTACATGAAATTCCGACTATGTTAGCAAATGGAAGGTGTTTGTCAAACTGGATATGGCACAAGCTTACCGACAATTACCTGTGGATGACATCAGAGGGGCATATGCACAAACAATAATAACACACAAAGGAGCTTTCTGAGCAAAACTTTTGGAGTTTCCACTGCTCCCAGAATAGTCCAGAAATTAATAGAGGATCTCTTATCTAGACTTCCAGGTGTAGTACATTATTTTGATGTTCTTATTGGAGCGGATAGCATGCAGTCTTTGGCTTCACAACTACAAATTGTTTTGAAACGTTTTCTTGATGCTGGTCCCAAACATAAACAAGAAAAGTGTGTTTGTGGGCAAACAGCATGGATTTCCTTGGATACAGAATTGATGAAAAGGTTGAAGCTACCCATAAAGCTATAGTCCCAACAAACAAGAGCTGCAAGTTTTCCTAGGGTTACTTAATTTTTTACCATTCTTTACTGCCTAACAAAGCCACTGTTGCTGAACACCTGCATTGTTTACTAGATAAAAGATGTTCCATGGAAGTGGACTGACGTTCATTCTGTAGCTTCAATGCTGCAAAAACGCTGTTATCTTCTGACAGTGTACTCGTACACTATGATTTACAAAAGCCACTCACTCTTACCTGTGATGCTTCTCCATATAGCATTGGAGCTGTATTAAGTCATGTTTTGGAAACTGGTGTTGAGGCTCCTATTGCATTTTTTTTTCAAGGACCTTGTCTACGACAGAGAGGAATTAAGCTCAAAATGACAAGTAGCCTTTAGCTATTGTGTCCAGGGTAAAAAAGTTTTTGTATGGCGGAGGTTTACCATTGTAACAGACCATAGGACTTTGCTGGGTCTGTTTACCAGAAGTACTCCCACTTCTCAAATTCTTTCCCCACAAATGCTCAGATGGTCACTCATACTGAATGCCTATGTCTGTGATTTCGAATATCGTCCTGGCAAGAGTATCACTCATGCTGATGGGCTGAGCTGGTTGCTTTTGTTTTCTCCCGATTTCCTTGTCCCTCCTGTGCCTGAAGTTCTCATGTCGGAATCTATTCCAAAACTTCTGTTACATGCTAGAGACATTGCTGGTATGACTGCTAAAGATCCCGTGCTGGCCCGTGTGCTCAACTGGGTGTGGAGGGGATAGCCCAAATCAAAAGTTGAAGAGAAGTTCAAACCATTTTTAGTGTGCCAACATGTCTGCCTATAAAGGTTGCCTATTATGGGGAAACAGAGTGCTCTCCATGAAGGACATCCTGGAATAGTCCGCATGAAAGCATTAGCCAGAAGTTATGTTTGGGGGCTTAAATAGATGAAGTTATTGAGAAGTGGGTACAGAACTGCATACCATGTCATTCCACCTGTCATGCGCCACCTAAAGCCTCAGTACATCCCTGGGAAGTGACTAGATCACCTTGGTCATGGTTGCATATAGATTTTGCAGGGCCTTTTCAAGGACACATTTTATTTTAGTTGTCGAATCCTTCTCAAAATGGCTGGAAGTTGTATCAGTTATATCCCCCACCTCAGCCACTGTCATATGAGTTTAAAGGAGGTGGTTTGCTACACATGGGTTGCCAGATACAATTGCGTCTGATAATAGAACGAAATTTACCTCCTCGGAATTCAAAACCTTAATGGCAAGCAATATTATTTGACATGTTACGATTGCACCATTTCACCCTTCATCAAATGGTCAAGCTGAACGTATGGTTCAGACCACCAAAGACTCATTGAAGAGAATTGTTCAAGGAGATTGGAATCAGAGACTTGCAAATTTCCTTCTGAAACAACATGTGACACCATGTTCAAGCACTGGTTGTAAGCCCAGCAGAGCTCCTAATGAACCATCGTCTAAAAACATGTTTGGATCGTTTACACCATGATCTGACATCGGAGTTGCAAGAAAAGCAAGAAATACAATTATAAAAGGATGCTAATGTTTCTGTGAGAGTGTTTGAGCCTTACAGTGCTGTCAATGTCAGAAACTATGCTGCTGGGCCTCCCTGGATACCGGCAAAGATGCTTGTGGCTACAGGACCTTTGTCATACAAAGTACAAATTACTGATGGTAGAATATTACAAAGGCACGTTGATCAGATCCCAGAAAGAAGTGGTGAAATTTACCTGCTGCTGATTCTAGTGGTACTGGAATTCCAGTGATGCCAGATCATGGTGAGCCATTGGTTGATACAGGTGCTATTCCTCCAGGAAATGTTGTTGCAGAGCCAGTTTCTCTCAGTCCCTCTGACACAGCACAAGAAGAAGACTTGCACCCAACTGAGGGTCCCAGGGAACTCAAATCTATGGTTCCTGTATGTCTGTGTTGGATTAGGTAAAGAAATCCTGTGAATGTCTGTCCATGTCCATCGCTCAAATTCATTTTAAATACACAAAATTATCCCAGTTACAATATTATTGCTTATAGGAAATCTCATATTTTACTTACAGGTTAGAAGACGCTTGTTTACATCTCCTGTTTTCAACTCTCCACTTAGTCAAATTTCTCACTTTGTCAAAGTTCCAGCATGCAAAATGTGGGCAAGCTCAAAGTGAGCTCTATATAAAGCTGAACCTGTGAACAAATAACTGCTCCCCTCAATTAGCATACTGAAGGAAGGAAAACAAAAATGCTGTTTAAAAAAGCAACAGAAAAGGTTTTAAAAAGTTGCTAGCAAAGATCCCAAAGAAGAAGATAAAACAATTGCAACCAAAATGACCAGCAGTCAAAAGCATATCTCCTGTTTTTTACTCATTGTTGTAATGTCCAACGTATTCAGCTTCCAGCCAGCACCTTTAGTCCATGCCCTCTCATCTCAGCATTTACTACAATAGTCTATGACCCACTATACTACTCTAATTTACATAGTTGGTCTGGTTGAAAAAAGACACAAGTCCATCTAGTTCAACCAATCAATTGTGTGTAGCAAAAATTTGATGTTCCCAAATCAACACAATTGAAAAAAAAAATGCTGCTCTGTGCCAAGGCATACATCAGTATAGCATACTGGAATTCTATTGGCTGCTATACTAAGGGCAGTTTGGCACATATCCTACAGAATATTGTTTTGTTTTTTTCTCATCTGTGGGAAAAATATCAAGGGCACACCGACCTGTAGCCCTGGGATATCACTTTATTTTAAAACTTGGACTTTTAAAAATTGCTAAGCCTATGGCATTTGCCTTAACATATGGCAGCATGTATGTTTAGAGGAGTGCAAATGACCTTTCAGAAACCAGTGACCCTGAAAAAGATTGATGTATACAATAAAGTAACATAGTATAGCATTTTTTCCTGCTATTATAGAACATCTGCTGGAAATGAACATTCTTGACCAGTTCTTGTATAAAATGAACAAAAACAACAAAAATAAATACAGTTATAAATACAAAAATAAATACAGTTTATCAAAAATAAAAAAAAATTCATGTATTTTAAGTGCAACTAGTTTTAAGCACCTCAATTCAATCTGGTATCAACATTTTTGTATTTCCCTGTACAGCAACAATACAACTGGTATGGACAGCATTAGGAGCCAATCAGATGTGCTGCATGCAAATATAATGAGAAATGAACATACTGATGTGAAGAAAGAGTAGACCAGAACCAAAACTTGCTGCTGAAAAGGCCTGTGATTACAATCACACTTTAAAAAATAGCATTGGAAGATTCAGTTCACTTCCAGTTCTATTCACATTGTTGTCAATCAAGCATCTATAAAGGGGCACTCTTGGACTCACAAATTGCATTGGCTACTTTTTGAATTGTCCCCTTGACATTTAGAGCCCTTTCACACTGGGGCGGGGGGCGGCGTCGGCGGTAAAACGCCGCTATTATTAGCGGCATTTTACCGTCGGTATGCGGCCGAGAAAGGGTTAAATACCACCGCAAAGCGCCTCTGCAGAGGCGCTTTGACGGCGGTATAGCCGCGCCGTCCCATTGATTTCAATGGGCAGGAGTGGTAAAGGAGCGGTATACACACCGCTCCTTCACCGCTCTGCAGATGCTGCTAGCAGGACTTTTTTTACCATCCTGCCAGCGCATCGCTCCAGTGTGAAAGCCCTCGGGGCTTTCACACTGGAATGCAAGCAGCGGCACTTTCAGGTCGGTTTGCAGGCGCTATTATTAGCGCAATAGCGCCTGCAAACCGCCCCAGTGTGAAAGGGCTCTTATTGGAAAAAAGTTGTATCTGGACCTCTTAGCAGTGGTGTGGCACTTCAGTTTCACTTTTTGTTACAGTTATGCGGTTTTTCAGAGCTATATAATTCTTAGGAATGGATGGGCAGAAATAAAAATCACAAGTAGATATGTACTTTGACAAGCAGAATGGCATCCATATTTCAACTGTGAATTTAGATGTTTAACTAAAGTTTGGCTTTAAAGCAGACCCATAGGATCTAAGCACCCATTACAACTGTTGTAGTTATAAAATCTATTTAGTTCATACCTACTTGGCATGCAGTAAAATTAAAACGATCATACCAGAATTTTCCTTGTGGTTTCTGTGCTTTTTGGTTTTCTGCAAAAATGTGTGAAACGTGTCCTGTTTGTCTTTTTCCACACATAGGGTTATAGTTGGGTCATAGTTGCACTGAGGTTATGTTTTGTGATTAATTAGGATGCAAATAGTGCTTATCAATTTGATATGGTAAAGGTAACAACTGAATACCTTAGGTATTGGTGAGGTGGGCTAAATAGAATAATACTACTTAATTAGTATGAAACACAGTACTTCCATCACAGATTCAAAGGATAAGGAGTTTATTCCTCATTTTAGCACTCAAAAGTTATTCCCTATAAACCTGATGCATATTGACAAAAAAAGAAAAAACTATAAGATGTGAATGTAGGTGAAGTGCAGCATGGTGCAGCGGCAATAATTCACACAGTCAGGTGCAGTGGAAAAATTGTATTGAAACAGCACAGGAACAGTTCAAAACAAACCCAGCGTGAAGGCTGCCCAACTGTGTGCACAAAATTTCCAGTACTGTGAAGAGAGCAGATATCAGCCAAATTAACAGTGCCTGCAAAGAGATCAGGGTGTGACCTGGCTGTCTCGTGCCCAAATGGCCAGATGTCCAAGGAGTAGCGACCCTACTCTTTCCTTCCTTGTCAGGAACCTTTCCCTTACCATTAGTACCTGTCCCTAACAGGCGGGGTACCTGTCTCTGCTCTACCAACTCGCAAAATGTGCACCAAACCTGGGAGCCAGGGCCTTAAATAGGCTCCTCCTGACCCAAGATGGCTGCTCCAATAGGATAGCTGCCCCAGTGACCCAGAAAAACAGAGGAACCTTGTTCCTCTTGTCTTCCTCCGCAACAACATTGCCACGGCAGAAGACCGCTACCTGCAGTGGAGAAAGTAGACTGCACCTGCCTACATGTATGTTGTAAATAGACTTAGCATGAATTCCACACCAGCAACAGTTAGTTATAGTTAGTTGGCTATCCAGCTTAGGCTTCCACAAGTCCTTCCCCAAGCTATTCCAAGGATACACACCCAGCAAATTGGTACCGATTTTGCTTGTAGAGCATAACCCCTTGATCAGTGAGTTTTTCTTTTTCTTTAACCTATTTACCCCAGAGGAATCCTTAAAAGAATTTTCAAGTCTTAAGGAACCCCTGCTCAAATCAGTTCATTGGAGGTCAGTGGGAAAATTGCCCCTTACATTGGTGTCTGGTAGGAAGAATGTCCTCTCTACAGCGATGGTCAGAATTCCACCCTTAGGGCCAGCTAAAAAAAAAAAAATAGTAATTGGTGTCCTGCAGCTTGCTCTGCCAAGTGGCACTGGCTCTGGAACTATGCAGGTACCATTAAATGGGAGGTGAATCAGCCACAACTCAAGGAAATCTTAGCAATCTTGAGAGGAACCCTAGGGTTCCACAGAATCCTGTTTGTGAATGGCATCCATAGGCTGTTGGTGTCATGCAACTGGCTCTGCCAAGTGGCATTAGCTCAAGAACTATGTAGGCATTGTTAAAATGGAGGTGAATCAGCCACAACTCAAAGAACCTTTAGCAACCTCTAGAGGGACCCCAGTTGAAATGGCTGTACTAAAGTGAAGGAGAAGAGGCACTTCTCCAGTAAAGTAGTCACATTCTACTGCTGTTGAAGACCCCCCATCTTGTTCTTGAACAAGAACATCTGCCTTTTCACAGTGATTGGATTAAGATGTCTGTGTCTACTTGTGTGGCCATAAAGGTTGACCTATTTTCGAGACACTTATTAGAACTGAAGAAGAAAGGGAAACATCTTCAACATTACAGAACAAGTTCAGTTGAATGTGACCAATTACTACTAGATATACCATGACCTGGATAAATGAGAACCTTCACTACTAGGCCAAGCAAGGGGTTGACAAAAGAGTATAAGAAGAATTCTGCATCACGCTGGATAAATCTCTATGGATAGCCTTTTCCTTTATACATTCACCTCACCCATTTGTCATCTGTGTTTGGGAAAAAAAAAAAGAGGACATTGACTCAAACATATCATTCACCACCAGAAGATCTCAGTCTACCAGTCTCCCAGAATGATACGGTACCCTCCTCCCACTCCCAACATAGTTAGATAAACTCAATGCACCGTGCTAACTGGTTATGTATTCTGGAGAATTTCTGCCCACCTACAGCAGTGTAACGTCAAAATGACAAGTGGATGAATAAAGGTTATGATTAATAATTGAAATGTTTTTGAGGACGGCAATAGGATGATAAACCTCACTTTCTAGGCTATATATATATGTAGTGTCCTTTGCTCTCATGTAATGATGCATTATACACGGTATGTCAGCCGAGTCTGTCCTCCAGCAGTGATATGAACAAGCTGAGGGAGAATGTGTATGTACTTGATCAGACATATGGGAATTCAGGGGGTGCTCTTTTGTCTTCCAGTGTTGACATGCTTTGTGATGTAGAGTGTCTGAAAGGGTATTTGTGGTATGGATTGGGGCACTGTGAAAATTATATGTCAGTTGCTGTCTCTTTCAGACTTATCACATTAAAGGTCACTTGTCACATCAAATTAATTCTACGCTTTACAACTTTAGAACAAGTCACCCTAAAAAATGCTGACAATCCTGATGGTGGCTGCACAGTGCATTGTTGAATGATGGGATTCTTTGATTCAGGATTCAGATACACGCAAAATCAAAGGCTGTTCTTGGGCTGTCAAATCTGTGCTCTAGACTAGAACATCTAAATGATTCAACAAAGAAACCACAATAGAATACTTCATGGGCTGCAAGGGTAAATTGGCATTTTGCCTTCTTATGGAGAAAGATGATTTGTATAGGGTAGAATACAATTTTGAAAACATGAAACTAATATGAATAATCAGATTGATGTGTCTTAAAGTATAAAATAGACCTTTTAGAAAATGTTTAAATTTTGTCTTAATAAATGTCTGACATTTCACAATATACAACAGTATATTATAATAAAAAAAAAAAAAAAAAGAAAAAAGCTCAACCTTTTATAATTGAAAAGCAGTTCTTGAGCTCCAGTCAAATGACTTTGGCTTAGATTATGTTATCAATCAGCTGCATACAGGAGGATGGATTCCCTCAGTCATACAGTGATCATACTGCAACACTGTAATTTGTAGTAAGGTCCAAGCACATGGGGCATCTAACTTCTGTGTATCCAATACCAGTGTTTTAGTGTACACGGTAGGCACAGGAATACATGTGCTGCTTGTGCCACCAATCAACACTCTATTGATGAAGAAACATCCTCTGATCCGGTTGAGAAACCAACACTTCCAGGAGTGTTGATGTCCTGGTTTTCCCAAAGCACACAATGGTCCCTCCCACCAACCTCCAGATAAATACAGTGTCCTGTAATGATGTCCAGTTCAGTGGGAGGAACCACTCAGTACTGCAGGAGACACAGGAGATCAACACTCCTGAAAGTGTTGGTTTCCCCGCAGACTTTAGAGGTCGATTCATCATCAACTGAACAGCAAGAAAGGTGGGAGTATTTACAGGATTATTGGGCAATAAATCAGCGACATGTTGCTATAAGAAAACTGCTGTTACCATCTCCTAGCAAATATTCCACATTTTAACAACTTTTGAACAACTTTTTACTGACTTTTCTATAGTGGCCAGTGCTATATTTTAATAATACAATCATATCTTTGTTTATGGACCTTTCTTATAGATGAATCCATTCACTTCTATTAGTCCTAACTGAGGTCTTCCTAGGCATTTCATTTAGTTACCCTTCTCTATACACTTTCCTGTTCCAGGAAATCCTTCAGTGAACTGATAGCTAAAATCAAAAATCAAAGTGCGTATTGAAGGACGATTTGTATTTGCTTTATATATATAGGCACATTATATATATATATATATATATATATATATATATATATATATATATATATATATATATATATATATATATATATATACCCACTAGATGTATTTAAATGCTGTCACCTACCAGCATTCTGCTAGTTTTGCGAGTCACCCAATTTTTTTCCTCTCCATATAGGAGTTGAAGTGCTGCCAACTGCAAGGGGTAATCAGGGTGCATCATTACAATACATGGGCAACAAGTAGGCACTCATTACAATATGCAGGAAATAAGCAGAAAATTGTGATGGCAAGAAATGTCTATTGCAGTCAACAAGAGGGCAATCGTGGCAATATGTTTGCAACAAACATTCAATTGTAATATTATCTAGATTACACAAGGGCAAAAGTGGCAATACAGAGGCAATTGTGACAATATTAGAGTAATGGGCAATTTTTCCAACATATGGGCAACAAACTAGCAATTGTTTTATTACAATAACATCATGCTCCCAGCCAATGGGGGTCTTTTTGGCACAAGAACAGGATCTGTATAGTTAAAGAGTGTTTCTGTGACCCTCCGATGTCATTTAAAGCACATTGCTCCTCTAAAAACCATCCTTTACACTGACACCAATGCATTTTGAAGAAATGGTAAAACTTTGCCAAAAAAAAAGATAAAAAATCATGACATTTCTGCAAAGAAAAACCTCAGATTTACTTGGGGAGGGGACTTGGGGGGTTAGCTTAAAGGATTCATAGATCTTACTTATTCCTTTATCCAACCAAAATTACAGCGGAGCCATATCCCACAATTACACGAATACACATTGGGAGAAAAAAGGAGGGCACAGGACTTTTTGGCTCCCAATGTCAAAATTTCATATACGGTATCTCACAAAAGTGAGTACACCCCTCACATTTTTGTAAATATTTTATTATATCCTTTCATGTGACAACACTGAAGAAATGAAACTTTGATACAAAGTAAAGTGAGTGCACAGCTTGTATAACAGTGTCAATTTTCTGTCCGCTCAAAATAACTCGATTAATGTCTAAACCGCTGGCAACAAAAGTGAGTACACCCTTAAGTGAAAATGTCCAAATTGGGCCCAAATGTCAATATTTTGTGTGGCCACCATTATTTTCCAGCACGGCCTTAACCCTCCTGGGCATGGAGTTCAACCGAGCTTCACAGGTTGCCACTGGAGTCCTCTTCCACTCCTCCATGACGACATCACAGAGCTGGTGGATGTTAGAGATCTTGCGCTCCTCCACCTTCCGTGTGAGGATGCCCCACAGATGCTCAATAGGGTTTAGGTCTGGAGACATGCTTGGCCAGTACACCACCTTTACCACCACCTTTACCCTCAGCTTCTTTAGCATTGGTCATCTTGGAGGTGTGTTTGGGATAGTTATGTTGGAATAGTGCCCTGCAGCCCAGTCTCCAAAGAGAGGGGATCATGTTCTGCTTCAGTATGTTACAGTACATGTTGGCATTCATGGTTCCCTCAATGAACTGTAGCCCCCCAGTGCTGGCAGCACTCATGCAGCCCCAGTCCATGACACTCCCACCACCATGCTTGACTGTAGGCAAGACACATTTGCCTTTGTACCCCTCACCAGGTTGCACCATACACGCTTGACACCATCTAAACCAAATAAGTTTATCTTGGTCTCATCAGACCACAGGACAAGCCATGTCCTTAGTATGCTTGTCTTAAGCAAACTGTTTGCGGGGTTTCTTGTGCGTTATCTTTAGAAGAAGCTTCCTTCTGGGACGACAGCCATGCAGATGAATTTGATGCTGTGTGCGGCGTATGGTCTGAGCACTGCCAGGCTGACACCCCCCCCCCCCCCCCCACCTTCAACCTCTGCAGCAATGCTGGAAGCACTCATATGTCTAATTCCCAAAGACAACCTCTGGATTTGACGCTAAGCACATGCACTAAAATTCTTTGTTCGACCATGGAGAGGCCTGTTCTGAGTGGAACCTGTCCTGTTTAACCTCTGTATGATCTTGGCCACCGTGCTGCAGCTTAGTTTCAGGGTCATCTTTATGTAGAGCAACAATTCTTTTTTTTGGATCCTCAGAGAGTTCTTTGCCATGAGGTGCCATGTTGAATTTCCAGTGATGAGTATGAGAGAGTGAGAGCGATAACACCAAATTTACCACACCTGCTCGCCATTCATACCTGAGACGTTGTAAACACTAACGAATTGCATGACAGTGGAGAGGGAAAATGGCTAATTGGTCCCAAATTTGGACACTTTCACTTAGGGGTGTACTCACTTATACAAGCTGTACACTCATTATATTACATTGTAGCAAAGTGTCATTTCTTCAGTGTTGACACTTGAAAAGATATAATAAAATATTTACAAAAATGTGAGGGGTATACTCACTTTTGTGAGATTTTTATATATATAAAAAAATATATATATATTAATAATATATATTCTCCCGCTCTGGTAGAGCGGGAGAATATATATAGACTCTGGTCTGGCCACACCTAGAGTATGCTGTCCAGTTCTGGGCAACAGTCCTCAGGAAGGATGTACTGGAAATGGAGCGAGTACAAAAAAGGGCAACTAAGCTAATAAAGGGTTTGGAGGATATTAGTTATGAGGAAAGGTTGCAAGTACTGAACTTATTCTCTCTGGAGAAGAGACGCTTGAGAGGGGCTACAATTTCAATTTATAAATACCGTACTGGTGACCCAACAATAGGGATAAAACTTTTTCGTGGAGGGGAGTTTGACAAGACACGTGGCCACTCATTAAAATTAGAAGAAAATTAGAGTTACGCTTACCGGTAACGTCTTTTCCAGTAGTCTTTCAGGACAGCCACAATGAGAGACCTTGGCTCCTCCTCCTCTTCCTTCGGAAATTTTCACCTCCCCCTGCCAGTCTCAGTTTTTTCATGAGCACCTCCGGTCAGCTGGGGAGACACAAGAGCACATTAATAACATACCATCACACATTACTATTGTGCCTGTGCTTAGGTCTTCCTCAAGACCCCCAAGAAAATTCGGGTGGGTAACTAGGGCTGTCCTGAAAGAGTATTGGAATAGACGTTACCTGTAAGTGTAACTCTAATTTTCCCTCCCCGTCTTTCAGGAAAGCCACAATGAGAGGATAGGCGAACACTTACCACATAGGTGGGACAACGGCTTGCAGAACCTTTCGTCCAAAGGCCTGCTCATTTGCCGATACCAGGTCCACTCTGTAATGTTTCACAAAGGTGGTAAAACTGGACCACAAGGCTGCCTTGCAAATTTGCTCTGGCTTTGCTCCAGCTCTTTCCGCTTGCGAAGCCACCATAGAGTGTGCTTTAATTCCCATAGGAGCCTCTTTCCCTGTCAGTTTATAGGCCTGGCTAATGGCTACCTTGAGCCATCTGGCAACGGTGCATCGAGACGCCTTCTGCCCCTTCCTTGCTCCACCAAACAAAACAAACAGAGAGTCTGACTTCCTAAAAGTCTTTGTCAGCTCTAAATACCGTAGGATACATCTCCTTACTTCTAAGGTATGAAACCTAAATTCCCTTTCACTTGAGGGATTAGGGCAAAAAGTGGGCAAAATTAGCTCCTGGCTATGGTATTTTGAAGATACTTTCGGTAAAAAAGCCGGATCTGTCTCTTAAAAAAGACCCGATCCGAAAAAATAACACAAAAGGGGGGTCTAACAGAAAGAGCCTCTATCTCGCTGACCCTCCTAGCAGTAGTCACTGCCACCAAAAAAACAGTTTTGAAAGTTAGGTCCTTTAGAGCACAATCTTCTAAAGGCTCAAATGGAGGCTCTGTTAGGGCCTGTAAGACCAGGGATAGGTCCCACTTAGGGAAGGGTGGACCTTGCACTGGTCTTTTGCCCTGTACACACAGTCGGACATTGATCGGACATTCCGACAACAAAATCTATGGATTTTTTCCGACGGATGTTGGCTCAAACTTGTCTTGCATACACACGGTCACACAAAGTTGTCGGAAAATCCGAACGTTCTGAACGTGGTGACATAAAACGCGTACGTCGGGACTATAAATGGGGCAGTAGCCAATAGCTTTCGTCTCTTAATTTATTCTGCGCATGCGTGGCACTTTGTGCGTCGATTTTATATACACAGGATCGGAATTTCCGACAACGGATTTTGTTGTCGGAAAATTTTATAGCAAGCTCTCAAACTTTGTGTGTTGGAAATTCCGATGGAAAATGTGTGATGGAGCCAACACACGGTCGGAATTTCCGACAACAAGGTCCTATCGCACATTTTCCTTCGGAAAATCTGACCGGGTGTACAGGGCATTAGTCTTGCTAGAGCTTTGAAAAATCTGACCACCCAGGGGTTGGTGGCAAGAGATTTCTCCAAATATGTGCTGAACGCTGAGACTTGGCTTTTAAGGGTACTGGTGGCTAGCCCCTTATCTGCCCCGCATTGCAAAAACTCTGAGACTGCTATAGGGCTCTGCACCTTAAAGGAGTTCTGTAAACACCACTCACTAAAGCGTCCCCAAATCTTTTGGTAGATTTGGCGCATCTCCTTCTTACTATTGAGGAGGGCGGCTACCAGTTGTTCAGAAAAACCCTTGGTTTTTAGTATTTCCTCTTCAGAAGACAGGCCGCTAAGTTCCAGCGGTGTAGCTAGGGACAGAGAACTGGGCCCTGTGAGAGGAGATCCTTTCGAAGCGGAAGGACCCAGGTGGTTTCCACTGCCAACTGCCTGAGGATCAAAAACCAAGCCCTTTTGGGCCAGTGTGGAGCCACTAAGATTAATGAGGTGTTTTCTACCTGAAATTTTCTTAGTACAGCCGGAAGTAGAACCGGAGGTGGGAAGGCCTAGCAAGTCTTGAAGTGCCAGCTCTGTGTTAGCGCAGCTACCCCTAGAGCGTTTTCCCATCTGTTTAGTGAGAAGAAAAAAGAGATCTTTGCCTTGCTCCTTAAAGAAAATAGGTCCACCTCTGGGGGGCCCCATCTCCTGACTATAAGGTCGAAAACCTCCTGGTTGAGGACCCAATCGCCTTCTCTCAGCTGCCTTCGGCTGAGGAAGTCCGCCACTACATTCTCTTCCCCCTTTAGGAACACTGCTGAAAGGGAAAGTGCGTTGGCTTCTACCCAGCTCAGGATCTCTGTTGCTAGGCCCAACAGGACTCCGCTCCTCGTGCCGCCCTGCTTGTTTATATAAGCAATGACCGAGGAGTTGTCTGAACGCACCTGGATATGTTGGCCCAGGAGTTCCCCTCTGAAGGCTTCAAGTGCCAATCCGACTGCTTTTAGTTCTTTCCAGTTTGATGACCTTGAGTTCCTCTTTCTTCCACGTCCCCTGTGCCGGCCGAGATCCCAAGTGTGCTCCCCAGCCTCTGCCGCTTGCATCTGTGGTAATCACTCTGGACGCTGAAATGAGCCACAAGCGCCCCTGTGACAGATTTATCTGCTTCCCCCACCGCCAGAGGGATCTTTTTACCCGAAGAGGAACTGAAAGTAAGGTGTCTAATGACTCCTGGCTGTGATCCCACACTTTTAGAACAAAGGCCTGCAGGGGACGGAAATATAGGCCTGCCCATTGGACCGCTGGGATGGCAGAGGTCAGTAACCCCAGGGGTGACAAGACTGCTCTTATTGATACCTGCCGGTTGCTTTGGAGGGATGCTACTGCTCTGTCCACCTTCAGTATCTTCTCTGCTGGGAGGAAAACTCTCAGCTGTTTTGAGTCCAGCAGGTACCCCAGATAGGAAATTCGCTGAGCTGGAATTGAGCTGGACTTTTCCAGATTCAGCAGCCAGCCCAGCCCTGTCAGGGTTTCTTTTGTTAGTTCCAGATCCCTGATTAGCTGCTCTGGAGATACTGCAAAGATGAGTAAATCGTCCAAGTATGCAATAACTGATACTCCCCTGAGTCGCAGAAAAGCCATGTCTTCTGCCATGATCTTTGTAAATACTCGGGGTGACGAGGATAGGCCGAATGGCAGTGCCTGAAACTGCAGATGAATGGTTTCCCCCTCTACCTTCACAGCCAGGCACAGGAATTTTTGAAAAATTTCTGCAATAGGGATGTGGAGGTAAGCGTCTTTCAGATCCAATGACACCATATAACAGTTCTGGGGTAGTAACGCCCTGACTGTGAATATAGATTCCATCCGGAACCTTTTGTAGGCAATTGATTGGTTCAGGGGTTTCAGGTTTAGGAATAGTCTGTAACTTCCTGAAGGCTTCTTCAAAACGAAAACGTGTGAATAGAAGCCTTCGCCCTTCCTCCCCTTTTGGAACCCTGCAAACCACATTCTGTTACTCTAGTTCCTTTAATGCCCCCAGGAGGGCCTCTGCCTTTATCGCATATCTAGGGAGAAGTGTGACTAGGCTTCGACATGGAGGGGGCTCTGTAAACTCTAGGCAGTACCCCCTCCTTACGATCCCCAGGATAAATTGGTTGGGGGAAATTGCTTCCCATTGTGTAAGGAAGGCCCCCAGTCTTCCTCCCACTGTGACCGGTGGGTCATTGGTTTTTTCAGGGCTGCTCAGGAGGGCAAAAAAATGGCCCCTTCTTTGCCCTTACCCCTTTGGCCCCAAGTCTTCTTTTCCCCTTCTGGCTTGGGGGGTCCTTTTCTTTTTTGCGGACGAAACCCCTTCTTGGTCTGAGTTGGGGGTTTTCGTTTCACCAGGAATGCCTTTTTCTTATCGGCTGTGTGGTCTAATACTGCTTCCAGACCTGGGCCGAACAGAAGGTCCCTAGTCAGTGGAATGCCACATAATTTACCTTTAGAGGCATTGTCGCCTGGCCATGTTTGGAGCCAGAGGGCCCTTCTGGCCGAGTTGGCTAGTGCAGCGGTCCTGGCTGACATGTGAACCGACTCAGCAGAAGCATCCGCTAAATATGCTACCCCTCGCAATATAGTTGGAAAGGATGACAAAATGGTCTCTTTAGCTGTACCTGCCTTGATGTGGGCTTGAATCTGTGTAAGCCAGTGCTCGAGGTTCCGAGCCACCACCGTGACACCATCTCTGGTTTTTGGATTAGCCAGAGTTGATAGCCAGGTCTTTTTCAGGAGGGAATCTATTCTCTTGTCCATGGTGTCTGTCAGAGCACCCATATCCTCAGAGGCCAGATCTGTGCGTCTAAAAACCTGCGAGAAGGCTGCGTCCAGTTTGGGGTTCTTGTTCCAGACTGACGCTGGGTCATCCGAAAACGGGAACGTTCTTTTCAAGGTCCTGGAAAAAAAGGGTTTCCGCTCAAGATCCTGCCATTCCTTTTTAACTGTCTCTACCAGGACCTCGTGAACAGGGAAAACTTTCTTTTTCTGTTCTCCCAAGCCCTTATACATCTGGTCGTGGAGAGACAGGGGTTTCTTGTCCGCCTGAATACCCAAGGTGGTATAGACTGCCCCTAAAAGGTCCTCTACCTCATCAAGGGACAGTTTGTATCTTGAGGGTTTCCTGGACTCCCCGTCCCGATTCTCCTCCTCCTGAGAGCCGGAGGTAGCACTGTCTGGTTCCTCTCTAGCCTCCTCTCTGGAAGCCCCCGCAGTCTCCTCTGCTGAAGCAGTGGCCATAAGTTGGGAAGATGCAGAGCCCTGTGCAAGAGGCGGGGTTGTACTCTGTGATGCATGTGAGGGATTAGCTATTAACTATTAACTATTAGATAAGCACCTGAACGACCGCAACATACAGGGATATACAATGTAATACTGACATATAATCACAAACATAGGTTGGACTTAATGGACTTGTGTCTTTTTTTAATCTTTCCTACTATGTAACTATAGTCCTTGGTAGCACAATCCAGGAGGGGGGTCCACTGGGAGACAAGGTCATCTGTCTGGTGGTTCGTATGGTCGGTGCCGGTGGATTCTGGTGCACTTGGTAGGGCGGAGAAGGGGTCACTTCCTGGACGTAGCTAAAGGATGTGTAATCAATGGCGACGCATTTGCAGAGCATGCGCTCCTTCTTCAGGCCACAAATGCATTGCCGTTGATTACACGTCCTTTAGCTGCATCCAGGAAGTGACGTCATCTTCCACCGGCCCTGACCATACGAACCACCAGACAGATAATCTCATCCCCCAGTGGACCCCCCTGGATTGTGCTACCAAGGACTATCCCACAGTGCTAAAGCTACTGTACATGCCTGAACTACTACACTTGTGAGTAGTTATGATTTTATTGTAATAAACCCTCATTATACAGCTACATTTAGAAGGTGCCTGTGCTTTTTCTTGTGAACTACCTCATGACATCTCATATCTGATAGTGTCATCGGACCTGGCTGTAGGCTGGCTTCTATACATGCCAGATTATCCAGACCTTCTCCCATGGATCGTTACAATGGAACTATTCCCACCATACCCACTCATGCAACTTTAGGTTTGCCCCATCAAGATCTAGCACCAGACCTGCTCACTCTTGTGCTAGCTGATGCACGTACGAGCTGGGCTAGCTCAAGTCAGGTTCCCCAAGTAGCCCCTTCACAAGCTTCTCTATTAGTATTTTGGTTCTGTGCTTACTCCAACCATGAAATTCATGCTTACTTACTTACTTGTTAGTCGCAATAAATGAAACCACCAAGCTCCTCATTCACTCCCTTGTTCTCTCGCCTTGACTATTGTAACTCCCTTCTCATTGGCCTGCCTCTCCATAGGCTATCCCCTCTTCAGTCTATCATGAATGCTGCTGCCAGACTTATCCACCTTACCAACCACTCAGTGTCTGCCAACCCTCTCCTCCAATCCCCACACTGGCTCCCAATCACCCAGCAAATTAAATTCAAAATACTAACCACAACATACAAAGCCATTCACAACTCTGCCCCGAGCTACATCACCAATCTTGTCTCCAAATATCACCCAAATCGACCTCTCCGCTCTTCTCAAGACCTCCTACTCTCAAGCTTTCTTGTCTCCTCCTCCCATGCTCGTCTCCAGGATTTCTCCAGAGCCTCTCCCATCCTCTGGAACTCGCTACCTCCACCGGTCCGACTATCCCCTACTCTTGCTATCTTCAGGCGATCACTGAAAACTCATCTCTTCAGGAAAGCCTATCACGTCTCCAATGAATCTTCTACCACTTCCATCAGCTCATTCCCCACAGTTACAACCTTTTGCCCTTCTGAGCAGGGCACAGAATATAACTGTATTGTCTCCTTTTTATATTGTAAAGCGCTGCGTAAACTGCTGGCGCTATATAAATCCTGTATAATAATAATAATAATAAATATTATCACTACTATATGTCACCTCATGAGGTGACCCTAAAAGCAGGCTAAACATCTACAGCTTCATGTGGCCCCCATGTGACATTGCTAACTTGAGCCCTTTAAAAAGGTAATAATAGTCATCATGCATCACCTAATGCTCATTTGCAGTGTTCTTACTTTTTACTTTACCTGCACAGTGTTTAGTGAACAGGGGAATATTGGTTTCCTGTATTTCTGTTACATCATTGACATTATGCCTCCTGACTTTTTATACTGCACCCCCAGATCAGATAGGCTACATTCAGCCCTGATTCAGCCCAGTTACTAAGCAAAGGGATGAGGGGAGAGAGGAGGGGAAGTTGTGAAAGGAAATAATATACCACACTCCCTTATGTCTGTAACCTGGTGATCCTGAAACTCACCTGCTGGTGCTGCTTGAACCCCTACCATACTGCCTCTAACAGAGAGAACACTGGATATAAAAAATGCATGCATTAGGATGTTTCTCAAAGCCACCAATCAGATTCAAGCCAGCTTTGGAAGTTTGAATGTGAATTGTGATGAAAGTAGGGTTGAAACAACTAATCGATTAATCGACAACTAATCGATTACTATTATCATAATCGATTAATCGGCCAGTAACACAATGGGGTTAAAAAAAAAAAAAAACGAGCCCTTTATAGTACAAAAAGAGCAAATAATCGCTACTGTAGATGTTACTTTCACAGTTCTACAGTAAAAAAATTAACCCCTTATAGTAGTGATTATCTGCTTTTTTTTTTTTTTTTTGTACTATAAAGGGCAAATTTTAGTTTTTTAACCCCATTATGTTACTAAACGTCTTAGACCTAGTTCTCATCTATGTGTTTTTTTGGTGCTTTTTTGAAGAAGCGCACTGCAGTTACTTAACATGGTTTCCCATTGGACACGTTCACATCTATGCTTTTTTCAGCCGCTGCGTATTTGGAAAGGGTCAGGGACTTTTTTTTAAATGCAAAAATGGTGTTTTTTTGGTTCAATATACTTAAATGGAGAAGCTGCAGAAAAGCATTTAATGCGTTTTTGCAGCAATTTGTGTTTTTTAATCTGCCCAACAACAAATTGGCCAAAAAAAGGCAAAAAACGCAAATCGCCGCAAAATCACGTGCACAAAAATCAAAATGCACAGCAAAAAGCACTGTAGAAAGAGATCAAAAGCAAACTGCCTAGGTGTGTAGCAAGCCTTATTCTGGCCACACGGATCAATTTTCAGACGAGAATATTCAGACGAAAAATCTTTGTACATTCGCTGAATGAAAGAATGTTGTTTGAAATTTTCACTTGTTTTTAACATTCTGTTTTTAAAATGAATGTAATTTCTGAACGAAAACCACATACACTGTCTGAAAATTCCTTTGACCAAGAAGTTTTCTATTTCCAAATGTTCCCGTCACTGTGGTTGAAAATGAACGTCGACTTGACCCCACCAACGATTAGAAAATCAACGAACGTTCTTAAAATGAAATTTTTTTTTGAAGAAAGACATTTGAGTCTGATAATATTTATCAGATTCACCCTTTAATAGTATGTACAGTATATCTCTTCTCTAACAGTTTATACAGTATATCTCCTTTAATAGTATATACAGTATATCTCTTCTGTTTGTTATTCTCAGAGTGGATTAGATATTTTGCTCCCTATCCATATAGTTGGTTATCTATATTTACCGCTGCATAGAGATATGTAAGAATAAATTGCCTTTTTTTAAAAACTTTACATATTAACCACTTCAGCCCCGGAAGGTTTTACCCCCTTCCTGACCAGAGCACTTTTTACAATTCGGCACTGCGTCCCTTTAACTGCTAATTGCGCGGTCATGCAATGCTGTACCCAAACGAAATTTGCGTCCTTTTCTTCCCACAAATAGAGCTTTCTTTTGATGGTATTTGATCACCTCTGCCATTTTTATTTTTTGCGCTATACACGGAAAAAGACCGAAAATTTTGAAAAAAAATGATATTTTCTACTTTTTGTTCTAAAAAAAATCCAATAAACCCAATTTTAGTCATACATTTAGGCCAAAATGTATTCGGCCACATGTCTTTGGTAAAAAAAATGTCAATAAGTGTATATATATTTATTGGTTTGCGCAAAAGTTTTAGCGCCTACAAACTAGGGTACATTTTCTGGAATTTACACAGCCTTTAATTTATGACTGCCTATGTCGTTTCTTGAGGTGCTAAAATGGCAGGGCAGTACAAAACCCCCACAAATGACCCCATTTTGGAAAGTAGACACCCCAAGGAAATTGCTGAGAGGCATGTTGAGCCCATTGAATATTCATTTTTTTTGTCCCAAGTGATTGAATAATGACAAGAAAAAAAAAAAATTACAAAAAGTTGTCACTAAATGATATATTGCTCACACAGGCCATGGGCATATGTGGAATTGCACCCCAAAATACATTTAGCTGCTTCTCCTGAGTATGGGGATACCACATGTGTGGGACTTTTTGGGAGCCTAGCCGCGTACGGGGCCCCGAAAACCAATCACTGCCTTCAGGATTTCTAAGGGCATACATTTTTGATTTTACTCCTCACTACCTATCACAGTTTTGAAGGCCATAAAATGCCCAGATGGCATAAAACCCCCCCAAATGACCCCATTTTGGAAAGTAGACACCCCAAGCTATTTGCTTTGCGGCATGTTGAGTCCATGGAATGTTTTATATTTTGACACAAGTTGCGGGAAAGTGACAATTTTTTTTTTTTTTCACAAAGTTGTCACTAAATGATATAATGCTCACACAGGCCATGGGCATATGTGGAATTGCACCCCAAAATACATTTAGCTACTTCTCCTGAGTACGGGGATACCACATGTGTGGGACTTTTTGGGAGCCTAGCCGCGTACGGGGCCCTGAAAACCAATCACCGCCTTCAGGATTTCTAAGGGTGTAAATTTTTGATTTCACTCTTCACTGCCTATCACAGTTTCGGAGGCCATGGAATGCCCAGGTGGCACAAACCCCCCCAAATGACCCCATTTTGGAAAGTAGACACCCCAAGCTATTTGCTGAGAGGCATGGTGAGTATTTTGCAGCTCTCATTTGTTTTTGAAAATAAAGAAAGACAAGAAAAAAAATATTTTTTTTCTTTTTTCAATTTTCAAAACTTTGTGACAAAAAGTGAGGTCTGCAAAATACTCACTATACCTCTCATCAAATAGCTTGGGTGTCTACTTTCCAAAATGGGGTCATTTGGGGTTTTTTTTTTGCCACCTGGGCATTCCATGGCCTCCGAAACTGTGATAGGCAGTGAAGAGTGAAATCAAAAATTTACGGCCTTAGAAAGCCTGAAGGCGGTGCTTGGTTTTCGGGGTCCCGTGCGCGGCTAGGCTCCCAAAAAGTCTCACACATGTGGTATCCCCGTACTCAGGAGAAGCAGCAGAATGTATTTTGGGGTGTAATTTCACATATTCCCATGGCATGTTTGAGCAATATATCATTTAGTGACAACTTTGCGCAAAAAAAAATAAAAAAAATAAAAAATTGTCTCTTTCCCGCAACTTGTGTCACAATATAAAATATTCCATGGACTCGACATGCCTCTCAGCAAATAGCTTGGGGCGTCTACTTTCCAAAATGGGGTCATTTGGGGGGGGTTTGAACTGTCCTGGCATTTTATGCACAACATTTAGAAGCTTATGTCACACATCACCCACTCTTCTAACCACTTGAAGACAAAGCCCTTTCTGACACTTTTTGATTACATAAAAAAATAATTTTTTTTTGCAAGAAAATTACTTTGAACCCCCAAACATTATATATTTTTTTAAAGCAAATGCCCTACAGATTAAAATGGTGGGTGTTTCATTTTTTTTCACACGGTATTTGCGCAGCGATTTTTCAAACGCATTTTTTTGGGAAAAAACACACTTTTTTAAATTTTAATGCACTAAAACACACTATATTGCCCAAATGTTTGATGAAATAAAAAAGATGATCTTAGGCCGAGTACATGGATACCAAACATGACATGCTTTAAAATTGCGCACAAACGTGCAGTGGCGACAAACTAAATACATTTTTAAAAGCCTTTAAAAGCCTTTACAGGTTACCACTTTAGATATACAGAGGAGGTCTACTGCTAAAATTACTGCCCTCGATCTGACGTTCGCGGTGATACCTCACATGCATGGTGCAATTGCTGTTTACATTTGACGCCAGACCGACGCTTGCGTTCGCCTTAGCGCGAGAGCAGGGGGGACAGGGGTGCTTTTTTTTTTTTTTCTTTATTATTATTATTTTTTTTTATCTTATTTTTAAACTGTTCCTTTCATTTTTTTTTTTTAAATCATTTTTATTGTTATCTCAGGGAATGTAAATATCCCCTATCATAGCAATAGGTAGTGACAGGTACTCTTTTTTTTAAAAATTGGGGTCTATTAGACCCTAGATTTCTCCTCTGCCTTCAAAGCATCTGACCACACCAAGATCGGTGTGATAAAATGCTTTCCCAATTTCCCAATGGCGCTGTTTACATCCGGCGAAATCTAAGTCATAAAATGCTCGTAGCTTCCGGTTTCTTAGGCCATAGAGATGTTTGGAGCCACTCTGGTCTCTGATCAGCTCTATGGTCAGCTGGCTGAATCACCGGCTGCATTTTCAGGTTCCCTGTTGAGACAGGAGAGCCAGAGAAAAACACGTAAGATGTTGGGGGGGGGGCATTCCCTCCCACTGCTTGTAAAAGCAGTCTAGAGGCTAATTAGCCGCTAGGATTGCTTTTACATGAAAGCCGACCGCTGGCTGAAAAGAATGATACCAAGATGATACCTAAACCTGCAGGCATCATTCTGGTATAACCACTCAAAGTCGTGAATGGCGTACCTGAAGACAAAAAAATGGTTAACAATAAAGCACAGTAAACGGTAAAGTATAAAAAATTGCATACCTGAAAAGCAAACATGATAAAACATAATAACAATAAAACATTGCAGAATAGAATACAGTAAAAAAGAGCAGAACAATAGAGAGAATAGAGAGAGAGAGAACAATAAAACGACAACTATTTTTTTTTATTTTATATTTTTGTATGTTTTTTTTTTTTTACACTTTTTTTTGTAACTAACTTTTATAACTGTAACCGGTTCCAGGTTCGGCTCTCTCAAAATGCGATGGCATCTTGGGAGACCCTGTGAAAGTGTGCCTAGTCTGTGCAATGCTGTACCCTACGCTAATACTCAACTAGTGAATGGTAGCGTTCAAAACATTCACCAATGCAAAGACCAGGATTGTCAGGACAGGAGGGACAATAATAGCGGGTGTCACGCCTATATCCGCGCTTGCTGCAGACACTAAATCTTTTTTGGGGGGGTTCGCTGGGTAGGGGTACTCGGGAGGACATAAAGTAAATGCCTCTCATGCAGCCGACTGCATTTGGTTGGGGATGTGAATGGGGGAAGTACGGGCGCTGCAGAAGCGGTGGGTTCCCAATTAGGATTGGCGAATGCAGCAGGAAGGGCACTATGGGCACGACGGGCCTGTGTTTGTCTTTTTGGTGGCAGCGGGACACTACTTGTGCTTGCCACCTCACCAGCTTGAACTGCACTTATGGGACTCGCCACGTCACCAAGTGTTACTACAGTGCTGGTTTGACTACGACCGGGGTGTACTAGGCCGCTGGTGCTTGCCAGTTCACCAAAACGCTACAAAAAAAACTGTTAGCGATCGCAGGGATCAGGCCTGACTCTGCGAACGCTGCAGTTATGCGTTTAGTGTTTTGTAAGTGACAGTGATCGATCGATACTGCACTTGGGTGGGCTGGGCTGGGCCGGGCGGAGGGGAAAAACGCAGGTGCTAGCAGGTATCTGGGTTGATCCCGCTAACACTGCGTTTGTGGGAACCCTAAACTGCTGGGGACGCCAGTATAGATCTGATCGGATCAGATATTGATCCGATCAGATACTATACCACTAAGGGAGGTGTACGGTGCGTGCGTGGGTGTTAGCGGTACTGGCGCTAACCTGACGCTGCCTGGGGCTGGTGCTTGCCAGTTCACCAAAACGCTACCAAAAAAACTGTTAGCGATCGCAGGGATCAGGCCTGACTCTGCGAACGCTGCAGTTATGCGTTTAGTGTTTTGTAAGTGACAGTGATCGATTGATACGGCACTTGGGTGGGCTGGGCTGGGCCGGGCGGAGGGGCAAAACGCAGGTGCTAGCAGGTATCTGGGCTAATTCCGCTAACACTGCGCGTTTGGGAACCCTAAACTGCTGGGGACCCTAGTATAGATCTGACCGGATCAGATATTGATCCGTTCAGATACTATACCACTAAGGGAGGTGTACGGTGCGTGCGTGGGTGTTAGCGGTACTGGCGCTAACCTGACGCTGCCTGGGGCTGGTGCTTGCCAGTTCACCAAAACGCTACCAAGAAAACTGTTAGCGATCGCAGGGATCAGGCCTGACTCTGTGAACGCTGCAGTTATGCGTTTAGTGTTTTGTAAGTGACAGTGATCGATCGATACTGCACTTGGGTGGGCTGGGCTGGGCCGGGCGGAGGGGCAAAACGCAGGTGCTAGCAGGTATCTGGGCTGATCCCACTAACACTGCGTTTTTGGGAACCCTAAACTGCTGGGGACGCTAGTATAGATCTGATCGGATCAGATATTGATCCGTACAGATACTATACCACTAAGGGAGGCGTATGCTGCGTGCGTGGGTGTTAGCGGTACTGGCGCTAATCTGACGCTAAGGGGGCTAAACCTTTATTCGGTAATAAACGGCGGGTGCCCTGACACTATAAAAAATAAACGAACTAACCAGCGTCACCCGTAACGGTTATACGGTGATCAGTGGTGAAAGGGTTAACTAGGGGGCCATCAAGGGGTTAAAACATTTATTAGATAGTATAGGGGGGTCCCTGACGCTATAAAACGCTGACGGCGAACCTAAATATTTACCTCCCTAACTAGCGTCACCAGCGACACTAATACAGCGATCAGAAAAATGATCGCTTAGTGACACTGGTGACAGTTGGTGATCAAGGGGTTAAAACTTTATTAGGGGGGGTTAGGGGGGTACCCTGGACCTAAAGGGGGCTACCACTCACTGCCCTACCACTGTAACTGTCACAAACTGACACCAATCAGTAATCAGAAAAAAAAATAAAAAATACTGCTTGGTGTCAGTTTGTGACAGGGGGGGGGGGGGGTGATTGGGGGGGGTCGGGGGGCGATCGAGGGGGATCGGGGTGTTTTATGTGCCTGGCATGTTCTACTGTGTGTGTTTGTGTTGTGTGCACTCACATGTCTTCTCTCCTCGGCGCTGGAACAGAAACTGCAGAGCCGAGGAGAGATGACATCACATCCTCTGCCTGTGTGAAACTACACACAGGCAGGGGAGGATTCCGATTGGCTGGGAGCGATCGCGAGGGGGGGGCCACGATCGGATGGTCTCCCCCTCGCCTCCCAACGCTCACAGTCAAATGCCGACCGCCGCTGGCACCGGGGGGGGGGGGGTACGTGATTCTGCCTGCCCGTGCCATTCTGCCGCAGTATATCTGCGTTAGGCGGTCGGCAAGTGGTTAACTAAATTATACGCCACACTTTTTTTTAAGGTTATTAACTGATTAATCGAAGCAATAATCGGCTAACTAATCGATTATGAAAATAATCATTAGTTGCAGCCCTAGATGAAAGCAGCAGATAGAAGAAGAAAATTAAACAGCACAGGATTTAGAAAGTAAACTCCTGTGTGCGCTTATACTGTAGGGAATTACATAGAACTCACATTATTGGCAATTGAATGAGCTTTCTGACTTGTGCTATGTTTACTGGATAGCATTAATAGTGCCCTCAGTGCTTCACTTCTTGCCTGGAATTGCTCTATTCAAGTCAAAATTGCAGCCGAAGCCTTGATATGCATACAGAGAGCAGAACCTACTAGTTTAAAGTGATAATAAAGGCTGAAACATTTAAAAAATATAACAAACAATGGTTGTGCACAGAGCAGACCCGATCCTCCTCTTCTCTGGTCCCCTGCCATCGCTCCTGGCTCCTCCTCTTCTCTGAGTGCCCCCATAGCGTGCATGCTCGCTCTCGAGATATAAGACACACAGAATGGGCTTGATCAGACCCTTGCTCCCTCCTAACTGGCTGTGAGTGACAGGAGCTGCTATCTCTCAGCCAATGAGGAGGCAGAAACCCATCGTTGGATCGGGATCAGGCTCGTAAGTATTTTGGGGGGGGGGGGAATGCAGGGGGGAACTGCATAATGAAGGATTTTTACCTTCATGCATAGGATGCATAAAAGGTAAAAAAGACCTTCAGCCTTTACAACAGGGGTCTCAAACTGGTGGCCCTCCAGTTGTTGCGAAACTACAAGTCCCATAAGGCATTGCAGGGCTGACAGTTACAAGCATGACTCCCACAGGCAGAGACATGATGGGACTTGTAGTTTCGCAACAGCTGGGGGGCCCGGCAGTTTGAGACCCCTGCTTTACAAACACTTTAAGGGTGCAATGTCTCATCCAGGACTAGCTGTACTGCCCTGGATTACCCCATTCTCTTTTGTTCTATTTCTTAACTGACAAGTAGTGTATAATGCTAATTTTGAACTGTCAATGCAAGGATCAATTTTTGTCCATTTCCAGCAGAAATGACTAAAATTCAATCTCTGGATGGCTCTGCCATCAAAACCCAGCTCGAAAAACTTTAATCCAAGAAGCAAAGGAGTTGGATGAAAATTCCTGGCCAAACAATGTTTGCTGCCAATCAAATGCAGTCATTGTTTGGGTATTCTGACAGCCATAGGTGCCAGCTGTCAAAATCCAGTAGCCATCAGGGGAGATTGACCATCTTCCCTAATTAGCATGGTGGAGGCATGTGATACATTTCTTGTTTGACCCGCAGGCTTAATGAAAGAAATCTATGCATGTACAGCCAGCTTTACACAGACAGTGCTAACATATTTGAGGATACTGTATATATCTTTGCCAATGAATAAACTTGAGGGTTAACCTAGAAAGGGAGGCATGGGATGAGAGCTGTCAGAGATGGCAGAAGGCACACAGACACAGAACAGGTTGGGCAGTGAAGGAAAGCAGGAGGTAAGACCTGTCAGATATAAGAGGAAGAATAAAGGCACAGCAGAGAATGGACACTAAAGGGCCAAAAAGTATAGGATCTGTCAGAAGTCGAAGGGAGCGGAGACCAAGAGGAAATTGGGCAATGAAGGAGAAAGTGAGATAAAGTCTGACACAGACTGAAAGAGGCTGAGGGGCATAGAATAGATAAGGCAGTAAAGCAGTGAATGAAAAGAAGGCTTCTGAGAACCAGAAGACATAGCGTAGACTCTTTCTCTCCAGATGCATTGTCTTGCATTTTCCTGTATTTTTCAGCACATGTTAAAGCCAAATTGTAGTTGTAAATAGTCTAAAAATCCTGTCCACCGCCCACATAATTGAGATGGAGACAGGAGGATGTGGTTGTAATCTAAATCAAGAGTGCAGTTTAGGATGAAAACACTGCTCCTCCATACAGTTTGGTGAATGAATGCTGTCGCCCTAGGACAGGGAGTGTGTTACTGGCATGATCATAAGGTGAAATAAAAGGGGGCGGGGGAACTAATGCAGCCAGCACAGCCTCCCAGAGTGTGATAATTTGACCAGCCATCTGCTGGCTGTCAGTTGGAAGCGATCCAGCAGTTGTACAAGCGCTAGATCGTTTCCACACACCCAAGCCAGGCCGGCCCCTCCCATGCACCCCTGCCATGTTTCCTGGCCTCCAAGCGCCCTTCGGCAGGCCTAGTATAAGCATGGTGGGTGCCACCAGGTAGGGGAGAGGAGACCAGTGATGTCTCTCCTTACTGTTACTGACCCAGAAAAGACATTACTTCTGAGTCTCCATTTCACTTTCCCTAGCCAGTATGGCTAGAGAAGAAACAAATTAGTTTAATTGGAGGACAGGTGAGACAGCAGGGGTCTTTTAGACCCCTGATATCTCATTAAAAACAACTTATCACCAAAAAAATCACCACACTTTTCGTTTTGTATGTAATGTTAAAAAAAAAATTTAAAACAAGGATTACAAAAATTTGAGTTACACCCAAGTACTTAAAATTCCCCTTAAAAAAAATTTGAGCCCCCACCACCCCCACATACATGCAGGTAAAAATGTAAATGTACGCGTCAGGGGCACTTAAGCACAAAAACGTCAATTGCACTACATGTTGTATACCTCTGGGAATGCTGGCGTGAGAGCAAGCATTCTAGGCCCATTATTCATAGTTAGCTCTAAACTGATGACCTGTAGAGGGTTTTAAAGCTTCATCTATGGAAAATATAGGGTAGTGAATTTTGTTACCGTTTCAAAAGGCACACGCAATTTTAAAAGCTTACCATGTTGGGAACCTACTGTATATTCACATAAATAGCACGGGCACTGTTACAGATGTCACTCCTGGCAGGTGACCCGGGTTCCCCCAAGGGGTGGAGTCTAAGCACCAGCTAATCTTCACCAGAGCTCCTGATGGTGAAGATGGGCTGGAAGCCCCAGTGACCCCAGTGCTACCTTTCTGCAAGCTGACACCAGGATTCAGTGCTCAGATGTGCCCCATCAGGGGAACATGGGAGCAGGGTGTCTGTGATGCAGAGATAGAAGACCAAAGCATAGTCCAGACCCAACAAACTGTCTTGGGAGGCGGCAAGCAGAGAGCAGTCAGACAGCTTAAGTCAACAATGAAGAAGGCAGTAGACAGGAGAGGAGACAAGTCAAGCAATCTAGGTCAACAACAAGAAGCAACAGGCTTCAGTATTAAAGCTCTTGCTCACAGGTAGCTGTATAAAGGAGATACAGCATCGGCCACTTCAAAATGTGGGGCTTACAGTGCCTTTAAAAAGTATTCACACCCCTTGAATTTAAATTTTTTGCACATTTTGTCATCTTACAACCAAAAACGTAAATGTATTTTAGTGGGAATTTATGTCATAGACCTACACAAAGTGGCACATAATTGTTGAAGCAAAATAACTAATTTTTAAAACTAATTTGCATTAATGACCGCCCCCCCCCCCGCTCAATACTTTGTAGAACCAACTTTTTTTGGCTGCAAGTCTTTTTGGGGATGTCTCTACCAGTTTTGCACATCTAGAGAGTGAAATTTTTGCCCATTCTTCTGTGCAAAATAGCTCAAGCTTTGTCAGATTGAATGGGAAGCGTCTGAACAGCAATTTTCAAGTCTTGCCACTGATTCTCAATTGGGTTTAGATCTGGACTTTGACTGGGCCATTCTAACACATGAATATGCTTTGATCTAAACCATTTAATTGTAGCTCTGGCTGTATGTTTAAGGCCATTGTCTTGCTGGAAGGTGAATCTCCGCCCCAGTCTCAAGTCTTTTGTAGACTAACAGGTTTTCTTCTAAGATTGCCCTGTATTTGACTCCATCCGTTTTCCCATCAACTCTGACCAGCTTCTCTGCCCCTGCTAAAGAAAAGCATCCCCACAACATGATGCTACCACCATCATGTTTCATGGTGGGGATGGTGTGTTCAGGTGATGTTCAGTGTTAGTTTTCCGCCACACATAGCGTTTTGCTTTTAGGCCAAAAAATCAATTTTGGTCTCATCTGACCAGAGCACCTTCTTCCACATGTTTGCCGTGTCCCCCACATGGGTTCTCGCAAACTGCAAGCAGGGCTTTCTTCTTGCCACTCTTCCATAAAGGCCAAATTTGTGGAGTGAAAGACTAATAGTTGTCCTGTGGACAGATTTTCCCACCTTAGCTGTGGATTTCTGCAGCTCCTCCAGAGTTACAATGGGCCTCTTGGCTGCTTCTCTGATTAATGCCCTCCTTGCCCGGGCCAGTTTAGGTGAACGGCCATGTCCTGGTTAGGGATGGGCCGAACAGATCCCTGTTCGGTTTGCAACAAGAACATCCGAACACCACGAAAGTTTGGACCCGAATTACGAACCCCATTAAAGTCAATGGGACCCGAACGTCAAAAATCAAATGTGCCCATTTTGAACGCTTATATGCAAGTAATTGGGCATACAATGGTTATAGGGGTCCGGGTCCTGCCCTGGGGGACATGTATCAATAAAAAAAAAGTTTGTAAAAAACGTCATTTTTAAATGAGCAGTAATTTTTGATTTTTAAAGTGAAAGCATCAAAATATAAAATTCCTTACAATATAGTGCCTGGGGTGTCCCCTTAGTCTACCTGTCAAGTGGCAGATCTGTACTATGTCTAGAATCTGCTGCAGCAATAATTGAATTTATAAAGCCCAGAAAAATTAAATTTTCCCTGCAAGCTGCCTTTATTTTGCTCAACAACAGCTGGGAAGCCAGTGTGAATGATGAGGCCACAATGTAGTGCACTGGGAACAAGATTAGAGATTTTTTTGGATACATTCTGGTGTCACTTTGACTTTGGATAGAAATAATGGGTGCGTAGAAATTGGTCTTTGGGTGTCGGTGGCGCCTTCCCACCGTAACCCTATAGAGGTACTCTTGATGAAAGCAAGAATTGGCCCTGCTGTAAAAAAATTGCAATGATATGCATCTGTCAAACAGGTGCAGAAAAATTGGTCTTTGGGTGTTAATTGTGCCCATGAAACCTATACCAAAAACATTTTTCCAGATTAAATGAACACCCTCAAAGCTAGGCAGCCTCGACGTCCTGCAGAGATTCCACATCCCAAAGAGACTTAATCAGTAACATCGGCATCAGGGGCTTCATAGCTGGTAATCCAGGACAGATTCATTTTTATGAAAGTCAAATGGTCCACAGAGTCTGTGGACAGACACGTTCTATGGTCAGTAACGAAACCTCCTGCAGCACTGAATGCCCTTTCTGAAAGCACGTTGGATGCAGAGCAGCCCAACAACTAAATAGCATACTGGGCACATTCTGGCCAGTGGTCTATTCTCATGACCCAGTAAGTCAGTGGATCGTCAGCTGGAAAGCTCCCCATCTCTGTTTTGGCCCCAGGGTAATCTTCCACCATGTGATGCAGACGCTGCCTATGGGATGTGGAAGCTGACAGCCCTGGGCGGCGAGGACTAAAAAAATTCCGAAATGCCTCACTTAGGAGGATGCCTTCTCCAACGCTTCTCTCTTGACCAACAGAAGACTCAAAACAAAGTTTTCCACCACACTGTAACCTACTGGAGTCAGGAAAAACGTTCAATAAAATCCTCATTAACGTGTCCTCAAGAGATTTTATCTTCTGCACTCTCTGTGGGGACGGGATGAGTTCTGAGACCTTCCCCTTATAACGGTGGTCAAGGAGGGTTGCCAACCAGTAATCATCCTTCTCCTTTATGCCATGTATTCTTGGGTCCTTTTGCAGGCTTTGAAGCATGAGGTTGCCCACGCGCCTCAAATTTGCAGAGGCTTGAGAAGCAGACTCCTCGGGGTCACTCAGGATGACAGCATCTGGAACTTCCTCCTCCCAGCCATGTGCTACTCCCAAGGGTCCTGGGGTTGGAAAGCCATCGCTTATAGATTGACGCAGGTCTTCCTTTCTTCGAAGCCTATGAAAGTGCCAGAATCCTCCTCCATGTCCTCCACCCCTCTCTCCTCCTGTGTGTTCTGTGACATAGGAATGATGATGTCTGGATAAAGTGGGCCTTGAGAGGAAAGGAAGTCCTCCTCTTCCTCCTGCTGCTCTGCTTCCAGTGCCCTGTGCATAATGCCACGCAGAGTCTGCTCCAGCAGGAACACAACAGGGATTGTGTCACTGATGCATGCACGGTCACAGTTCACCATCCTTGTGGCCTCCTCAAATGGTGACAATATAGTGCATGCATCCTTAAAGGGGTTGTAAAGGTTCAAGTTTTTTCACCTTAATGCATCCTATGCATTAAGGTGAAAAAACATCCCACAATACCGGCCCCCCCCAGCCCCCCCATTTTACTTACCTGAGCCCGTTCACCTGCTGCGCTTGCCCCTGATTTCCTCTTCGCCGCTCAGCCTGGCCGTTGATTGGCTATAGTGGATGGGGTCAAAGCAGCGCAGCCATTGGCTCGCGCTGCTGTTAATTACATCCAATGACGCGGCGTGCCGGGGGGTGGGGCCGAGTGATACAGTTGGCGGCTATAGCCGCCGGCTGTATCAGGGGAGCGCGCCCGCAAGAACTAAACACAATGCGAGAGAGCTGGCATGAAGGTGTTTAGTTCTTGCGGGGAGGAGCTGAGACAGCTGCAGAGGGACCCCAGAAGACCAGGGGCCACTCTGTGCAAAACGAGCTGCACACTGGAGGTAAGTATAACAAGTTTGTTATTTAAAAAAAAAAAAAACCTTTACAACCCCTTTAATGATCAGTCATTGGCTTGGGGAAAAAAAAGCAGAGGCAGCCTGAGCCCGTCGTCGTGCCGTACTGGCAAAGGTACTTGTTGACGGCCCTCTGCTGCATGTATAGCCACTGCAGCACTGGTTGTGTATGACCGCCTGAAATGGCTACAGACTCTTCTGGCCTGTTTTAGTACATCTTGTAACCCTGGGTACGCACTTAGGAAACGCTGCACCACCAAATTGTGGACATGTGCCAGGCATGGCACATGTGTCAACTTTCCCTGTCTAATGCCCCGTACACACGGTCGGATTTTCCAATGGAAAATGTCCGATCAGAGCGTGTTGTCGGAAATTCCGACCGTGCGTGGGCTCCATCGGACATTTTCCATCGGATTTCCCAACACACAAAGTTGGAGAGCAGGAGAAAAATTTTTCCGACAACAAAATCTGTTGTCGGAAATTCCGATCGTGTGTACACAAATCCGACGGACAAAGTGCCACGCATGCTCAGAATAAATAAAGAGATGAAAGCTATTGGCCACTGCCCCGTTTATAGTCCCGACGTACATGTTTTACGTCACCACGTTTAGAACAATCGGATTTTCCGACAACTTTGTGCGACCGTGTGTAGAAAAAACAAGTTTGAGCCAACATCCGTCGGAAAAAATCCTAGGATTTTGTTTGTCGGAATGTCCGAACAAAGTCCGACCGTGTGTACGCCCTATAAGGGCTTACAGGAGGTTTGAGCCATTATCGGACACCACCATTCATGGCTCCAGCTGGCGTGGTGTGAACCACCTCTGGGCCTGTTTCTGCAGAGCTGCAAGAATCTCTGCTCCGGTGTGGTTCCTGTCCCCTAAACACACCAGCTGAAGCACTACATGGCACCTTTTAGCCTTACTCATGGAATAGCCCTTTGAACACTTAGGGGGTACCTGAAGTTCATAGGACAATTCTGCAGAGGAGGGCATGAAGGTGGCGTAGATGGAGGAGGGGGTAGAGCTCACAGGTCTGGCATCATCACCACCAGCTGCATGGAGACGTGGGGGCACAAAAAGCTGCAGCACCAAGCCCTGTCCTGCATCCTTTTGAGTTGCAAGCAGCGTTACCCAGTGTGCTGTGAACGAAATATATGGTCCCTGCCCATGCTTGCTGGACCACGTGTCAGCAGTAAGGTGGATTTTACGGCTGACTGCATTGCTCAACGATGCCAGAACATTCCCTTCCATGTGATGGTAGAGAGATGGAACAGCCTTACGTGAAAAGTAGTAGCGACTAGGAACCTGCCATTGTGGTACAGTACATTGTGCAAATTCACGGAATGGGGCAGAATCCACCAGGCTGAAAGGCAGTAGTTGGAGACCCAACAACTTTGACAAGCTTGCATTTAGACGCTGGGCATATGGGCAGCAGGGACTGTATTTTTCTTTTCCGCTGCAGAAGATGGAGCAGAGAAACTTGCCGTCTACAGCTGGTGGTGTGCTGCTGGCAGATGTGGTGCTAGGACCTGGGATATCCTGTGCTATACCATCATCCCTGTCAGTGGAGGCTGCTCAGAGGTAATGACTCAGTATAGCAGGGGCAGACTGAAGTGGGTAAGGAGGAGGAGGAGGGACAGATTTGTGCCCGTTTTGTTTGGCTTTTAGGTGCTCTTGCCAACAGGCTGAGTGGTTGAACGTTAAATGCCTTGTTAAGCATGTGGTACCCAAATGGTTGGTGTTTTTGCCATGTTTGATGTGCCTGAGACACAGTTTGCAGATAGCAACAGTGCGATCTGCTGCAGATGTGCTGAAAAAGGCTGAGACAGCTGAGCTTTGGGGAGTGGGCCGGGAGATAACAGCTGCAGAATGTGATGGAATAGGGTGGTTGCCCTCTACTGTTTCTTTATGTCGGCCTCCTTGGGGTTGTGCTGCCTCACCTTCAGTTTTCTCCTCTGCTCTATCTGGCAGCCAAGTCACATCAGTGACCTCATCATCATCATCATCATCATCTCCATCTCCTCCATCTTCATCATTACCACTGGAGACAACTTGGCAATACTCTGCGGCTTGGGGAAAATGAATGCCATTTTGTCTACCAGTGTTCCTCCCGCTCTCTAGGCTCATGTTCCTGTCATCCTCAACCTCAGAACCAACATCTGAATCCAGTAATGGCTGGGAATCATCAAGGAGCAAGTGGCTGACGCTGTGGTCAAATAACTCAGCTGACTTCTCAATGGCTGATGTTGGGGCTATGGAAGGAATAGATGTGGACAAGGAGGCAGGTTTATCCACTCTGGCAACTGCAGGGGACTGCACGCTTGTCTCTGCTTGTGTGCCAGAGGATGAGAAGGATGAGGAAGGTTTAGTAAGCCAGTCCACCACCTCCTCTGCATGCTGTGGCTGGATAGCACGGGCAAACTCACTAAACAGAGGAAATGATGCCCTGCCTGAGGAGTGACCACCACGTCCACCTTTGCCTGTGGACACATTTGTTGCTGGACCCCTTACAATGCCAAGGGAACGTCTGCCTATCCTTGTTGTCCTCCGAGACATTATTTAGATGGAGGGGGCAGTGCTTATAAGCAAATGTAAAGAAGAATTTGAAATCTGTACATAGATGAACTTTAATCAATGTAAAGAGGTGTTTGGTGCACTTTAATTTGAGTACTCAAGCTACACAGACACACTTCACGGATACACTATAATATACTGCAATATAATGCGCCAAACGTTCAGTGACGCATAGAACTATATGGCGCTAAACTGGCAGTAATGCACACAGAAGTAAATAGTGTTAAACTGGCAGTAATGCAATAAAATAGACGTTTCTGAACTGTCCCTACTCTAGCTATACACTAATGTCAAGATTACTGACACAATCTCACTACACTACACTGAAACTATATGTGCTGTCCCTACTCCACACTAATGTAAGTATGTATGAATGACACAGTCTCACTACACTACAGTGAAACTATCTGAGCTGTCCCTACTCTAGCTGCACACTATGCAAAGCTGAATGCTGGTCCTCCTCACTACACTCACACTATCCCTAAACGAATATTCTACACTGACAATTGAAGCAAAATGGCACAGTATAGCACACCAACTAATAGAACAGGGCTCTGTTCAGTGCTATCTCTCTCCATGCCGAAATCACACTGAAAACGGCTGCCATTGAAAGAATACTTCTATACTGTGGGGCGGGAATGAGCCATGATTGGATAAAGTCATGATGGCAGTGTCCAATCATGACTCTGACAGTGCTCTGTGCCCTGATTGGCTGAAGCTTTCACTGCTTCAGCCAATCAGGGCTTGCAATGCACTGTTCAGCGCCTCAATGCATTGTGGTCAGTTGATGGGGGGGGGCGAACAAACAGTCGAACTACCCGTTTGTTCGGCTGTTCGTGGAACGTACGAACGGCTAAAGTTCGGCCCGAACTTATGCTCGGGCCGAACTGTTCGCCCATCCCTAGTCTTGGTAGGTTTGCAGTTGTCCCATACTCTTTCCATTTTCGGATGATGGATTGAACAGTGCACTCTTGTGAGATGTTCAAAGCTTGGGATATTTTTTTTATAACCTAACCCTGCTTAAAACTTCTCCACAAGTGACCTGACGGATGTGTTCCTTGGCCCTCATGATGCTGTTTGTTCACTAAGGTTCTCTAACAAACCTCTGAGGGCTTCACAGAACAGCTGTATTTATACTGAGATTAAATTGCACACAGGTGAACTCTATTTACTAATTAGGTGACTTCTGAAGGCAATTGGTTCCACTAAATTTTAGTTAGGGGTATCAAAGTAAAGGGGATTGAATACAAATGCTTTTCACACTTTTCAGATATTTATTTGTAAAAAAAAGCTTGAAAACCATTTATAATTTTCCTTCCACTTCACAATTATGTGCCACTCTGTGTTGGTCTATCACATAAAATCACTATAAAAAGACATTTACGTTTTTCGTTGTAACATGACAAAATGTGGAAAATTTCAAGGGATATGAATACTTTTTCAAAGGCACTGTAAATTCTCAGAGGACACAGTCAGCATCATTTCAAGGAACTCTGGATTTTGTGGGATACAGTGTGTGTAATATATATATATATATATATATATATATATATATATATATATATATATATATATATATATATATATTACATTTACATTTACATATATATATATATATATTTGCATACACACACATATACACACATACACACACACAGTATCCCACAAAAGTGAGTAACCCTTCACATTTTTGTAAATTTTTTATTCTATCTTTTCATGTGACAACACTGAAGAAATGACACTTTGCTACAATATAAAGTAGTGAGTGTACAGCTTGTATAACAGTGTAAAAATTGCTGTCCCCTCAAAATAACGCAACACACAGCCATTAATGTCTAAACCACTGGCAACAAAAGAGAGTACACCTTTTAGTGAAAATATCCAAATTGGGCCCAAAGTGTTAATATTTTGTGTGGCCACCATAATTTTCCAGCACTGCCTTAACCCTCTTGGGCATAGATTTCACCAAAGCTTCACAGGTTGCCACTGGAGTCCTCTTCCACTCCTCCATGATGACATCACAGAGCTGGTGGATGTTAGAGAACTTGCTTGGCCAGTCCATCACCTTTACCCTCAGCTTCTTTAGCAAGGCAGTGGTCATCTTAGAGGTGTGTTTGGGGTCGTTATCATGTTGGAATACTGCCCTGCGGCCCAGTCTCTGAGGGGAGGGGATTATGCTTTGCTTCAGTATGTCACAGTACATGTTGGCATTCATGGTTCCCTCAATGAACTGTAGCTCCCCAGTGCTGGTGGCACTCATGCAGCCCCAGACGATGACACTGCCACCACCGTGCTTGACTGTAGGCAAAACACACTTGTCTTTGTACTCCTCACCTGGTTGCCGCCACACACGCTTGACACCATCTGAACCAAATAACTTTATCTTGGTCTCATCAAACCACAGGACATGGTTCCAGTAATCCATGTCCTTAGTCTGCTTGTCTTCAGCAAACTGTTTGCGGGCTTTCTTGTGCGTCATCTTTAGAAGATGCTTCCTTCAGGGACGACAGCCATGCAGACCAATTTGATGCAGTGTATGGTCTAAGCACTGAGAGGCTGACCCCCCACCCCTTCAACCTCTGCAGCAATGCTGGCAGCACTCATATGTCTATTTCCCAAAGACAACCTCTGGATATGATGCCGAGCACATGCATTCAACTTCTTTGGTTGACCATGGCGAAGCCTGTTTTGGGTAGAACCTGTCCTGTTAAACCTTGAATGAATGTATGTTGTATATGCCCGTCCCAAAAAAACAACAATGCTCTGCGCTTAGTACAATATTCTAACGGTGTATGTGCGGCACATAAATAATTATATGACTAATAGCAGCTGCTTAAATAGTAGAACATGTATATAGGCAATAATGAATCAATTAAATTAGATAAATATATAAATACACAATTATAAATATATAAATATATAAAGTGTCTCTTCAGTATTGCAGCAGCGCTGTGCACCCCAATTAAACAGGGTCTCTTTCTTAATCTATTTCAGAAAGTTCAAACACGGATCTGATAGCCAGAGTCCCACCAATAAATAATCAAGATGTATTCTGTGAGGGTAGTAATCCTTTCACCAAGCGATACACCACGTGCTGGGGTCCCCAATGAAAACTCACTCACCAGAAATCAGATCAATAAAAGCCTCGATTAATAGTAGTAAATCTGCATCAATATCCAAAGCGACCACCAGATGTCAGTATTATTCCCAGTAGTTCCAATAGATATGTAGAAGAAACAAAAATGCTCACATAGCGTGATACTGCTAAACATTTTTATTTGAACCATCCAAACATCCCCTTAAAACCATGCGTACCAAAATTTAATAAACATTGAGCAAAGATAACAAAGTGCACTGTGCCTGATTGCGTCCTCCAGTCGTGAAAACCTGTCAGGAGCGCTCCCTGTGTGTAACCACAGTCACACGCTTCCTGGTTCCTCGGTTGGTGGAGCACATGCGTCAATTCCTGTGCGACACAGGAAGTGACGTGTCACACAGGAAGTGTCGCATGTGCTCCACCAACCGAGGAACCAGGAAGCGTGTGACTGTGGTTACACACAGGGAGCGCTCCTGACAGGTTTTCACGACTGGAGGACGCAATCAGGCACAGTGCACTTTGTTATCTTTGCTCAATGTTTATTAAATTTTGGTACGCATGGTTTTAAGGGGATGTTTGGATGGTTCAAATAAAAATGTTTAGCAGTATCACGCTATGTGAGCATTTTTGTTTCTTCTACATATCCTATTGGAACTACTGGGAATAATACTGACATCTGGTGGTCGCTTTGGATATTGATGCAGATTTACTACTATTAATCAAGGCTTTTATTGATCTGATTTCTGGTGAGTGAGTTTTCATTGGGGACCCCAGCACGTGGTGTATCGCTTGGTGAAAGGATTACTACCCTCACAGAATACATCTTGATTATTTATTGGTGGGACTCTGGCTATCAGATCCGTGTTTGAACTTTCTGAAATAGATTAAGAAAGAGACCCTGTTTAATTGGGGTGCACAGCGCTGCTGCAATACTGAAGAGACACTTTATATATTTATATATTTATAATTGTGTATTTATATATTTATCTAATTTAATTGATTCATTATTGCCTATATACATGTCCTGTTAAACCGCTGTATGGTCTTGGCCACCGTGCTGCAGCTCAGTTTCAGGGTCTTGGCAATCTTCTTACAGCCCAAACCATCTTTATGTAGAGCAACAATTCTTTTTTTAAGATCCTCAGAGAGTTCTTTGCCATGAGGTGCCATGTTGAACTTCCAGTGATCAGTATGAGAGAGTCAGAGCGATAACACCAAATTTAAACACACCCGCTCCCATTTCACACATGAGACCTTGTAACAACGAGTAACATGTCAACGGGGAGATAAAATGGCTAATTGGTCCCAATTTGGACATTTTCACTTAGGGGTGTATTCACTTTTGTTGCCAGCGGTTTAGACATTGTACATTGTAGCAAAGTGTAATTTCTTCAGTGTTGTAACATGAAAAGATATAATAAAATATTTATAAAAATGTGAGGGGTGTACTCACTTTTGTGAGATACTGTATATATATATATATATATATATATATATATATATATATATATATATATACATACATATATACTCACACACACACACACATATTATATATATATATATATATATATATATATATATATATATATATATATACCGTATTTATCGGTGTATAACACGCACCCCAAGTTTAAGAGGGAATTTTAAGGAAAAAACTTTTAGGAGGAAAGTTTAAGGAAAAAAAACTTACATTTAAATGCCCATCAATGCAGCTTTATCAGTGTCCATCTGCAGCCATGCCCAGTGTCTTTGCAGCCTTGTGTCATTGCAGTCTTTGCAGCCTTGTGTCATTGCAGCCTTTGCAGCCTTGTGCCATTGCAGCCTTTGCAGCCTTGTGTCATTGCAGCCTTGTGTCATTGCAGTCTTTGCAGCCTTGTGTCATTGCAGCCTTTGCAGCCTTGTGCCATTGCAGCCTTTGCAGCCTTGTGTCATTGCAGCCTTGTGTCATTGCAGCCTTTGCAGCCTTGTGTCATTGCAGCCTTTGCAGCCTTGTGTCATTGCAGCCTTGTGTCATTGCAGCCTTTGCAGCCTTGTGTCATTGCAGCCTTTGCAGCCTTGTGTCATTGCAGCCTTTGCAGCCTTGTGTCATTGCAGCCTTTGCAGCCCTGTGTCATTGCAGCCTTTGCAGCCTTGTGTCACTGCAGCCTTTGAAGCCCTGTGTCATTGCAGCCTTTGCAGCTACAGGTATTTAAAATTGGCGCCGATCATCGGCTGTGTCCGCCCTGTAGTGCGCAGGCGCTGAGGAGACTCCGGAAATCTCCGAACATCAACAGCTGATCGTGAGCCGGCGCCGACATACACAAAGCTGAGTGTACTCAGCTAGTCTCGGCTCCTCTCGCAGTCCCGCCCCTATAATGGACATAACACAGGTCCAATGGCGGGACTGGGCGTGACTGTGAGCAGAGCCGAGACTAGCTGAGTACACTCGGCTTTGTGTATGTCGGCGGCGCTCGCTCGGCTCCGCTCACAATCAGTGGAGATCGGCGGGGATCGGCGTATAACACGCACCCATGATTTTCCCCTGATTTTAAGGGGAAAAAAGTGCGTGTTATACGCCAATAAATATGATATATATATATATATATATATATATATATATATATATATATATATATATATATATATACACAGTACATACATACATACACACACACACACACATATATACACACACACATGCATCTTTTTTTTTTTTTCCGTTGTACAATAATGTGTAATGTGTGTTTATATCCAATTATTCTGATTAGTAGCTTTCATCTAACAATTACAACAGTTAAAACCATGTACCCTCTCCCTGAATTTCGATTTTTTTTATCTGCTGATATAGCATTTCATATAGCAGCCATCAAGTTGTACTGGTAATAAGAGATCGTATATCTGGGACATACTTCCTCTAGAATAGATAATCTTTGTATCTGATATGCACCTCATTAGTGGAATATAAAATGATGACTACATCTCTGACTCTGTCTAGCCAGAGACTGTCTGTATATAAAGGAATCACAGAATAAGTCCTTGCTCTCATATTTTATTCAATATTATCTGAATTTATCTTTTTTTTTTTATATATTCCTCTAATTAAGTTCTCCTGTGTTTTAATGTGATGTTTGTAATATGCAGTTGGAGCACTCTGGAAAGCTCTAGTTTAAAAATGAATGCTCTGTGAATATTTTGAAGATGAAGGATGTTGGATATGATAATAAAAGTAGACAAGTAGGCCCATTTGTCGGGTGAAAGAAATGTAGAAGTTTGTACTCTAATAATGCCTACCCCTCCTATCAGATAGGGGGGTTTGATAACCATAGGAAGTAGAAAGACTTAGTAGTAACAATATGTTCTTGTAGAACTGGGACCATGGGTTGGGTTTACAGTAGGTGCACTATGACTATATATTTATAAATAACAGTAGCTGTGATATATTCCTAAAGGCTGTTGACTCATTACAATTTGATGCAATATAGGACATATTAATGAGTTCATTGTGGCACAAAAACAAAAACTCCATTGTAAAGCCTAGCACTGCACACACTATCAGTATTTAGTAGTTAAAAACCTGACAGCTCAGGTCAGAGCCACTGTACTAACGATCGGACAGTGATCTCCCCTGCTGAGATATTGTGTTTTGACAGGGGGATCCCCACCAGAACACTCCGGTCAGCGCTCTCAGCCATTGGCCGAGAGGGAGCCAATCAGCTGCTGGTTTTCCAGCAAGCTTGTCTGACAGAAGCCAGCCGAACAGCCGGCTTCTGTCGGACCGAAAATTTGAATAAAACCTTGTGAGCTGCTATATGATACCTAGAAGCTGACGTCACTTCCCACGCTTCCAAATATGTGATAGTACAAAATTATTAAAAATAAGTGCAGTGCTGCCAAACACACTGGACGAATGTCGGACTTTTTTTTTTTTTTTTTTTCGGCTGATGTCGCCCAACATTTAGCCCATGTGTACTACGCTTTAGTCTCCATCTACACCACAAAAAGTGTTTCCCAGAACCTTTCATCCAATTTCTAAATTGCTGCATTTGTAAATCTCAAAAGCCAGTATAAAGGAATAGTAGCAGTAAAAAACCAAAAACAAAAAAAAACCACAACAAGCACTTGTGCGTTTAACTAATTATTTTTTGTATAATTCTCCTTTAGGGCGTCATGGCAAGGGGTGTGTCCAATGCATACGAACTTTTGCTAATAGGTGTTCCCATCTCAAAAAGTTGGGAGGTTTGCTATTATTTAATGCATATGGCCGTTACATATTTCACAGTGCTGTACAGAAAACATTGAACTATTTACATCAGTTTCTGCACCAAGGAGCTTACACTCTTAATGTCCCCACCGCAGTCACACACTAATATTTGAAATTTATACAGCTGTGATATATTCCACAGTGTTCTACAGAGAACATTGAACCATTCAATTCAGTTTCTGCACCAAGGAGCTTACACTCCACCACAGGCACACATGAATATTTGAGACACGATAATCCCACTTTTACACATGATTTACCTTTAACACATGATATACAGACTGACAGACACACACTCACCATTATCGGGAGCTGCTGTACTAACCATGCAAGGTTAGTCCTAGGATCTCCCCTGCTGAACTGTTGTGTTCTGACAGGGGGGTGGCCCTGTCAGAATAATGCATTTGGGTGGCAAAAATATGAATGCAATCTATACACTGGGGGGAGAACCTCTGGGGGAATCTAGGATGGAAAAGGACCTGGGGGTCCTAGTAGATGATAGGCTCAGCAATGGCATGCAATGCCAAGCTGCTGCTAACAAAGCAAACAAAATATTGGCATGCATTAAAAAGGGGATGAACTCCGGTGATAAAGCGATAATACTCCCATTCTACAAGACTCTGGTCCGGCCGCACCTGGAGTATGCTTTCCAGTTCTGGGCACCAGTCCATAGGAAGGATGTACTGGAAATGGAGCGAGTAGAAAGAAGTGTGTACTGTGACCAGAGCACTACAGTGTTACCATAGGATTTTTTTCCACACACTATGATTGCTTATAGCAGTGAATTTCACTGTTATAAGCAAGCATTTTTACTGAAATAGATTCATTTTGTGTGTATTGTTGTGATTAGCTGTGATTGGCCCCGTCTGTACCATGTGATCACTGTGACCAATCATAGCTAGCAACACAATTGTACACAATGAGTGGAATGAGTCGAAGGCATTCATCGTTTACAATTGTCATGTGATCTGCTGTGATTGGTCACAGTGATCACATGGTACCAGCAGCAGGACGATACACTGATCTGTCATCTACTGAGTTCGGTGGATACAACGGGTGACAGAACGCTCCAGAGCGCAGCCTATGGGGCCCGTGCAAAGTGCATTCTGGGGAGGACGTCATATGACGTCCACCCAGAACAATAGGAAGGCAGTTAACCACTTGCCGACTGGCACATGCCGATATACGTCGGCAAAGTGGCACTGGTGCACAAAACAACGTACCCATACGTCGCTGCTTCATCAGCAGCAAGAGGGCATGCGCCGCGGGAGTGTGCCTGCGGGTCCCGCGGACTCGATGTCCACTAGTGGCACGCAATCGTGGCAGAGGAGAGGCAGAACGGGGAGGATACCTATGTAAACAAGGCATTTCCCTGTTTTGCCTAGCAACATAACAGGGATCTACTGCTCCCGGTGATCGGGAGCAGTGATCTCTGTCATGTTCTAGTGAGCCCATCCCCCCTACAGTTAGAACATGCTGAGCGAACACAGTTAACCCCTTGATCGCCCCCTAGTGTTTAACCCCTTCCCTGCCAGTGACATTTACACAGTAATCAGTGCATTTTTATAGCACTGATCGCTGTATAAATGCCAGTGGTCCCAAAATAGTGTCAAAAGTGTCCGATCTGTCCGCTGTAGTGATGATAAAAATCACAGATCACTGCCATTACTAATAAAAAAAAATATTAATAAAAAGGCTATAAATCTATTCCCTATTTTGTAGATGCGATACCTTTTGCGCAAACCAATCAATATACGCTTATTGTGATTTTTTCTTACCAAAAATATGTAGAAGAATACATATTGGCCTAAACTGTGGAAGAAATTAGGTTTTTTTAATATATTTTTTGGGGATATTTTTTATAGCAAAAAGTAAAAAATATTGCTTTTTTTTCAAAATTATTGCATTTTTTTGTTTATAGCGCAAAAAATAAAAACCGCAGAGGTGATCAAATACCACCAAAAGAAAGCTCTATTTGTGGGGAAAAGAGGGCGTCAATTTTGTTTGGTTACAACATCGCACGACCGCACAATTGTCAGTTAAAGTGACGCAGTGCCGTATCGCAAAAAATGGCCTGGTCATTAAGGGGGTAAATCCTTCCGGGGCTGAAGTGTTAAGCAGTTACAGCAACAGCTTTTTTTTTTCCTTTTTGGATAAAGGTTTTATATAAGTGAATACAAGCTGACCATTATAAGCACCCCTGTCAGTTGTAAATGGTTTGTCTCAACCCCCTGTCACTTTTCCTGGACAGCTTTGTCTGTTAAAAGAAGTTGAAAAATAACAGACTTACTGGCCAGATCACCAGGTGAAAGTAAAGTAAATAAAGCCTTAAAAAAGAAAACAAATGCAGTCACCACATCTAAGGACTGGGCAGCTGCAGTATATACATTTGGTGTTTAATACTGCTTGCTGAGGTGGACAGGCTTGTAATCTAGTAGCTAAAGAAGGCGTCAGACAGAGAAACAGGATCCTATCTCTTGAGAGAATTTCATTTTCGGCCAATTAATCAAACCAAAAGTTTTAATCTTGAAAAGAATAATATTTGCATATTTTTAGCTTCCATTGTGCAATACTCAACAATGCTATCTTCATCTATTCCTTGATATCTTGTCTAGGAAATATACAAACTGGGATGGAGATAAAACGTAGCCTTGATGGAGCATGACCGTCTCCTTACGTACTTTCATTGTAATGTTGAAAGTATGCAAATATAACTCATTATATGCATACAGAGACTGGATGGCTTCCTGCTGCAGTCCTATTACAGCCTACTTCTCCTAAACATCTTATGTAAATCTATAAATGTTCTAATATGACAATCCATAGAAAATGATTCTCTATCAAGAAGAAAATGCATGAAAAGGGGGTATAATGAGTGAATCAGGTAAATAAACCACAAAACTAGAAAAAGTGTCCTTGTATGAAATATGAAATCCAGGTGCAGATGATCACCAATCTCAAGATATCACCCGTGGCGTCTTGCCTCCACCAAATGAACGAAGTGAAAACTCACCAGAGCCAATTGCTGTCTAAATTATAGGACAGCAAAGACACATTCAATAATCGCTGATCTTTTTCTTAGAGGTGCAAGTGATAATCAGGGGATGTGGCTGATCTTCCAATCTCTATGATGAGGCCATCAGGGAAACTGCTTCCTCTCATCCGACTAAAACTAGGAAAATCACCAACGCCAGCGAAAAATACTCATAGTGTAGTATTCATTATTAATCATGAGTTTTAAGTATTAAAAAAATCTCTGTAAAGTTGAGCTAACATATACAAACAAAAAAAGAGCATATAAAAAAAGTCCATAAATTAAATAAAGAAATCCAGTGGTAAAAATAATCCAGCGATTCCAATAAATCTTCACCACCATCCAAAACCTTGAAAAGTGATCCTGTGACTTAAACACCACCACCAAACGCTGAAAGGGCTTGCTTACCAGATTACATAGACCTCTCATTACAAAAGGTCATAAACGCCTGTGGATCAATACCCAGCCAGGGCCTTTAATCCAGTCAGTGTTCTAGATTGGGACATCGATCCTCCCCATAGGATGATCACAAGAGTGCACCAAAATAGAAAAGACTCCGCCTAGTGTAAAATCTTAAAAACATTAATACATTCGAATTAGGATTACACCTACAAGATCGTAGTAAAAAAAACGGCCTTAATACGTAGGCCGGCACACATACATAAACGCGTCTTTCCAGTACAATGGTGACATCAGCGCGTCGCTCCGTCCCACACGTTTCATCATGCGTTTGACGTCGTCCAGGGGCTACGCATATAAAATAAGGCGTTTTTTTACTACGATCTTGTAAATGTAATGTCGCACCGACTTCAAAGTAGTCCCTGTACTACTTTGGTCTGACTTTGAAGCAAAGGGAAGGGAAGGCATTCCCTGAAATCACCGCAAAATCGTGGCAAAATCACGCGACTTTGATATTGCAGTAGTCTGAAAGGGGCTCAATATGGATTGTCATTTTTTTCACGTATAGCGCTACATTAGACCCCTTTGACACTGGAGGAGTTTTTCAGGCACTAAGGCTGCTTTCACACTGGGGAGGTAGGGGACGTCGGCGGTAAAACGGCGCTATTTTTAGCGCTGTTTTACCGCGGTATTCGGCCGCTAGTGGTGCAGTTTTAACCCCCCGCTGGCGACCGAAGAAGGGTTAAAATCACTCGTACAGCGCGGCTATAGCCGCGGTATTGCCGCGGTATAGCCGCGCTGTCCCATTGATTTCAATGGGCAGGAGCGGTTTAGGAGCGGTGAATACACCGCTCCTTCACCGCTCCAAAGATGCGGCTCGCAGGAGATTTTTTCTTCTCCTGCCAGCGCACTGCTTCAGTGTGAAAGCCCTCGGGCTTTCACACTGAACAAACAGCGGAGGCTGTTTAGGGGCAGTTTGCAGGCGGTATTTTTAGCGCAATAACGCCTGCAAACTGCCCCAATGTGAAAGGGGCCTAAAGGGTTAAAAATAGCGCCTGTAAAGCGCCTGAAAAATGCCTCGCATGCGCTTGCAGGACAATAGAAAAAGTCCCACAAGCAGCATCTTTGAAGCGGTTTAGGAGTGGTGTATACACCACTCCTAAACCGCCCTGCCCATTGAAATCAAAGCACTTCGGCAGCGGCACTTTTCGGGCGCATTTAACCTTTTCTTTGGCCGATAGCGGGGGGTTAAAAGCGTCCCGCTAGCGGCGGAATAGCACTGCTAAAAACTACGGTAAAGCGCTGCTAAAACTAGCAGTGCTTTAACGCTAGCACAGAGTGCTATCAGTGTAAAAGGGGTCTTATTCTTATTACATGTATTTTTGGGGTTTGTACAGTATATATGCACTGACTGCTGTTTTCAGATCATTTAAGCGCTGACACTACATTTATTTTTGAGTAAATCTTCTAAAATATTCTTCTATACAAACCTTGTTATATTTCTTTTTTTTTGCTGTGACCACTGATTCTTTGGTGTGACTGTACATGCTACAACACCACCCCCTCCCCCCTCTGATCTCAGATGTTGAGCATCTGGACCATACATAGAAGGAAGCACTCCGGTGGCTCCTTTCAAAGCCATTGACATTTTCCTTAACTGCAGTGCATTCCACTCTACTTGCACATTTTCACACTGCATTGACAGCATTCTCTTCTGCTATGTTGTTACTAAGTACTGTGGGGATTTTTAAAAGCCTCACTGAGATCTGTCCCCAAGGAGTAAAGCGAGAAGCACAGATCTAATACAATCGGCTTTCTTTTCTCAAGTGGACACCTTTGGAAATGGTTCCTTTAAACACAAGTAAGGAAAATGAGCACACAACTAGATTTGTTCCTCATAGTGACCAAATTTATCCAAAAACACTGACTGACATCAATGGGCAATAAATAAACCTCTGTGGGACTCCTGAGACCATAGGCACACTTATTAAAAGCAAAACTAAATCCTTCTATCCTTTACAGCCAAGGAAGCTGCCATCTTAGCCTTTGTTTGTTGTCATGGTGTTGCTCGTGTGATCAGATATGACATCAGCCATATGATGGCTTGACAGTTCAGTTGAGAATACAACCATGTGGGTAGGTGCAGCTTGGTGCAGTGCAGAGAAACATTAATATATTGTAACTGAAGTTAGGAAATACAGAACAGGCCCGGCAGGAAGGCAATCCAACCAGGTGCAGACAGCATCTGTCTCGAGGGGTGGAATGTGACCTGGCTGGTTTGTACTCAAGTGGGAAGACTTCCAGATAGGATGGCGTGTCCCTGCACTTTCCCTACTCCTCTGGAACCTCTCGCTGACACTAAGCACTTTTCCTGCCAGACGGGCGACCTGTCCCTACTCTAGCCACATGGGAAATGTGCGCCAAGCTCGGGAGCCAGGGTCCTAAATAGACTTGGCCTGACCCAAAATGGCCACCAGAGTCACTTGGGGCTCCAGCATTCAATCGGATAGCTGCCACTATGAGCCAGGAAACCATAGAGGAACTAAGTTCCTCTTGACATCCTCTCCCCCAATGCAGTTGAGCACCACCTGCAATAGAGAAGCAGACTGCACCTGCCTACAAGCAACTGACAGTTATTCAGAGCATGCCTTTAATGTAACTGTTTTGGGAAACCATTAAATCTGTGGGTTTAGTTCTGTTTTAACAATGTCTCCCCTACTTAAAAAACCCACAATAGTGGCTACCACAAAGTCCCACCAGAATAGTAACAAGCATCAAGGATGACTCACTATAGTAAAGAAATCCAACACGGTCAATATAAATCTGTATACAATAAAGGATAAAATAAATAAAGAATAAAGGATTGTAAACACTTGCTAAAAATTGCAACCAATTCCTTATCAACAATAATGTAGCCAAGAGCAGATACTGGGAAGTGGAGTCCTGATTTCTTGAGCACATAAATGTTCATCAGAACTAGAAAAATATATTCCATGTATGAAAGATTCATTCAATATTCATAGCTTGACATTTTAGATGGCCCTTATGGATTGAGTATAATCTCTTAGTGCTGCACTTAAATTCAATGTGATATGAATCGTTCACACACAGAGGATACCGCTCTTATTTCGACAACCATAAATTGCAGATATAAGTGGTGGTTACTGGTTAGTGGTTACATTTTGTATAAAAAGGAAAAATTTGTTTTATAGGGAAAAAGTTAAAAAAAGAAAAAGTAATACAACAAATATGAACCATTCTCTTGCAGCTTGATTTAATAACTCAACCAAACTAAAGTATATTATCTAAACTTGATTTATTAACCTAAAGTCCATTACCTTGTTTTACATTGTAGCAGACAAAGTATTATTTTTACATATCTTTCATGTAAAATATTACTGTACATAGGACATAGGCAGTTATAATTTATCAAGTATGTTTGTTTGGGCACTTATAGTGCACCTGAACTCAAAAGATGAAGAACTGATATGTTATAGGAACATATAGAATTGTTAACCCAAGAAGAACCCTTTGTTCCCTCCTGGTTAATAACCGTGTACTTTCTGTGTCTCAAATGAAGTGAGATTTGGTAATGTCACTACCCTGCTGCTCACTGTTCTCCTTGCTGGAGAGGAACCTGTACCTAAAAATATGCAGCGCAAGGATCTCCATTTGTTCTGTGAATCTGTGTTTTCTTAATCTTTTGCTGGATCAATTAGAACTCCAAAAATAATCAGATTGCCACTCCTCAAAGGGCATCTGTGACATGAGAAAGCTAAGATCTGGTTCACCACCAATTTGACCACCTTAGAGCGAAGATGCCCAGTGCGAAGATGGGAAACTATGCTCCCCCCATCGGCACTCTATAACCCCACATATCACCTGCCACCTCGACCCATCCACTGTTGGGTGCTAAAGGAGATAGGGCAAATATCGGCATGCTCCAAAAAGTTTGTGGTGCACTGCAGCTGACTAAAAATGTCTAAAATTGATGCACATGCATGAGGTTAAGGGTTGCAAAGGAAAAAAATACCCCTGAGTTGGTGGTGTGACTAGAATAAAAACATAAAAACATGGCCCTGAGTTGGTGTCACTGAAAGGAAGAACCTCCCTGCGTCGTGGTGTCTCTGACAAGAAAAAAAAAATGTTGGTGCATCAGTGCTGTCACTGGAAGGAAAAAAATGTATCTGCATCAGCGGTGGAGGAAACACCATAATAAAGCCTCCCCCTTCCACACCCAGTTCAGAGCTTTTCCCTCGACCCTTCAAACTACCCCTCCTCCCCACTACAAGCTCTTCCCCATCCCCACCACCCCAGTACTACAGAGCTTACCCTAATCCCCTACTACATAGCTCACCCCAACCCCCACCCCCAGTACAGGGCTCCTCTTGTACAAAAGGAAAGGGTCCCTATAGCCGCACATCCATGTAGTCCCTAGGATCGATGTAACAGTGGCAACCTCAGCCTGGCCACGCCCCCAGTGCATTTTGCTCTGCCCCTTGGAGCTTAGTCACGGGGAACAGTATAGTGCTCTTTGCTCAACCCCCCATTACAAAGTTTTCCCCCGATCCATCCTCCAAATACTGAGCTTGCCCACCAACCACCCTTCCTCCCACTGCAAAGCTCCCCCCCTCCCAGTACAGAGTTCTTCCATCCACTCCACCCGCAACTACTTACCCGTTAAGAAGTGGCTGCTAGGAATCTGTGCTATCAGGGAGCGTGTGAGGAGAGGTGCACTGTCACTCAAACACAGAAGCCATACATAGTTGAGCCTAAAGTGGGGTGCTACTGTTAGGTCCTGTGGGCAGTTGTGCGCCTCTCTACTTTCTATAAACCTTGCTTCTCAAACTTCAAGTTTAAAAAAAAAAACCCACAAAAGCCAGCTTCCGGTGCTGGATTTTGTATTTACAACAAGCAACAGCTGTGGGCAAAGGGCTAGTGTTGGAGGTTGCAGCACTGAATCAGTGAGGGAGGCTGTGCCCAGGGCATATGCCCCTTCTGACATGGTAAGTCAGGCATAAAGCTGCAAGGAGCGTATACTGGTGACTAGTTTTATCCTCTGCTTGCCTTTTTGAAGCTTCCACAGTCTGTCCAAGTCTTCCATTAGTTCCCCTGTGTAAATCACTAGGAGTGTCTCATTTTTGAATCTTTACTGAACAGCCGTTGACAGACTGTGAGGCTAGATTGCATGGATCCTGTCTAGATTTGAGTAGGTTTTGTCAGCATTTCAATGATCAAATATGAACAAAAACAATAAAAATGAGAGACAGTGCTTTGTGTATACACTGGTAGTCATGTCCTGCTGTAAGCAGGGTAGGAGTGTGCTCAGTCAGTGAAGGATCTTTCTTGGTCCCTCCTTAAAAATTAATGATCCGTAAGCTATGCATTCAAAAAGGGATTTAGCGCAGTGCAGAGCCATGGATAAATATTGTGACAGGTCATACAACTCAGACTGTTATCTTGTTGAATGTACTGTAGCCAGGCTATGGACTTTTATGCAGGAAATTGGTTTTAAAATAGAACTATGGCATCCCATTAAAACATATGTGCTACAACAATTAATTTTAAGTGCATCTACGTTTCCAGTTTTCTCTTATTTTTCTCTCCAATGTCCCACAATGATTATGTGGACTTTACTGGAAGGCTCAACAAGTATCACCTGTGATGGTGTGGCAACAATGCTGCGTTGCTCATGAACTCAGAGTTGCCACTTTCATGTGGGCTGTGCACTACAGTGAGATGAGAACATGTTGCAGACAGGGTGGCTACCTGCATTGTCACAGTCCTGTAGCTTGTAAACCTCACCTGCCACAGCTAGTCCTGCTCACAGTGAGATTGTGAACAAAGGCAGACCATTGAAGATTTGATTAACTTTCCTTTCCTACAACCACGGTTTGCAGGAAAGAATATGGCTCGATTCCCCCCCCATCAACGCAGTCAGTGTTGATGAGGAATCCCTCCTGTGGTACTATTGTGTTCTCCTGGCAGGGGGTTGCGGGGAGCCATTTTTGCTGGGAGAAAACCGTGATTATTGCTAGCAACTATAGCTGCTGGCTGTACTCAAGACGATCCATCAGCCTGCCCCATCGCCATTGGCTCCTGGAATTGTCGGCCAGCAAACACGAATGTAGTGACGCACTACATGTTTTTTCAGCTCATTAGCGCCACCCTTTGGGCTCCTTCTGCTAATTTCGTGTCAGTAGAAGTTTGGTGAGTGTTGATTTGCACTTTTCACTTCGCTCTTTTCATTTCGTGGTTTTCAGTTCATTTCTGAACGGCCGTTCGTCAACCAGACATGTTGCGGAATCGGAGGAGATAACGTCTTATTTATTATTGGCCTTGGAGTTATTGCTTTGACCCAAGTCCAGTCAAGGAACAGGAGGAGGAGGAGTTCTTGGACTAAAAATTGGTTGCTTTATTAATCGTGACCAATTATGTCATATGCCTTTGCTGCAGGAGTTCCAAGAGTATAATCCAGATGTTTTTCGGCATTATATCCGGATGACGGACCACCAGCTTTCACCAACTCTTGGCATTGTTGACCCCCTACATTAAGAAGCAGGACACATGCATGAGGCTTTTATTTTGTTTTTTGGTTGAATAATAATGATTTGATTTGTTATATTTTCTATATTTTTGGATGCATAGAATGCAATTTTTGGTTAGGTTCTATTGGCACATAGCATGTCTAATTTTCTTTTCTTTTTTCAATGCACAATAAAAAAATTGTGGAGAATAATACTTGGCTATGTGTTTTACTTCAAATGAAAGTTTGGGAGTAGGCAGTTACATTTAAAAAAAATACAATGTAAAATTGACAAGGGACACCAACATAGTTGTATCTTTGATCTTAAAAACTACAGGATAATGCTGTTGTGGTAACTTGCCCAAAAATATTATTCTTGATATCACTAAACTTAAAGAAGAAGAGAATGTGCGCTGCATTTCGAGATCTCATAATTTGCCACGTCACGAATGTGAATTCTCCATTACGAACGCTAGTTTACAAGACCGACCGCTTCTGGCTCTTCCTTGCTTCCGAGCATGCGTGTTTGTACTTTGGACTTTTGTCCAATGGACTTGTGTACACATGCTCAGAAGATCCGACAACAGACATTTGTATTTTAAAACCTGCCATTCAACATTTGTCCGTGGAAAATCCGACAACATTTGTCTGATGGAGCGTATAAATGGTCGGATTTTCCGACAACAGCCTGTCATCATACATTTCCCATTGGAAAATGCGATTATGTGTACGCAACTTTAAGGTTCACAGCCTACCCCACAGAGATTGCACAGAATCTATCCACAGCGGTCCTCTGACTGCACTAATGTTCTACGGCTAAGGGTACATATTTCCACATGTTTTGGACCTGCCTTAAGGATACACAGTTTTGGACGGATGTCTTTGATCTCATTAACACCCCTTTATCATTGTCTATTCTGTGTGCTCCGGAATTGGCCCTTCTGGGCATACAGGATGATGACCAAAGACCTAGCTATACTAAGTTACTGATATCCTACTTACTGTATTATGCCAAAAAATAAGTACTTTTTAAGTTGACCTTCCCTCCCACATTATCCTCATGGGAATCTACCATAAATGGGGTATTGCCTATGTATAAATTGACATATATTAATAGGAATTGTCCCCGGGAATATAAAAAACTTTGGAAACCATGGCTGGATGGCCAACATCTTTCCCTGAATGGGACGACCTTTTACTGCTTTTCCCTTTTCCGCTGAGAATTGTAAGTTTGTGAATGTGAAAAATATACCAATGCTTGGAAAATAAAATAAAACAACCAGCAGCTGTGCACTATAACCCAGATACCAGGCACAAATAATAATGTTGTATAAATAAAAGTGTAGCACTAGATAAGTAAAGTGCAATTCGTGCGAATAACACAGTGCATGTGATATGTGCAAACATCCAAATAGATATACTAAAGTGCAATCTGTGCAGTCAATAATATATAAGCAATATAAGAAAACAATAAAAATTGCATAAAGACTGAATAAATTCTAAAACACATATGCAATATTACATCACATGTGAAAGGATGCAATTATGTGCAAAAAAAAAAAGTTCATATAGAGCTGAATTTCAACAAAGAAATTCCCATGGAGGAAAAGTGTATTGGAAATGACGATCAGAGACACCTGTCAGCGCGATACCCATCACCACAACAAAATGGTGGCTTACCAGAAAGCCAGCGACCCCCCCTTACTCAGGGGGGTCACAAAACTCTTGATTGGATCTGTGATCCACTGAGAAGGAAGTCCGGACGTTTCACTCCAGTAGCCTTGGATAGTATGCACCAGAATGTTCACAGCTGATCAGGGCTTGTTATTAAGAATCGCCGCCGCCTCCTCCTCCCGCACCTCCACCAATCACTAATTCGCCAACACACACCAATCAATGTGTTGGTGACTTAGTGACTTAAACTACAGAGGTCAGTCAGGGCTTGTTTAAAAGCTCATTTACTGCTTGTTAGAATGGTAGAAACACTTGAATATCCATAACCTGGGCAAAGGTTCAACTTGAAGTCAGAAAGCATGGTTTATAATTATTGGACTGTGTTTGTCCAACCTTACATCAACAAGAAGCAAGACCCTCATATATACAGCAGTGTTGCCAACTGCCAGTATTTTTCCTGGCAGCCAGTAAAAAAACAGGCATTTTTCTCCTGCCAGTAAAGGCAGTCCCCGGGTTACAAACAAGTTAGGGACTGTAGGTTTGTTCCTAAGTTGAATCTGTTTGTAAGTCGGAACATGTACATTTTTAGAATGTAGCTCCAGCCAAAAAATCTATTTTGAAGCTTTTTGGGTAGCATAGGGAAGGGTTATCACCCCTGTAACATTTGTTTTGCTGTCTGTGTTCCTGTTAAGAAGATTTCACATCACTTTCTGTCCCAATGACAATTGGATTTTGAAAATTTTGGGTTGTTGTGGAAACAAGCCTTGGTGATAAAGCATCAGTGGAGGTACCTTTACCCCATAATAACTCTTACAGGAGTGAATTTCCCTTCCTAGGGGTAGATTTCATCTCACTTCCTGTTGTCTCCCTCCGTTTGTAAGTAGGAGTCGTTTGTAAGGTGGATGTTTGGAACTAGGGGACCGCCTGTAAATGGAAAGGATTGCCAGTTAAAAATATGGTTGAGACGCTCAGCTCAGCCCTGCGCATGCACAGGTCTGGTTTGGAGCTAGCTGTGACCATCCCAGTGTTTGGGCAGCGCAAGTGGGGGGGGGGGTCTGGTGGAGGCAGTGCCTGAGCATGTCCTGTGATGCAAGAAGTCCTAGGGGAGCGGCCGGAGCCTCGTGTGTGGGTTGCAGTACAGGAGCAAGGCAAGCCAGGAGCAGTGTTGCCAACCTACCAGATTAAAATTTACTGATAGGACACCCAAAATTTACTGGCACAGCCACGTTTTTACTGGCAGTTCCAAAAGTTACAAAATTACAGTTTTAAGTGCAAATTCCAGTATTTAGGCTACAAATAAGTACAATATGCAATTAGCAATCTGATTTAGGGTAGATATTAGGGCAAAAAAGCATATTTCCTATTTTATTTTTAATATAGCAAGTAGCTCAGGGACAGGACTCAGGAGGGCAATACATTAGAATGGGTGAACACATGAAATTGACTCTCACAGTGATACTGACAGCAGTGTGCAGCAGCACAGATCACCGACAGGACATGCCCCCTCCTGAGACACAGTGACATTCTCTTACCATGCCAGGTGGTCCCTTCAGTCCCCTCCAGTCCAAACAGCACTGACAGTCCCGCTCCTGGCTTGCCTTTATCCTGACCTGCAGACTCGCACACGAGGCTCCCTTGCACCATGAAATCACACGACACGCTCAGACACTGCCTCCACCTGGCCTGCCCCCGGCCGGCACCGCCCTGACAAACTGTATCAGGCACTTGGATAGTCTTGGTCGGCTCCAGGCCCAAGCTGCGCATGCGCAGTTCCGTGCCAATCGTCACAGCCATATTTTTTACTGGCAACCTTTTCCTCTTACTGGCATTTACTGGCAGGAGAAAAGTGCCCATTTTTTACTGGCTGCCAGTAAAAATACTGACGGTTGGCAACACTGGCCGGGAGCGGGACTGTCATTGCTGTTTGGACTGGAGTGGACTGAAGGGACCACCTGTCATGGAGAGAGACTGTCACTGTGACTCATAAGGAGATGTGTCATGTCGGTGAGGTGTCATCATCATCTGTGCTGCTGTCAGTGTCACTGTGAGTCAATTTCATGCATGTGTGCCCGCCCATTCTAATTTCTTGTCCTGTCCCGGAGCTACTTACTTACCATTTTGAAAATAAAATATTAAATGCTTTTTGCCTTAATATCCACCTTAAATCACATTTCTAATTGCATGTTGTACTTTTTGTAGTCTAAATACTGAAATTTTCACTTAAAACTAATTTTGTAAATTTTGGAAATGCAGTAAAAATGTTGCTGTGCCAGTAAATTTTGGGTGTCATGTCAGTAAATTTCAATCTTGTAGGTTGGCAACACTGATATACAGTTATGTATTCTTTTGTTAACTGATGCAAATCCTCTAAATAAAAAATGTAAAAAAAAAAAAAAAAAAAAAGAAGAGCGAGACCCTCAGCATTGGTGGGGATGAGGTCCCTACCCATCTTCCTGAGTGCCTGGAATAAAATACTTTGTACTAAAACAAATACCAGCTACTTTGTGATAGATGCGCATGGGTTGGAAAAGACAGAATACGGTCGTCTTTAGAATGGTACAGGTAAGTGCGATTGGATTTTATTCTTGAGGATTGTGGCTTGAAGCAGGAGCACGGCTCAATTTGTAAATATGTAATCTTCATGTTCTGCCAGGCAGCCCCCCTCCTGGCTTTCATCAGGGGCATCCCACTGTTCTCAAGGGATATGCTGGATAATGAGGCAGCTGCAGGCTTGTGTCAGATAAATGCTTATCGCTCCCCCATGTGCAGACAGATAACAAGCAGCAGTGTTATTGCTGCCCCTGTATATAAACAGATGAGCGAAATTATACAAGCATTCTGTATGGTTTCCCTTTCCTCTTTATCTAATGGATCAAAATTCATCCCAGCAAGCAAACCAATTTAATTGCATGTTGAATGCACCACAATGGTCGGGAGCCTCGGCTTTCATCTTTACTTTGTTTTTCCTTTCCGTGCTCAATTACACATTTATAAAGAATAACTCTAGCCTGATTAAAAAGGAATATATTATTTTAAAACAAGAAGCTCTAGGGATTGAGGAATACAACCAATTAAAATGTACTGCTAACCAGACTTGTCCCTGACACCTGCAAATATTTTTTTGTGTTAATGGTGATAGTAGAATACATGGTACATTATATTATGCTACATCATGGGAAAAGATTTTTCCCCAGTTTGGACTGTGTCATTAAAAAGTAGTTTTAAAGCAGTATTAAACCAAAGCATTTACTATTAAACATGTATTATATTGCAGCTTACCAATTTTCAGATGTGGTGGCTGCATTCGTTTTTTTTTTTTGTCTTTCTTCAATCTTTAACTGGTGATCCAAGCAGTAAGTCTGTTTTTTTAAAGAACATGCGCTTTTGCAGTTACAGGGATGAGACAAACCATTTAACACGGACAGAGATGCTTACAATTAGAGTTATCCCGATACCGCTTTAAGACCAAGTACAAGTACCGATACTTTTTTTCAAGTACTCGCCAATACCGATTCTTTTTTTTAATGTCTTGTGACAGTTTGACTGATGGGCACTGGCTGATGGGGACTGATAGATGACACTGATAGGTGGCACTTATGGGCACTGATAGATAGATGGCACTGACGGGTGGCTGGCACTGATAGGTGGCACCGACAAGTGGCTGGCACTGATAGATGGCACTTATGGGCACTAAAAGGTGGGGACTGATAGATGGCACTGATAGGTGGCACTTATGGGCACTGATAGATGGCACTTACAGGTGGCTGGCACTGATAGGCGGCACTTATGGGTATTCATAGGTGGCACTAATGGCTGGCACGAATAGATGGCACTGATAGGTGGCACCAACAAGTGGCTGGCACTGATAGATGGCACTTATGGGCACTGACAGGTGGGGACTGATAGATGGCACTGACTGATGGGGACTGATAGATGGCACTGATAGGTGGCACTTATTGGCACTGATAGGTGGCACTGATGGCTGGCACTGAAAGACAGGACTTATGGGCACTGATAGATGGCACTGATAGATGGCACTGACAGGTGGCTGGCACTGATAGGCAGCACTTATGGGCATTGATAGGTGGCACTGATGGCTGGCACTGAAAGATGGCACTTATGGGCACTGATAGATGGCACTGATAGATGGCACTGACAGGTGGCTGGCACTGATAGGCAGCACTTATGGGCATTGATAGGTGGCACTGATGGCTGGCACTGATAGACGGCACCGACAAGTGGCTGGCACTCATAGATGGCACTTATGGGCACTGACAGGTGGGGACTGATAGATGGCACTGACTGATGGGGACTGATAGGTGGCACTGATGGCTGGCACTGATAGACGGCACTTATGGGCACTGATAGATGGCACTGATAGATGGCACTAACAGGTGGCTGGCACTGATAGGTGGCACTTATGGGTATTCATAGGTGGCACTGATGGCTGGCACTGATAGATGGCACTTTTGGGCACTGACAGGTGGGGACTGATAGATGGCACTGATAGGGGGCACTGATAGATGGCTCTGACAGGTGGCTGGCTTCATTTCATTTTCATTTTGAAATGCTATGCTGTGACGCCCATCTTGGTACACCCTGCCTCAGTAAGCAGCAGCAGCAGACATCTTCTATATGGGCTGGGTGTAACAAGATGTCTATATGGGCTGGGTGCCACTGGCTTACTACAGCCGAGTGCAGGGTGTACCAAGTTGGCCGACGGCCAACGAATGTGATGGCTCCGGTCACTGATCCTGATGCGTCTGCGCCCTGCACCACTGCCAGATTACCTAGCTGGTTCCACTACAGGTGAGGACTTGCTCTCCGCTCCGCTGATTCCACCCGCCGAGCAGGTATCAGATAAGGCATCGGGAGCATTTGTGCGAGTACAAGTACTCGCGTAAATGCTCTGGTATCGGTTCCGATATCGATACTAGTATCGGTATCGGGACAACCCTACTTACAATGATCATCTTTTATTTATTTATGGAAAACCTTTATCCCAAAAAAGAAAAGCATTGTTTGCGATAACTGCTTATAAAGTATTAGGCTTCATGTACACTAGCAGCCCCTAAACTTGAGTGTAGGAGCTTTTGGCATTTTTTTGCCAAAGCTCCTAAACTCAACTCCATAAAAGACTATGGGGGTTGTTTACTAAAGGTAAATCCACTTTGCACTACAATTGCAAAGTGCACTTGAAATTGTCACTGTAGGGGACATGCAAGGAACAGCATTTTGGGAAATGAAATGAAAGGTATTCCTGCGCTACCAAATTTGAAAAAAGAAATGCAAACAGAACAAAGGTTGAAAACTGTAGAGAACCTATGCGACTGGACAGCTGCACACACCAGAAAAAGGGCCAAACATGAGCCAAAATAAGCAGAAATGAAAAAAGGGGGGGGGGGGGGGGTGCTGCGCTAACCAAGGAAAAAGCTATAGATCTCTAAGTATGGTCACTAGCTATGTGCTAAAAACCATATATTATATTATATAAAATAGCATATGTGAAATCAAATGAAATAAAATAAAATAAAATCGCATGGTGTAATAAAATCGCATAAGGTTAGTGTTATTTACTAAAAACCTGGTGGAATGTGAAAAATGTTGTAATGCAGTGATAATCCAAGGAGTGGTATAGATTACTTCATGTGAACAATAAAAACGTAAATATGTCTACAAACCATCCAATAAATATATGCAATCTATAGTGCAAAAATACGTGTAAAAAAGTGCTAGTGCTCAAGTGACCTGAATACAATTATTCAGACAAATATATAACAAAGCATAAAGTGAATGAATAAATAAATAAATAAATAAATCCAGTGAAAAAATGGTATAATGTCCCAATCCTAGTAATTAAATAACTGTTATGTATAAAATCCGGTGTGGGTGGTCAAATAAGTATAATGACCCAATCCAGAAGCTGGTATCCAAAGATGATAAATATCATGCCAGTGGATCCAGCGAATACGTGCAAAAAACGTCTTATAACAGGTGCACAAAAAACAGTGCTCAGTAAATGACAGTGAGGTGATGGGATGCAAAAAACAAAACAAAAAAAAAACACTCTGTGTCCTCTTCGTGCAGCATGCACTAATGTGGGTAATGGCCCCTTACCTAGCGGTGCTAGGTCAACCGCATAATGAGTTGCTTAAACACCGGGTCCTGGGTCTCAATCGCGTCACTATGTCCACGCTTGCCGGCTCTGCGAGATCCTTATGGCAGCTGGATGTGTATAGCTATAGTCCTAGCTGGGGTCCTGGACCAGTGCGGGTCCTAGCTCCTACTCCACATCTCAGATGTATGTAAAACGAATATACAGGACAAAGGTACCCAATAGTGAAGTAGGTTTTAAACAGGGGGGTCGCTTTACTCACAAAACATAAGTATAGAGTACTCACATTGAACAGTATCAGATCAAAGCCTTTCTCCTACGAGCAGCGAGCTCGCAATGCTTACAGCAGTTGAACAAGCCTATTCCGTCCCTACGCGTGACGTCACCGATCACGTGACTTCTTCAGGGGATAAACAAAATAGGCTAATTCTGGTCTTAAATATTCTCTCCCATAGAGATTGATGGGCGGCCATTTTCTTGTAGCCCCGCCGGCCATTGCTCAGTATCCTATGTGCGCGGCCATCTTTTTGGTTAGCAAAGGCGACGTCACGCGTAGGGACGGAATAGGCTTGTTCAACTGCTGTAAGCATTACGAGCTCGCTGTTCGTAGGAGAAAGGCTTTGATCTGATACTGTTCAATGTGAGTACTCTATACTTATATTTTGTGAATAAAGCGACCCCCCTGTTTAAAACCTACTTCACTATTGGGTACCTTTGTCCTGTATATTCATTTTACATACATCTGAGATGTGGAGGAGGAGCTAGGACCCGCACTGGTCCAGGACCCCAGCTAGGACTATAGCTATACACATCCAGCTGCCATAAGGATCTCGCAGAGCCGGCAAGCGTGGACATAGTGACGCGATTGAGACCCAGGACCCGGTGTTTAAGCAACTCATTATGCGGTTGACCTAGCACCGCTAGGTAAGGGGCCATTACCCACACTAGTGCATGCTGCACGAAGAGGACACAGAGTGTTTTTTATTTTTTATTTATTTATTTATTTTTTTGCATCCCATCACCTCACTGTCATTTACTGAGCACTGTTTTTTGTGCACCTGTTATAAGACGTTTTTTGCACGTATTCGCTGGATCCACTGGCATGATATTTATCATCTTTGGATACCAGCTTCTGGATTGGGTCATTATACTTATTTGACCACCCACACTGGATTTTATACATAACAGTTATTTAATTACTAGGATTGGGACATTATACCATTTTTTCACTGGATTTATTTATTTATTTATTCATTCACTTTATGCTTTGTTATATATTTGTCTGAATAATTGTATTCAGGTCACTTGAGCACTAGCACTTTTTTACATGTATTTTTGCACTATAGATTGCATATATTTATTGGATGGTTTGTAGACATATTTACGTTTTTATTGTTCACATGAAGTAATCTATACCACTCCCTTGGATTATCACTGCATTACAACATTTTTCACATTCCACCAGGTTTTTAGTAAATAACACTAACCTTATGCGATTTTATTACACCATGCGATTTTATTTTATTTCATTTGATTTCACATATGCTATTTTATATAATATATGGTTTTTAGCACATAGCTAGTGACCATACTTAGAGATCTATAGCTTTTTCCCTGGTTAGCGCAGCACCCCCCCCCCCCCCCCCCCCCACACACACACACACTTTTTCGAAACAGCATTTTAGCTTGCACATGATTAGATAATAAAATCAGCAGATCTTCCCCTCACTTCAGATCTACCCCTCAGCTTTTCAGTGACTACACTTCCAAGTGCACTTGTAGTGCAAAGTGGATTTGCCTTTCGTAAATAACCCCCTATGTGTCCATGTACACATAGGCTTTTAGGATCACTTAGGAGCTGCTGCAGTTAGGGGAGGTTCAACCCCCCCATAACTTCCCTCTCCTGAACGTGGAAGAACCGCGTTCAGAATAGGAACGTTTTGACTGCTGGCCACAAAACGTGTAAAATGGCGGTAAAATCGTGGCACAATTTTGCAGCATTTTACGTTTTCCAGCAGCTGGCGGTCAAAGTAGTTCAAGTGTACATGAGGCCTTATAGCTGGAGTTTGGCTTCAATTTGTTAGTGTATTAAGCTGGTAGTAAACTCTGTTACACCACTTGTACCTGCAGGTACACCTATATTAAGGCTTACCTGTAGGTATGGTGAATATCTCCTAAACTAGCACCATGTAGGAGATATTCAGAGTGCATGCAGCTTATGACATCACTGGCACATGCGCTCTGGAGGTCCGGCTTCAAGTCACTCCCGGACACGTGCGCAGGAGCAGCTGTTTCTGGCACGAGGAAATGGCTGCTCCTGCGCGACGTCATCGGGCCCCGGGCCACTCATGTGGAAGACCAGGTGAAGAGGTTAGCCGTCTCAGCGGGGACAGTGCTTCGTTCTAAGGTAAGTCTATCATACTGTGCTAGTATGCGATGCATACTAGACCATTGTGACATTGCCTTGCAGGGATTTTTATTTTTTTTTTAAATTACATGCGGTTTACTACTGCTTTAAATCTGCTAGTACATCTAACACTTCCCCTCAGACTGATAATGCTGCTTTCCAAAGGTGCCCCCTGTTCTCATTCATCCAGAATGGGGGCACTGTAAAACAGGGAGGTATGTTACTGGCCAGATCACCAGGTAAAACAGGGGGGAAAGAAAAAAAAACAAAAAAAAAAAACGAATGCAGCCCCCATATCTAATAAATGGTAAGCTGCAATATATTACATTTTTGGTTTTGGGTTTATTACAACTTTAAACCTTCAGCATTTTTTCGTTTAACACTTTGATCACAATAAAAAAAAAACATTCTCCGGTACTCTTTTTGTTGATGATTTTGTTGATGATTTTCCCAGCACGTTGGCTCCTGCGCTCTCAGTCCTGCTTCACTGACACTTGCAGTCTTCACAGAAAAGAGGTAACAGAAGACAGTGCAGTCTGGAGTCAGTTTGTTAGCTTGGAGAAGGGTTAAGGAAGGAATAACTGAAACAAGATTTAAAGATGTAGAAGCTGCATACTCATAAATCAGCTGCTGAAAAGCATTACACATATCTGAGCATTTATTATCACTTTAATAAAATGGGTACAGGCAGGAATAGTCACAAACAGGAGTCGAGATCCAAGTTGGTGCAACTGGCAGATAAGGCATGATGAAAATTAGCCAATAATATCTGCCATGCTGGCAATTGTAGCTTGACATGCAATGCCCAAATGGTCACCGCATCCGATTGGATGCATGTGCTGTTTTCCACCCGGATTTTTCAGTTGACTTTGAGCCGACTGGTGCAGACAGGGCCACCCATGGCTCAAATTTCAAAATTTCGAAACTCGGGCTGAGCTACCAGGTATCCCGTGACCTGAGTCTTCCTCAGATATCATGCTGTCCAGCCCCATGGGCCACGGGCTCTTCCTGTTGATCTAAATCATCCTAAAACTGGAAACCAGTGGTTTCCAGCCTGTAGCCCCTGCTTACTGGGCTCCCCTCTGTACTGGGGGGATTGGGGGAAGAAATAGGTTTGTACTGGAGGGGTGGTTAGAGCTTCGTGCTTGGGGTATTTGGGTGGAGAGTTCCATACATTGGGGGGGTTGGGTTGCGTTAGGGAGAAAAAACGTGTACCTGTGAACTGCAGGGATTTGGTGGGAGGGCTCTGTCTGTACTGGGGGGGGGGGGGGTGGGGAACCTTTTAATTGCACACTGGCCTGTATGTTACTTACAGTGAGGAAAAAAAGTATTTGATCCCCTGCTGATTTTGTACCTTTTCCCGCTGACAGAAATGAGCAGTCTATAATTTTAATGGTAGAAAAAAGTTATAAATTGATTTGCATTTTAATGAGTAATATAATTATTTGACCCCTTCGCAAAACATGGCTTAGTACTTGGTGGCAAAACCCTTCTTGGCAATCACAGAGGTCAGACATTTCTTGTATTTGGCCACCAGGTTTGCAAACCTCTCCGGAGGGATTTTGTCCCACTCCCCTTTGCAGATCCTCTCCAAGTCATTAAGGATTTGAGGCTGATATTTGGCAACTCAAACCTTCAGCTCCCTCCACATATTTAGGTTCTCACCCAAGATTTGAGGGTACAGGCCTCATCCATTGTCCCTTTGATGCAGTGAAGTTGTCCTGTCCCCTTGGCAGAAAAACACCCCCAAAGCATAATGTTTCCACCTCCATGTTGGATGGTGTTCTTTGGGTTATAGGTAGTATTCTTCCTCCACCAAACACGGTGAGTTGAGTTGATGCCAAAGAGCTTGATTTTGGTCTCATCTGGCCACAACACTTTCACCCAGTTCTCCTCTGAATCATTCAGATGTTCATTAGCAAACTTCAGATGGGCCTGTACATGTCTTTCTTGAGCAGGGGGGCCTTGCGTGTGCTGCAGGATGTCAGTCCTTCATGGCGTAGTGTGTTACCAATTGTTTTCTTGGTGACTATGGTCCCAGCTGCCTTGAGATCAATTTACAAGATTCTCCCATGTAGTTATGGGCTGATTCCTCACCGTTTTCATGATCATTGAAACTCCACATGGTGAGATCTTGCATGGAGCCCCAGACCGGGGGAGATCGACAGTTATTTTGTGTTTCTTCCATTTGCGAATAAATTGCACCAAGTTTTGTCACCCTCTATAGAGATAATAAATTGAGAGTCTGTGCTTAGGATTTTAGAAGGGCTGCTGCCTCCCCTTAATTAATTCCTAATTAGGAGTTAATTGGATGTATTAGAAAAGGAAAATGGGGAATTGGCGCTGCCCTATTATTCAATAGAAATTTACCAAACCTTATAAAATTATAAAATTGTGTGTAAAACAAAAAAGGTACTTTTATAGGTAACTTAACCCCTTCATTTGTGCCAAAATTTATAAATACATAAAAAGGTGTTTCTTTAAAGTGAACGTGCTAATCCTCTGTGTTGCTTAAATAATTATCACAGTGTGTGGGTTTGATTTAAATTTGCTCCACCTCTGTTACAACATATCAACTTTGTTAAAAATTGTCATTCAGTAGCCTCCTATAGTATTAGTACCACAAAATTAGGGGCTAACAGTAACCGTGTGAGGGTCCCCTTAAATCCCTTTTAAATACGGTACCAAAAGTGCACTGTGCATGAAGTGATACAAAGGTGCATTAAACTATAAATACTAAAATACATATAGATTAAATTCATATATAAAAATCCATAAAGACATAAGTCCAAACCATTAGTATTCATATAAAAAGTATATGTACATCTGTGGGAATGAAAGTCCCTGAAATAAAACCCAAACAGGGTAAAAAAAGTCTTAATATTAAAAGAAAGGATGTTTAGGAACGTCAGGATCGGTTAACATGCATTCACAGCTGTCCAAGGGGTGGTAATAGGTGACTCCTGTGCGTATAGAAACTGGTGACTCCAAGTGCTCCCCCCCGTGCTCCCCCACTCACCAGAATCCGTCACCCTCTAAGGGGTATTAGGCAAGAGAGTGGGTGCCTCAGGATGACTGCCTCTGTTGGATGTCCCTCTACCGCTCTACTCATTCATGGGTTCCTTCTTGTGTACTGGTAGTGAGGATCCCCTTCTCCGAGTCCGGATGTTTCCACTATTTTCCACCTCCGTGCTGTTAAAGCCTCCTCCCGCAAAGAAAACAGACAGGGGGCTTGTATGGTGAAGTACGTCCGATTTATTCAAAAGTTAAAACGTTTAAAAACAAAACAACCGCCGCTGGATGCAAGAGATGGGATCGGGAATCAAATCCGAGCGTGCGTCCCACCTTGCGTTCCAGCCGGCTCTTCCGGGTATGACGTGACGCGTTTCGTCATCAGACGTTGTCAAAGACGGTGTCGACGCTTCACACTGCACACACAGATATAGTCCTCCATCGAACCTCCCCTAAATATGTAAATGCCGCTCGGGGTGTGTGTATGAGTTGACGAAGCCGTAGGTCTATATAGAAACATACCATTTGTTCATCATAGTTGATTACATAACACATGCTGTTCCAATACTACTACCGTCTGTGAAATCATTTGTAAAATCATTTGTTATGATTAAAAGACAATAGTGTCCTAATGTTTAAGCTATTTATCTATGTTAAATAGTCTTACATAATAGACTAAGATATTTGATCGAAAAACTAAAACGAAAAAATAATAATAAGCCAAATCGAATTATGGACTCCAGAAGGTGATAGTATAATGGACCTTAAAATTGTGAACTTTAGTATAATGACCATATAATTGTATATACAAATCACATTACATAATTATATAAAGTGCTCTAAAGTATCTAAAATCCTCATAAATCTTCACTCAGGGAATGTGTACTGTAATTAAAAATATAAATATAGATATTCTAAAAAAATCTAAAAAATCTTTTTATATGTAGGCAGAATGTTTTATTATATTTAATTGCCACTGATGATCCCCTATCCATTACGTACTTACTGGGGTAGGAACTAGAAGTACCCAAAAAGAGGGAGGGGGAGGAGGTACACTATGGAAAAAGGGGTGGAATAATAAGGGTGATGAGAAGGGAGAAGGGGGCCTAGGGGTTGGCGATAAAACAATTTAGATCTATATCCAAGTTCAGTCCTCTGGGGGCCAGGGATCCCAGCTGATAGATCCAGCTGGTTTCATTTTGGGAAATTAAGATCTCTCTATTGCCCCCCCGCCAATTAGCTTGTACAGTGTCAATCCCATAAAAGATAAGGCAACTAGGATCTCTACCGTGGACCTCATCAAAGTGCCTGGACAGGCTGTGGTTAGGAAACCCTTTTTTAATATTTTTGATGTGTTCTCTAATCCGAACAAACAGGGGGCGGGTGGTTCTCCCCACATATTGGAGGTGGCAAGGGCATTCTATGATGTATGTGACATGCGTACTTCGACATGTAATTAGTTGATTAATGCCAGCAGATAAGGGGGGAGGCCTGGTCATCCTAAACAAAAAAGACTATCAGGAGGAGATGAACAATCTTCTGAATGTAGAAAATACCTATAAAAAACTAGCCGGGAACCCGAAGGTAAAATATGAGAAGAAGCTAAGAGCATATGTGGAAAAGGGGATAACCAAGGGGATCTTGAACTCTAAAGAGGCTGAATATATGATATCAAACTCAACTAAGACGCCGGTAATATACTATACGCCCAAAATCCATAAAAGGATGGACAAGCCACCAGGAAGGCCGATCGTCAGCGGAATCAACTCTATATTCTCCAGATTAGGAGAATATTTAGACAAATTCCTTAAACCCCTGGTGAAAGAAGGTAAATCATACTTACGCGATAGTATGCAATTGATACAGGAACTCCAACAGGTGAAGGGAGCAGAACAATGGTTACTGGTGGCGGTAGATGTAAACTCGCTTTACACTAGTATTGAGCAAAAAGATGGGCTGCGGGGAGTAGAGAAAGCAATGCACAAAAATACTAACATGAAGCAGGAACAGATTAGTTACATCCTAGAGGGCCTGAAGTTAGCCATGGAATGTAACTATTTCTGGTACGATAAAAAATACTATGTGCAGACAAAGGGGGTTGCAATGGGGGCTCGTTACGCCCCTAGCGTAGCTAACCTGTTCATGGACATGTGGGAGGAGAAATACATTTATAACAAAAACATACCCCAGATCAAAATGTACAGACGGTATATAGATGACCTGATCATCTTATGGGATGGAACACCAGAAAGCCTGACTAAGTTTCTTGACAATCTAAATATTAACAAATATGGCATCACTTTTACCGGAAAGTGGAGCAATGAACAAATCGACTATCTGGACCTGGAAATTTTTAAAACAAGGGATTCGTTATCAACCAGTACATTTTTTAAAATGACGGATCGGAACGGGTACATCCCCACCTCCAGCTGCCATCACCCACGATGGAAATCGAATGTCCCCAAAGGACAATTATTACGCATACGGCGCAACTGTGACACACTGGAGGATTTTAGCAATCAGGCAGATGTCTTGATTAATAGATTTCAAGAAAAAGGCTATGAAAAAGACAGACTCCTTAAACTGAAAATGGACATTATGAAGATGGACAGATCCTCCCTCTTTAGTAATAAAAACAGGAATGATAATAAGGGAGCGGATATTACCTTCATTACTGGATACAATAACCAATACAGAGATCTAGAAAAAATAATAAAGAAGTATTGGCCGATCCTTAAAGAAGATCTAGTCTTATCAAAACTCCTACCTGCAAAACCCAGGTTCGTATACAGGAAAGCACCTAACCTAAGGAACCACCTTGTGAGAAATGTCATAGACCCCCCGCGTACCATCAAAATTTGCCTGGATTTGAAAGGATTTTTCAGATGTCAGAGGTGTTTACCATGTAGAGTGGCTAAGTGGCAGCCTAGAAAGAAGACTATGTTCAGATCATGCACCGACCACAAGGAATACCGCATTAATCAACTAATTACATGTCGAAGTACGCATGTCACATACATCATAGAATGCCCTTGCCACCTCCAATATGTGGGGAGAACCACCCGCCCCCTGTTCGTTCGGATTAGAGAACACATCAAAAATATTAAAAAAGGGTTCCCTAACCACAGCCTGTCCAGGCACTTTGATGAGGTCCACGGTAGAGATCCTAGTTGCCTTATCTTTTATGGGATTGACACTGTACAAGATAATTGGCGGGGGGGCAATAGAGAGATCTTAATTTCCCAAAATGAAACCAGCTGGATCTACCAGCTGGGATCCCTGGCCCCCAGAGGACTGAACTTGGATATAGATCTAAATTGTTTTATCTGGGAGAACGGGTATAGGTGGGCTCAAGACTTTATAGGCACAATAATAAAGATAATGTAGTTAAAATATTATTTTTATTTCGAAATTATTATTTTAAAAAAAAAAAGGGAGACGAAGGATAAAAAACAGGGTAGGACAAACAAAGTTTACAAATTATGCACTCCATACACAGTAGGTAGGTTGGTATAAAAGAACAGCGAAAACTACAGAACCAACAAGAGTCATACAACTTATTGATCTATATAGTTACAGTACATTTCGTTGAACCAAACGCTATGTGATGGTGGCAATCAGATTCTGTATAAGCTCGACATGTTACGCGCCGTATGCGCTTCTTCAGGAGCACAGAGTTAGAATACTGTAATGAATGGTACAGTTTGTAAAAATTCATCATAAATTTGTGTATATATATAAGCTTACATCTAAACAATATAGTAGAATAGTAAAAAGAAGCTGCTTTAAAAACATCAGGGGGGTATATCCATACTGCAATGGTCAGGCGGAGCAAAGGCAATGTGGGGACGAATGTAACATGGTACAGATCAATAGTAGAAAGGTAGGGTAGATGGAGAAGTATAATGTAGGCTGTATAGTCAGGCTAGCCGCCTTATAGATTTCGTTCTAATGCCACATGTATTAAGTCTTCCGTCCTACACCCGTGACACACTTGACCTGCTGAAACAAATAGAGGGACTGCCTGTCCCTCCCGATGCCCTCCTCGTGACATTGGATGTGGAGGCACTTTACTCCAGCATCCCACACGAGCAGGGCATCGGGATGGCACGCACTTTTCTAAGAGAACAAGACCATTATAGTTAGGAATTCTGTGAATTTATACTTGAATTACTCAAATTTGTACTAACTCGCAATTACTTTTGCTTCAAAGATTCCCACTTCCTCCAGGTACAGGGCGTGGCTATGGGCACATGTTGTGCACCGGCCTACGCCAACCTGTACCTGGGGGGGTGGGAACGCAACATTTTTTCTAATGAGGATCTGACTATATACACCGACCAGATCCTCATATGGCGGAGATATATAGATGATATTTTCCTAGTATGGACAGGAACCCACAAGCTTCTGGATGACTTCATCCAAACGATCAACCATAACTCGATGAATCTCAAGTTCACCATCTCTACCCATTTAAACCAAATCACTTTCCTAGATCTAACTATTTTTAAAGACCAAGAGAACTGCTTAGCGACCACCTTGTTTAGAAAGGAAACGGCAGGGAATACCCTACTACATGCGGAAAGTGCTCACCCTAGATCGCTTATTAAAAGTATACCTTATGCACAATATCTCAGGTTACGCCGTAACTGTACACATTTAGAGGAATTCAAATCTCAAGCCCGGGCACTCCGCCATAGATTATTAACAAGAGGTTATAAGAAAACCATACTACGTAGTGCATACAATAAAGCCATCCGCCAGTCAAGAAACTCCCTACTTTTTAAGCAGAAAAATGTTTCTACTATTACCCCAGTTAGATTTATTACTAAATTTTCCCAACAACATCAAAAACTTAGGGACATACTTAACAAACATTGGCCGATCCTCCAGGAGGACCCTATTTTAAACAAATACATCAGCCCTTTTCCTCAAATCACATTCAAACGTACAAGGTCTTTAGGTGACCAATTGACTTCAAGCCATTTTTCTGCCACCCCCAAACCTAAACAACCCAAATTAGGAATGGCCCAATGTGGCAAATGTTCTTTTTGCCCATGGATCAAAGAAGGAAATTCCTTCACACTACCAAATGGAGAAAAATTTACGCCTAAATTTTACGCAGACTGCGATACAAAAGGAGTGGTATACTTAATGTTATGCCAATGTGGCGCTTTTTATATAGGGAAGACTATTAGACACCTACGCTGCAGAATTAGGGACCATGTTTATTATTCTGGTGAAGGGAAAATGGTGACAGCAGTCAGCAGGCACCTTGACCTCTATCACAAATTTAATACCTCTCTCATTTCATTCATTGCACTAGCAGTTATCCCATTAGACCCCAGGGGTGGAGAGTGGGATAAAAAAGTATGCCAACAAGAAACCCTTTGGATAGAACGCTTAGGGGCCACCCTCCCCCCCGGGATTAACGAAGCTCAATCTTATAAACCGTTTCTTTAAATTTAAATATACTTAGCCTAATCATGTTGAGTTCTTATACCATTCTGAACATATATATTTATCAAGCTGTCGCTGTTACTAATTGAAATGAGACTGTTAGAGAGTCCTGACCAGTATGTTTGGCTAATTCATAACTCTTCACATGGTCCCTTACGCATATTCAGACAATATAAATGAATTAACACACTTCTAGTAAAACCTAACATAAAGACACATGTAGTCGCAGATTCCCTATACCCCTCTATTGCCCCCCCTTTTTCCCCTCCTATCCCAACTCGATTGTTGTCATGATCCCTTTATGCTGTTTTTTATTTACTATATCTTATACCCATGTGAACAAAATTTATCCTATCTTGATTTCTATATTTTTCTTTCAGAGGCTGTTTTATCATCATGAGTGGGTCCCTCTCCTGCGTGGCACCAGCGGGGCCATTACGGGCAATGTGCGGCCGCCCAGCGCCACATCTACTCTGTAGATGGTTGGCGCGATTGGTACCCTTGGACAGCCGCGTTGACGTGGATGCGGCTGCGCCTCACCTCTCCCTCATTCTCCACTGTGGGCGGACGTTTGTCTGTCTGCATCGGGGGGCGAGTATTGGCGAGGGGCCTCTCGGCATCTCTACTGTGCTGGGATGCTGGGATGTCACCGCCCTCCTCCCCCCCCCCTGCATCGTCGGCCGTCTAGCTCACGTTGGAGATGGAGAGCATGCGCGGTGGTTCCGGGTCCGCCCGGTTGCCTGGCTACCAGGACGCGACTGCCTCCTCTTTTCCCGACGCTCCGTCAGCTGTTCGGAGTGCGCCGGGGATCGAGACATGCGCAGTACGCGCCAGCGGCCGGCCTGAATGACGTCACGTCGGCTACGCCGATTGGTGACTACAGGCGGGGCGGATGTACAAGAGACGCCTGCATGGCGTCTCTCTCTGTACTATCCACACAGCAAGTTACCTATGGCGTGACGGCTGTGTGGCGTTCCACCACCAACTCCTTCATTCAGGAATTACATGTTTTACATCCAGGTAAGCCTATATCCCTACCATCCCCCTCTATCATAGCTCAGTCATGCTCCTGCTTATATTATAATCTCCATCGATTTAACAGACTCAGCAGGATTGGGGATTAGACCGAATAGCTTCCCAAGGAATAAGAGCGTCTATGCACCTTGATGAAAGTTTCAAATCTGTCTTTGACTGTTAGCAATCCTCTTTCCCATCTAACAATTACTGCTGAAAGTGCTGGGAATCACCAATATCTACTAAGGAGACTGCTGTGGTTCTGCTTTTACTCTCCCTTCCTCCCAAGCATAGTCATTACACTGATCAGGGTAAGTGCAATTCAACCCTATCAAGATACCTTTCAATACTAATACGATTTTTAATTTTTAATTTCTAATATATAATTTTAGGAGTTACAATATATATCACCTGCTACTCAATCTACCATTCAACATTATCCTCCTTGAGGTTTTCATTAGTAGTCATTCCTACTATACACACTTTTATTATTATATATAAAAAGATATATACTCCTTTATAATTATAGACAGTTATATACATCAGTTCTTCTTTCCCCTTTCCCTTCCTCCCTCCCTCCCCCCACTTTCCCCTCCCCCAGTCTCTTTTCCTTCCCCGTTCCAAATTCCCAATTGGTTCCCCCTCCCCTCCCCCCCTTTTTCCCCCCCTTTATTTCCCCTCCCTCATTCATTTTCCCTCCCTACCTCCCCCTTTTCCTTCCCTTTCCCCCCCCCCTCCCCCCCCCCTCCCCTCTTTCCCTCCCCCCCCCCCACTTCCCTTTTCCCTACCTCTATCTTACCTGACTATACAGCCTACATTATACTTCTCCATCTACCCTACCTTTCTACTATTGATCTGTACCATGTTACATTCGTCCCCACATTGCCTTTGCTCCGCCTGACCATTGCAGTATGGATATACCCCCCTGATGTTTTTAAAGCAGCTTCTTTTTACTATTCTACTATATTGTTTAGATGTAAGCTTATATATATACACAAATTTATGATGAATTTTTACAAACTGTACCATTCATTACAGTATTCTAACTCTGTGCTCCTGAAGAAGCGCATACGGCGCGTAACATGTCGAGCTTATACAGAATCTGATTGCCACCATCACATAGCGTTTGGTTCAACGAAATGTACTGTAACTATATAGATCAATAAGTTGTATGTCTCTTGTTGGTTCTGTAGTTTTCGCTGTTCTTTTATACCAACCTACCTAATGTGTATGGAGTGCATAATTTGTAAACTTTGTTTGTCCTACCCTGTTTTTTATCCTTCGTCTCCCTTTTTTTTTTTAAAATAATAATTTCGAAATAAAAATAATATTTTAACTACATTATCTTTATTATTGTGCCTATAAAGTCTTGAGCCCACCTATACTCTCCCGTTCTCCCAAATGACTTCATATAAGACGTGGCACCTGTAACCCACCTCGTATCCGCATGACCACTTTGCGATGATACGCTCTTAATCCATTTAAATTGTTTTATCGCCAACCCCTAGGCCCCCTTCTCATCCCCCTTATTATTCCACCCCTTTTTCCATAGTGTACCTCCTCCCCCTCCCTCTTTTTGGGTACTTCTAGTTCCTACCCCAGTAAGTACGTAATGGATAGGGGATCATCAGTGGCAATTAAATATAATAAAACATTCTGCCTACATATAAAAAGATTTTTTAGATTTTTTTAGAATATCAATATTTATATTTTTAATTACAGTACACATTCCCTGAGTGAAGATTTATGAGGATTTTAGATACTTTAGAGCACTTTATATAATTATGTAATGTGATTTTTATATACAATTATATGGTCATTATACTAAAAGTTCACAATTTTAAGGTCCATTATACTATCACCTTCTGGAGTCCATAATTCGATCTGGCTTATTATTATTTTTTCGTTTTAGTTTTTCGATCAAATATCTTAGTCTATTATGTAAGACTATTTAACATAGATAAATAGCTTAAACATTAGGACACTATTGTCTTTTAATCATAACAAATGATTTTACAAATGATTTCACAGACGGTAGTAGTATTGGAACAGCATGTGTTATGTAATCAACTATGATGAACAAATGGTATGTTTCTATATAGACCAGGGGTCTCAAACTGGCGGCCCTCCAGCTGTTGCGAAACTACAAGTCCCATGAGGCATTGCAAGGCTAATAGTTACAAGCATGACTCCTGCAGGCAAAGGCATGATGGGACTTGTAGTTTCGCAACAGCTGGAGGGCCGCCAGTTTGAGACCCCTGATATAGACCTACGGCTTCGTCAACTCATACACCCCCCCGAGCGGCATTTACATATTTAGGGGAGGTTCGATGGAGCCGGGAGGACTATATCTGTGTGTGCAGCGTGAAGCGTCGACACCGTCTTTGACAACGTCTGATGACGAAACGCGTAAGGCGGAGTCACGCTCACACGTCATACCCGGAAGAGCCGGCTGGAACGCAAGGTGGGACGCACGCTCAGATTCGATTCCCGATCCCATCTCTTGCATCCAGCGGCGGTTGTTTTGTTTTTAAACGTTTTAACTTTTGAATAAATCGGACGTACCTCACCATACAAGCCCCCTGTCTGTTTTCTTTGCGGGAGGAGGATTTAACAGCACGGAGGTGGAAAATAGTGGAAACATCCGGACTCGGAGAAGGGGATCCTCACTACCAGTACACAAGAAGGAACCCATGAATGAGTAGAGCGGTAGAGGGACATCCAACAGAGGCAGTCATCCTGAGGCACCCACTCTCTTGCCTAATACCCCTTAGAGGGTGACGGATTCTGGTGAGTGGGGGAGCACGGGGGAGAGCACTTGGAGTCACCAGTTTCTATACGCACAGGAGTCACCTATTACCACCCCTTGGACAGCTGTGAATGCATGTTAACCGATCCTGACATTCCTAAACATCCTTTCTTTTAATATTAAGACTTTTTTTACCCTGTTTGGGTTTTATTTCAGGGACTTTCATTCCCACAGATGTACATATACTTTTTATATGAATACTAATGGTTTGGACTTATGTCTTTATGGATTTTTATATATGAATTTAATCTATATGTATTTTAGTATTTATAGTTTAATGCACCTTTGTATCACTTCATGCACAGTGCACTTTTGGTACCGTATTTAAAAGGGATTTAAGGGGACCCTCACACGGTTACTGTTAGCCCCTAATTTTGTGGCACTAATACTATAGGAGGCTACTGAATGACAATTTTTAACAAAGTTGATATGTTGTAACAGAGGTGGAGCAAATTTAAATCAAACCCACACACTGTGATAATTATTTAAGCAACACAGAGGATTAGCATGTTCACTTTAAAGAAACACCTTTTTATGTATTTATAAATTTTGGCACAAATGAAGGGGTTAAGTTACCTATAAAAGTACCTTTTTTGTCACCCTCTGACCAAGCTGCTTGGCGATGGTCTTGTTGCCCATTCCAGCCTTGTGTAGGTCTACAATCTTGTCCCTGACATCCTTGGACAGCTCTTTGGTCTTGGCTATGGTGAAGAGAAGAGAATGGAATCTAATTGATTGATTGCTTCTGTGGACAGGTATCTTTTATACAGGTAACAAGCTGAGATTAGGAGCACTCCCTTTAACAGAGAGCTCCTAATCTCAGCTCGTTACCTGTATAGAGCCAGAAATCTTGCTGATTAATAGGGGATCAAATACTTATTTCACTCAAAAAATTCAAATCAATTTATAACTTTTTTGAAATGTGTTTTTCTGGCTATTTATGTTGTTATTCTGTCCCTCACTGTTAAAATAAACCTACCATTAAAATTATAGACTGATCATTCCTTTGTCAGTGGGCAAATGTACAAAATCAGCAGGGGATCAAATACTTTTTTTTCCCCCTCACTGTACTCCCTGTGCAGTGTGCTACCTATATATACTTTGTTGTACATTTCATACTCCTGAACACTGCACTTTTTCTGCTGCATTTTGCATTATATTTCTGACCAAAGTGTTTATTTTCTCAACAGTTGCTGGTTGAAAGTAGCGACTATTTTAATGAATGAAAGCATATTGTGTGGGTACAAGGACTGCGGCATATCTGTGCTGTGTATACAGTAGGGTCAGATTTTAGTCAGCCATGCCCCTTTAGGAGCCTTGTAGGGGTACTTTCGCCTCCTAAGGGTGGATGCAGCAACTGCAAGCTATTGTTCTTTAAACAAAGTAGAACTGCACACCATGGCACTCTGGATAATGACCTCTTCATGCAAAAAGCCCAGGGATACTGTAACATTGTGCTCCCCCCCCACAAATTGTAAAGCAATAGATAGGAATGCTGACCATATTCTGCTCTTCAGCAGCACACCACGTCTCCCCATGATGCCACCTGTTGGGCACATAAACAGGACTTTCTTCCAAGACTCCCAGGCCCAGATCACCCCTGCACCTCAGCAGGCTCCAGTAGGGAGCCTACTGGAGCCTACAGAGAAGCCCAGAGTTATGCCCAAAAGTAATAAATGTAGGGCTTACATGACTGGGTGAACAGTATATAGGGACAAAGTTGTTAAAGGATATCTGAGTGGAGGAATGGGAGGAAAAGGAGGAGTCTGCGGGAAGTAAAGGAAAAGAGGTCCCTCCCCAGGGTCAGTGTGAGACGAAGGAGACAGCTTCCCACCCATCCTCCCTGACATAATAGGTGTTGGGTTGTATATTGTAATCTGTTTTTTTCTTTCACAGAAGCATGTTTAAAGGATGTCGTGGCAGCTGGCGGGTGTTGGTCTTAGCGGGTGAAGGAAGAAACCCTCCCAGATAAGGTGAATGCGGGACCCATCGGTAGTATGGCCCCGTTGGTGCTATTCAGGTTAATGTTGGTTTAGCTGGAATTTGGTAAAAGGGTGCACTGCGGTCAGTGGTTTGGTTGTCTCCGAGCTAGCATGTCAGCTGGAGGCCTATTTTCAGTTAAAGGTACCGCAGTGCACGGTGATGATCGTTATGGTAATTCTGGGGGGGAGGTCCTGCAAAGATCAACATGACCATTGGAGGTTTAACAGATGTTGCTTTAGAATATGTTAATTTTAATTGAGTTATTAATAAAGGGGCTGCTACGGCCAATAATTTACTCCAAAAATTGTGTGGTCTCCTTTAATGGGAAAAAGGGGAAGAGGTTATGGAGTTGGGTTGGCCGGGTAAGCAATGGGTATGTATCATCTGTTATACCATAGTCATGAGCTATACCTAAAAGGTATATGTGTATTCCACTCTTGTATGCTTAACCACAAAGGTTAACTGATACACTGATTTTGTACAAGCTCAAAACTCACAACGGAGGGTTCTATGGCTTGCATTCCCTGTAATTAGATTCTTCAGATACACCATAGTTACACTTGTTTTGCTTTGTTATAAACACTTCTTCTCATTAAGGCCCCTTTCACACGATTGGCCCCGCAAAGATCCGCCTGTCCGTTTTTCAGGCAAATCTGAGCAGGTCACCCATTGACTTGTATGGGCAGGCGAATGTCAGCGGAGATGTGTCCGCTGACACCCGCTTGCCATCCGATCCGACAAGATCCGCTCAAAACAGACAGATGGAGATACACTCGCCATCCGTCCAGTGGATCGGGTGAAAATGGACAGGCTGTCCGTTTTCATCAAATCTTGCCATAGATGACAGCGGAGCTTTGACAGGTCCATCCCTGCACATTGACCAGAGACACGGACCGTTCCTCTGCCGGCTCAGCGGGGATCAACGGGGGAGTCCACTGAGCAGATCCGCCGCATGTGAAAGGGGCCTAAGGAACACAGACAACGTCTTCTCTTAACGAAAGTCGCCTTTACTGGCAAACTTGAAATAACGTGTACATTATACATTATCCTGGCTGAGGTAGCATTGCTGTGCTGCTGAATTGGTACACTGTCCCTAGAGGTTTACACAGAATAGCTGTCTAAATTGGCCCTAGTATGTATATGTACAGTGCCTTGAAAAAATATTCATAATCCTTGAAATTTTCCACATTTTGTCATCATGTTACAACCAAAAACATAAATGAATTTTGTTAGGGTTTTATAGGATCGACCAAAACAAAGTGGCACATAATTGTGAAGTGGAAGGAAAATGATAAATGGTTTAACGTTTTTTTTTACAAATCAATAACTGAAAAGTGTGGCGTGCATTTGTATTCAGCCCCCTTTACTCTGATATCCAATTGAACCAATTGCCTTCAGAAGTCACCTAATTAGTAAATAGAGTCCACCTGTATGTAACTTAATCTCAGTAAAAATACAGATGTTTTGTCAAGCTCTCGGGAGGTTAGTTAGAGAACCTTAGGTGAACAAACAGCATCTTGAAGGCCAAAAAGGAACACACCAGACAGGTCAGGAATGAAGTTGTGCAGAAGTTTAAAGCAGTGTTAGGTTATATCCCGCCCAAAAATAAAAAAATATCCCAAGCTTTGAACATCTCACAGAGCACTGTTCAATCCATCATCTGAAAATGGAAAGAGTATGGCAAAACTGCACACCTACAAAGGCATGGCTGTCCACCTAAACTGACAGGCCGGGCAAGGAGAGCATTAATCAGAGAAGCAGCCAAGAGGCCCATGGTAACTATGGAGGAGCTGCAGAGATCCAGAGCTCAGGTGGGAGAATCTGTCCACAGGACAACTATTAGTCGTGCACTCCACAAATCTGGCCTTTATGGAGGAGTGGCAAGAAAAAAGACATTGTTGAAAGAAAGCCATAAGATGTTCCATTTGCAGTTTGCGAGACGCCATGTTGGGGACACAGCAAACATGTGAAAAAAGGTGCTCTGGTCAGATGAGACCAAAATGGAACTTTTTGGCCTAAAAACAAAATGCTATGTGTGGCAGAAAACTAACACTGCACATCACCCTGAACACACCATCCCCACTGTGAAACATGGTGGTGGCAGCATCATCTTGTGTGGATGCTTTTCTTCAGCAGGGACAGGGAAGATGGTCAGAGTGGATGGGAAGATGGATGGAGCCAAATACAGGGCAATCTTAGAAGAGTCTGTAAAAGACTGGGGGTGGGCTTCACCTTCCAGCAGGACAACAACCCTAAACATACAGCCAGAGCTACAATGGAATGGTTTATATCAAAGCATATTCATGTGTTAGAATGGCCCAGTCAAAGTCCAGACTTAAATCAAATTGAGAATCTGTGGCAAGACTTGAAAACTGCTGTTCACAGACACTTTTCATCCAATCTGATAGACCTTGGGCTATTTTGCAAAGAAGAATGGGCAAAAATTTCACTCTCTAGATGTACAAAGCTGGTAGAGACATCCCCAAAAAGACTTACAGCTGTAATTGCAGTGAAAGGCGGTTCTACAAAGTATTGACTCAGGCGGGCTGAATACAAATGCACACCACACTTTTCACATATTTATTTGTAATACAATTTTGAAAACCATTTATCATTTTCCTTCCACTTCACAATAATGTGGCACTTTGTGTTGATCTATCACATAAAATCCCAATAAAATATATTTACGTTTTTGGTTGTAACATGACAAAATGTGGACAGTTTTAAGGGGTACGAATACTTTTTCAAGTCACTGTATAAATTTGAGTTGGGGACCTTAGATAGTAAGCTCCTTAAAGGCAGGGACTGATGTGAATGTATAAAAAATATGTAAACCACTGCCTAAATTGATAGCGCTTTAAGTACCTGTAATAAATACATAAATAAATAAATATATAGGTGCATAGGGATAAAGCCCATATCTGAGATGGAAATTAGTCCATTACCAGTAAAGTCCATATAATGTGGACCCTTGTGAATAGGCCCATTGGATGGAAAGTGGCATAAACAAGAAGATGATCTACATCAAACACTTGGTCCCCAATGAGCTTTTCCCATATTGGGACTCCTCCTCCCCCACCCCCCTTCTGATGTCAGTCCTCTACAGATACACAACTGTGCAAATGTTTTAGGCAGGTGTGAAAAAAATGCTGGAAATTAAGAATCATTTCAGAAATAGACGTGTTAATGGTTTATTTTTAGACATGTGCAATTCGTTTAGTTCCAAATTAGTTTAACTGCTTCCCGACCGGCTCCTGTACATTTACGTCGGCAGAATGGCACGGCTGCGCAAAGTAACGTACCCGTACGTTACTTTGAATTTGCCACCGTGTGCGTGCGCGCCTGCCGCAAGCTCTGTGAGTGGGGTCGCGGGTCCTGCGGACTCGATCGCCGCGGGGATACCCGCGATCGCCTCACGGAGAGGACAAGCGGGGAAATGCTGATGTAAACAGCATCTCCCCGTTCTGCCTAGTGACAGTGTCACTGATCTCTGCTCCCTGTCATCGGAGTAGTGATCAGCGTAGTGACACACACAGCCCCTCCCCCCTACAGTTAGAAAACACTCCCTAGTACTGATTTAACCCCTCCCCTAGTGGTTAACCCCTTCACTGCCAGTGTCATTTTTACAGGAATCAATGCATTTTTATAGCACTGAATTTTGGATATTTGTTCTAATTATCAGATTTTCCTTTCTTATTTTCGGATTTTCGAATTTACAAATTCTGAATTTTCAAATTTACGCATTTCGAAAGAAAAAAAAACGAGAATAAATTTTTCGGCAGTGCACGTCTATTTTGATCAATTACCAAAATGAAAAATAAAAGACCAGAAGAGAAATCCAAATTAAATCAATCTTTGGTGTGACCATCCTTTGCCTTCAAAACAACATCAATTTTTCTAGGTACACTTGCACACAGGTTTTGAAGGAACTTGGCAGGTAGGTTGTTCCCAGCAGCTTGGAGAACTAACCACAGATCTTCTGTGATGTAAGCGGTCTCAAATCCTTCTGCCTTTTCATGTAATCCCAGACAGACTCGATGTTGATATCAGGGCTCTGTGGGGGACAAACCATCACTTCCAGGACTCCTTGTTCTTTTTTACATTGAAGATAGTTCTTAATGACACTGGCTGTATGTTTGGGGTTGTTGTCCTGCTGCAGAACAAATTGTCACATGCCTCCCTGATGGTATGGCATGATAGAGAAGTATCTGCTTGTATATGTCAGCACTGAGGACCCCATTGATACTGACCAAATATCCAACTCCATTTGCAGAAATGCAGCCCGAAACGTGCAAGGAATCCCCACCATGCTTCACTGTTGCCTGTTGACGTTTTTTTTCATTTGAAACGAATCAACTGATCATCATTGCAATTTTGTTTTTATGTTTTCCTGCATAATGAAGTAACTTAGCCTTGTTTCCAAGTCAGAGGTATGGCTTTTTGGCCACAATTCTTCCATGAAGACCACTTCTGGCAAGACGTCTCGAGACAGCAGATGGGTGTACTTGGGTCCCACTGGGTTCTGCCAGTTGTGTGCTGATGGCAATGCTGGACAAGGGAAGTAAGCATGAGGTGTCTTTCATCCGCTGCTTTAGGTTTCCTTGGATGACCACTGCATCTACGGTCCTCAACTCTGCCCGTTTCTTTGTGCTTCTTCAAAAAAGCTTGAATAGCACATCTTGAATCAGTCTACTTTAAAATCTTTGCTTGGGAGAGACTTTGCTGATGCAATGTAATTACCTTGTGTCTTGTTTCTGTGCTCAGTCTTGCCATGGTGTATGACTTGTAACATGAAAAAACTGTCTTCCACAACATCACCTCAGTAGCAGAGTTTGACTGTCCCTCACCCAGCTTTAAGCCTCCTACGCAGTTGTTTGTTTCTTTGTTTGTTAATGACTGTGTTTCAACCTACACATGACATTGATAATCATTAGCCCTTGCTTGTGACCTGCTTATACCTGTAGTGTTGCTCTAATCTAAGAAGAGAAATGTGTGTGGTCCCGCTGGTGCTCAGAAATGGGGTGCCAGCATGAAATATCATCCAGTAGTGTATAACATACTTAGAAAAATCACTGCTCTCCCAATCCAGTCCATGTAGTTAACAAGTATGAGATGGCCTCAGCCTTGTACCACTCCACAAGCCACGCCATCTGACAAGTTTCGACCCACCCACCAGGGCTTAGACATAAAGGACATTAGCACTTGCTTGGTATAATTGAGTAATCGTACACCGGACTTTAATCCTAGAATATTCCAGATTTTGTGCAAGTCTACAAAGTGTGCAAGTGTAATATCCAAAGGGTAGTCACACCAAATATTGATTGGATTTAGATTTTACTTCTATTTTCTCACTATGAATTTTGTTAATTGATAAAAATAATTTAATGTATATATATGTGTAAGTATTCTTTAGACCTGCCTAAGACCAGGTTCACACATATGCAAATTGGATGTGGGTTTCCCAGGAAAGTGTAAATGGAGACAGTTCACACATCTCCGGGGTGGCCGCGGTCCACATTTAAAAAAGGGTCCTGTGTGTCTTTGGTAACAATTCAGGTGCAAATTCAGGCATTAATTCGGACCTGATTTGTACCTGAATCGGTGAACAGGAATGCACCGGACCCCATGCTGTGAACCGTGGCATATATGAACCCAGCCTGAAACTTTTGCACAGTATTGTATATATATACACCCCAAAAAATATAATGTGACACACCTACAGAGGAAGAAGTCATACATGACCTGACCCCTGCAGAAATCAACTAGAAAATGTGTAGACCTATTCCACCAGCTCTACAACATACGCAAACACAATAAAAAAACATACACCTGCCTACAGCCTTCCACTGGTAACGCAATTTTGCCACACCCACCATTCAGCATAGTGTGACACATGCAGCGATTCACTTTACCCCCTGGAGGTGGTTGTGAAGGTTAAATACCTACACCTATTGCCTGAGAAAATAAGCACTGTTCAGTAGTATGTACCCATCTCCAGAGTAGCTAAAAATATGATAATCAAATGGCTATGCCACATCATAAGAAGGAGGCTTATTTTAAAAAAAGACAGATTTGGTGCCTTCAATTTTAAACTCCATCTATGTAAAACCATGGGTTAAACGTTTACAGTACATAAGTGTGTTTATCTGCAATTCTAGGATTCGGCTTTTTGACCAATATGTAGACTTTCCAAAATGCCAGATGCCCAGGCGACAATCTCACCAATGTCAGTCAACATCATAATGCAGCTCTGAAAAAATTGTCACTGGATCCTTTTTTAAATAAATGAATTAAGAGATGCACGGGGCAACATTATGACAGCATTATAATGGCAGCAGTAGAGGACATATGCAGGGTTCAAGCAAATATCAGTTGTAACGTTCTGAGCGACAGAAGAAAGCAGTGAAGGTTGTTGAGTAAATTGATTTGCAGTAGATTGGGGATACTGAGGCGGATCAGGCAAATGTGTCGCTTTTCAAACAAATCACGACTCCAATTCTCCTGAAATTGGAAGTGCAGAATCTGCGGGGAATATTATATTTCAGGAATCCTGTGTGAGGGGATTAAGGAGCTGCACAATTCTCTAAGATTGGGCAGACTAACAGGCACAGAGGCAGGGCAATCCAAGAATCTCACATTGGAAGCCCCCATCCCCCAATTCCAGCAGATTAGCAGCTTCTCTTAAAGGGGTTGTAAACCCTCATGGTTTTTCAGCTTAATGCATTCTGGCTAATGAGGGCTGGGCTAAAGCTCACTGTCAGATGACATCACAGAGCCAGCCCAGGCTCTGCAGGGACCCCGAAAATGTCAGGATCCCCCCAGAAGCCCAAGCTAGCTGTTTCCGCCCCCTGCACTGCCCGGCGCTACAGTGACTGATGGAATGGCAGAGCAGAGAACTGGTGACTGAGTCACCGCTCTGTGCTCAGAGGGGACCAGAGAACTGAGCGAACAGTAGCTTTTATAATTCAGTTCTTGGTCTTAGGAGGTGGCAGGGGACAGCTGTAACATCAGGTCGATTCTGCAGCCAGCCAATTACAGTAAGTATGTGTGTTATTTTCATTGCCCGCACTCCTCTTTGAAAGATTTATTATAATGTTAGGTAAAGTAAAGTACACTCCCTTAGGTCGAAAGACAGCAATCTAAAACAGTCAAAAGCACACAAGTACAAAGGCTATCAGTTCAGGTAGACAAAAATAAATGTACATGTCCACGAATGAGAATGATCTTTCATTAGGCTATTCGGTGGTTCCCACAAGCTACTCCATAGATCGGGACCAATCTCAACAAACAAATGTAAATCAAAAAGGAGCGGAGCGCGGGATCCAATTAGCACATTAATTAAAAACAATAGCACACTCAATTTTAAATAGCTTGTTTCCAGCATAGATAGTTGCAGAAATGAAAACGCACTAAGCTCCAGCTGTAATGTAGATGGTAGTGTGACCTCAGAGCTGGACGTTAGAATTCCACTCACACTACGAACACAAAGCAGCACTCTCATCTCCTCTCCCATCTGGAATGTGTGTCAAGTCATGTGTAGGGGTGACAACGCTTTTCAAGGGAATTTCCCCTTTGTCCAGTACACTTCCCCATCCAGTCTAGCCTCCCATTTAAACCAACACTGATCTCATTCTTCACAGCTCCTTACTGAATTGAAAAGCATATTTGACTTAGAGTCAAATATAGAGAGTTTCTTAAAGAGACCCTGTCACTAGACCACTAATTTCAACAACCTTCTCATTGAATTATATGTGCGTTTAACATATTTTATGTATGGTATGTGTGATGGAACGTTTGGCACCCAGCTTAGGTGCTTCCACCAAACAGTGTCTACTGCTCTCCAAACAGTTCCAGCAGACCAAGAGCTAATACCAGCCCTTTTACCCCAAGCTTCGTACACAGACAAGATGTTGAGGTAGAACCAAAAGGAATGAATGTTTATTGAACAGAAATACAGTTTTTTTTACACTTAAAAAGTAGGTCAGTCACCACATGAACACCACCACATGGGTCAGCACAGACAGCAATAAAAACTAACCTAGAAGAGGAGAGGACTATGATGTGGCAGAAGAGAGGAGTCTGTGCTAGGGAATTAAATATTCTTGGAGTGGTTGAATTTCTCAGCATGGCAAAACGCTGAAAGTAAGCAACTTAAGTCACAAGCTTCTGAATTCAGAATATTGGGGAAGCAAAGATAAGGCAACTACATGTTGCTTGAGAGGATAGGATAAAAGAAAACCTGTTTTTTTTCCTGACTGAGTAAAGCACAGGTTTAATTTTGGTCCTGTGTCAACTGTCTTTTTTTTTGCCTAATGCCGTGTACACATGAGCGGACTTTTTCGTCGGACAATCCGACTGTGTGTGGGCTTCATCGGACCTTCAGCGGACTTTTTCTGTTTAAAATCAGACGGACTTTAGATTTTAAATATGTTTCAAATTTTTCCGCCGGACCTAGTTCCTATCGAGAAATCCGCTTGTCTGTATGCTGATTAGACGGACAAAAAACGACACATGCTCTGAAGCAAGTAAGAGACGGAAGTGCTTGGTCTGGTAAAACTAGTGTTCGTATTGGAGCTAGCACATTCCTCACACTGCTAATTCTGTGATCGTTTAATGCAGCGCATTATTGTCTTCTTTATAATGCTAGAAGAACTAAGTTGTTTTGCTGCTCATATTCACACAGAGTTCTCACGAACAGATTTCTGGATTATTTCTCTTGATCACATGAATGATATTGTATTTTTTAAAAGCCCGATCTCCATAATTTACAAATTTATTTTTTGAGTCATCTTTTATTTTTTTGATTTCATCAAGACCTTTTTTTTATGATTATTTAAAAAATAATTTTCTAGTGATCTCCCTTTCTTTTTTTTGTGTGTCAAGTTACCACAATAACATTATTAATGTTTTATTTTTTTGTGTGTCAAGTTAACACAATAACATTATCTTTTTGTTTTTTTTGTAACCTCAAGGAGGTTGGTGTCCCTTGTTAATTTGACATTATCTTTTAGAAATGTATTTGAATAAAAACACATGGCCAAGTATTTTCATAAAATAAAATATCAATTTATTCTGGTTAACAAAATAAAGATGAAGGCAACGCTGTAGAAACTTTTGGAATTTGTGAAGCCTTTTGGCCCCAGGGCACACATCAAGTCCGTGGAAAAGAAAATTGGGATCTTGAGAAGGCCATAAAATAGGGAGCACAATCTGGTCCAGGAATCCCAGAGATCAAGACCAGCAGCGGATGACATATATGTCCCCAGGCTGTGGTACTACACCAGCCTGCGTCTTCTGTCAGACCAGACTGAATCCAGGTCATCACTTTCTTCTCTTCGTTCCAGCCTTCCCTCCATGCTGCCCTACACCCTTCCCTGCAGCCTTCCTTGGAGGCTGTGGCTCTGGTGGTGGACTTGTGGCAGGAGGAGGAGGAGGAGGAGGATGGGCTTGCTCATATATTTGGCTGTTGGCAGTTAACTCACCCCTCAGCCCCTTGTGAAGGGCATCAAAAATAATTCTTTCACAGAGGAGGCATTGGCTCTTCTCCAATTCGACCAACCTGCTCGCTATATAGCAGCCATAGGCCTCTTCAGCGTCGGGGGGGCTCGTGAGGACATTTGTTGCTTCTCTAATGATGCGCAGTGATACCTCCTCTGTCACTGTCCCCTTCCTGGGCCTTTTTGTATGAAGGCGGAGGGGAGGCACCTGCGATTGGGTGAGGCTCCTACTCGGCCCGGCCACCTCCTGGCTGTCACTGGGCCCGGCCAACTCCTGGCTGTCACTGGGCCCGGCCTCCTCCTGCCTGCCACTTTCCAGAACTTCCTCCTGACTGAGCTCATCCTGTGTATAAAAAAGGGACATAGTTTTAGTTTTTGGTTCATCAATCACACACAATTTTCAGTTCCTGACTTGCAAATTCAATGTTAATACATATAAAAGGGTATCATTCTGACTAGGGTTGTCCCGATACCGATACTAGTATCGGTATCGGCACCGATACCAAATATTTGCCCGAGTACTTGTACTCGGGCAAATGCTCCTGATACTTCACACGATACCTGTACAGTCAGCGGTGATCGGTGAGTGGGGGAGTTACAAGCTTCTCCCCCCCCTTTCAGCTGCTTTAGTGAAATCTATACAGCGGTGATCTGTGCTTGTAACTCTCCCACACACGATCACCGCTGACTGTCACCGCATCCTCCTCCAGTCCCCCTCCATGCCCCCTCCGTTCTGCTGTCCCACTCCTTTCTTCCTCCGTGTCCCCCTCCGTTCTGCTGCTGTCCCCTCCGTTCTGCTGCTGTCCCCCTCCGTTCTGCTGTCCCCCTCCTTTCTTCCTCCGCGTCCCCCGCCGTTCTGCTGTCCCCCTCCTTTCTTCCTCCGTGTCCCCCACCGTTCTGCTGCTGTCCCCCTCCTTTCCGCTGCTGTCCCCCTCCAGTTTTCCTCCGTGACCCCCTCCATTCTGCTGTCCCTCTCTGTGTCATCCTCCTTCCTGTATGTATATGATGTATGAACAGAGACAGTGATCACTGACTGTCCATTCACATAACTAAAACATTGTAATCTCCTGTGATTACGAGGTCTCAGTTTATGAATGGAGAGGAGCCGCTGTCTTCTCTCCATTCATTTTCAGTGCAGCTGAGGCTGCAGAGAAAGGAACTGGGGAATCTCTATCCTCTGTCTCTTTCTCTGTCTCAAGGGGGAGATTTCAGGGGTCTATTAAGACCCCTGATATCTCACAAAGCCCCCCCAACAGGGCTGATTTAAAAAAAAAAGTATTGCAATAAATAATAAAAAAAAATTATTGTAAAAAATAATAAAAATTAAAATAAAAAAACACAGACACCATCCACCCCCTCCCTCCCTAAAAAAAAAGAAAAAAAAGAAAGCATTGTAAAAAAACAAAACAAAAAAATTGTAAAGAAATTGTAAAAAACCCCCCCAAAAAAACCACTGTCACGTGACATTAAAAAAAAGTATCGGTAATTGGTATCGGTGAGTACTTGATAAAAAGTATCGGTACTTGTACTCGGTCTTAAAAAAGTGGTACCGGGACAACCCTAATTCTGACCCCAGCATTTTTTCAAGCAGGTGACAAACATTTTTGTCAATTGATATGTATACATCATATTTTGGATAAAATCCTTAATAGGTAATCAATTATAACATCTAGTTAACATCATTAATATTAGGACACAAAATATGTCTAAAAATAATATCCCTGGCTCCAGCTGGGTGCATCCGGTTCTTACAGGATGGAAGGCCCAGGTTGTTCCTCGTCAGCCACTGCTGGGGTGGAGGGAAGGCTGCAGGGAAGCGTGGAGGGAAGGGTTGAAAGAGATTCCCTGGCTTCAGTCTGGTTGTCAAGAAAACGCAGTTTATCAACGTACCACAGCCTGGGTACATACACATCATCTGCTGATGTTCCTGATCTCAGGGAAGCCTGCATTTTGTTATGCTCCCTCCTATACATATTCCTCAAGATCCCAATTTTACGTTCCAAAATCTCCAAGGTTGCTTCTGGGATCAAAGTCTGCACATATGCCAAGAGTTTCTCCAGCGTTGCCTTCCTTACTGGTTTGTTGCAATATGCACTGTGTTTGACCTCCTACAGATTCCTCATCTCCCTGTACCTGTCAATAAAATCGGACACGAATTCTGGGTCCTTAAACGTATTATTCATTTTTTCTATAAGACAATACACAAGACAAAAACACTAATGTTAGCCTAAACTCTCATAATCTTATCCCAACATAGGCCTCAATCTTTAAACAGTATAGGCCACTGATGTTCCAAATTTTATAATATTTACCTTCGTTTCGGACGCTCGCAACTTCAGTTCCTCTTTCCTCTGCGCACAGAACGTACGTACGACACATGCGGGTTAGCTTTATATACACTGTGCAAGCGTGAAACTCCACCTGCGTTGCCTGCCCCTGACGTACTTTTTTACACATATATTCCCCGCCCCTTTCTCTACACACAGAATGTACGTACGGCACATTCGTGTTAGCTTTATATACACTGTGCTTGCGTGAAACTCCGCCTGTGTCGCCTGCCCCTGACGTTCTTTTTCACGAATACTCCCCGCCCCTTCTCTCTACGGTGTGCAGTTAGGAGCAACATGGCGGAGACACAGCAGGTGTGCATTAATTGCTCCAGAAGCAAGGAAAGCCCGGAGCCCAAAACATCCCGATCTGGGAAGAAGAGATTTAAGGCCTCCAATATGGCCTTTGAGGAAATGGTGGAGATGGTGGACATCTTGCGGAGGAGCAATTATGATGGGAAGCATGGACCGTACACCCAGCTGAATTTACGCAAGGTCTAAATGATGTCCAAAGTTGTGAAGACTCTGGAGCAGAATTTTGGGGTACGCCACTCCAAAGACCAATTGAGGAAACGCTGGTCCGACCTTAAACTGAGGGAGCCGGATCAGTACAGAAGAATAAAAAAAGTGCTTAAAAAAAGTAAGTACTTGTCGTTGTGTTCCTATTCTGATTATTAACTTTTATGCTGTGCCATGTGGTGCTTCTTTACTGTTGTACAGTTTTAAATGGCTACTTTCATGTTCGTGGACACAGTATTCATTCGTAAGAAACATCGTTATTAGTAGGAAACATCGTTCGAAGGAAACATCGTTTGACAATATATACGATGCATTTAGTTGATACAGGGTTTTAAATACATATTTGGTCTTGCTAATTTGTCTTATTAAAAGAAGTTTAGGACATTATTGTCTAGATGTCTTTGAAACTTGAATGAATTGCAAACTTGATTCAGTGAAATGTAAGGAGAGGACACTCAGCAGATGTTTACACATCTGGACTCAGGAGCACTAGTGTGGGACACCAGAGCACATTTTTTAGGGTAACCCACACAGGTGTTCCAGTGGATACTTGGGGTGTCTCCATCTGTGAAACTTGGCCAAAAAAGGTAAGTATTGCAGTTTGGTTAAAAGGGATTTTTAATCATGTCTTCAACTTGGATCTCTTCCCAAATAGACAATTGTACACCACTTCAAAGCAATGTTTCATATTCATATTTCTGGACTCAAATATACGTGTGCTAAGCATACCTTTTGTTTCATTCTCATAGGGGAGAAAAGACTCAGACAACATGCTACCAGGGACTCCCCCTGACCTTGCAAGCCTGAATGGGTAGTTAGCCCCAGCCCCCCCGAGGATGTGGAGGAAGTGGGTGACATGGGCACCCCACCAGGTGAGTGTCTGACACCCCAGCTTCAGGTAATCTATGTATGCCTGCATATTTCTAAATACATGTTTTTTCAATCAATTTTAGGTGATGTGCTGGTTGTGGAAGAGGAAGCGGCCAAACCTTTTCCACTGACAGCACCCCCCCGAGGATGTGGAGGAAGGAGAGGTGGAGAATTTTGTTGAGATGTGCACCCCACCAGGTGAGTGTCTGACAGCCCAGCTTCAGGTAATCTATGTATGCCTGCATATTTCTAAATACAGGTTTTTTCATCAATTTTAGGTGAAGTGCTGGTTGTGGAAGGGGAAGCAGCCGAACCTTTTACAACTGACAGCGCATAAAGACTGATTGGCCAGATCATGGCCTAGAATGGGGAGGTTGATGCCATGTGCAATCGGCTGGACATCCTGCAGCAGGAAATGAAGAACACGATTGATGTTTTGGGTGGAATTTAAAAGAATTTTAAATTAAAGTGATCATGTTCTTCATTTCCTTTTTAGATGCAGAGTTGAGTTCCAGAGTTGTGTGTATGTTATGTTTTAAAACATGCCTGTTTGTAAAAAAAAAAAAAAAAGTTTAAAAAAAAAATATATATTATATTGTTAAAAAATATATATATTTTTTTTTAAAAAATATATTGTTAAAAAAAGATATACATATTTAAAAAAAAAAATTATATTGTTAAATAAAATATATATATTTAAAAAAAATTATTATAAACGCACATGTTAATGTGCACAGATTAAAAATTTTACTAATCAACAATGTGTGGCTTCTTCTTTCAATGCTCAATACCAGTTTTGTAAGTAATTTTGTGTTTACAGTGACAATGGGGCTTATTTACTAAAGGAAAATCCGCTTGGCACTACAAGTGCACTAGGAGAACCTAGGAGACAGCCAAAAAGAAAAGCAAGCAATAAATACATTTCGAGATTTTATCTGATCATTATTTTTTTTTATTAAGAAAAATCAGACATTGTCTGGCATTGCAATGGCCCCCCTACCGGTAAAATAGGTAACATATTTTTCCCTAACTTCACGGGCGCTTTGGGGGGCCAAGCCAGTACGGCCAGTATCCAGGATTGTCTGTAAGTCCGGCCTCAGGCCGAACTGATGAAATATAATTTCTGGCATTTTTTCTTAAAAAATTGTGCAGGATGCAGCATGCTAGGACAATATGATTAAGTTTGTATTCCGCCAGATGGATTGCTGTCAGAAACAGGCAGAATCGGCTGGCCATTATCCCAAAGGCATTCTCTACAACTCTTCCTGCTCTGGCCAGCCAGTAGTTAAAAACCCTCCTCTCCGGGTTGAGGGTCCTTTGGGAGAATGGCCTCATCAGGTGCTCGCCCAGACTGAAAGCTTCATCTGCAATGAAGACAAAGGGGAGTCCTTCCACGTTATCCGCATCAGGTGTCAATCCCAGACCACCACTCTGGAGACACTGGTAGAACTCCGTCTGGGCGAAGACTCCTCCATCCGACATCCGGCCATTCTTCCCCACGTCCACATACAGAAATTCATATTGTGCCGACACCACCGACATTAACACAATACTATGAAACCCCTTATAATTAAAATAGTATGACCCCGAATGGGGGTGGTGGCACAATGTATACGTGCTTCCCATCTATAGCCCCTCCACAGTTGGGAAAGTCCCAATGGGTGACAAAATTGGATGCCACAGTCTGCCATTCCTGTGGCGTTGAAGAAAACTGGGGAGTGAAACAAGAAAAAAAAAAAGTACTTTTGCACATAATATTGCAAGCAGATTACACAAAAAACGCTGGAGCAACCAATTCTTCGTCCATGAACCCCTCCCCACCCTGTTCATGGACTGGGCTTGGGTCGAAGAATTAACTACAACACCAAGCCCAAGCAAAGCACGAACTCTACGACGAGTACGTACACGTAACATGGCTTCAAAACGGTCGGCTGTTCAGAACAAACTTAAACAGTACGCACTGAAGAACAGCAAGGCCTGTGAAGAGCGAGCTGAAAATCAGCAACAAGCGGACAAGAACGCACTGAATAAACCAATGCGAACTGACTACACGCACTGAAAAGCAGATACAAACCTCACAAGCACAAACTGAACAACAGTTAAACGATCTGAAAAAACATGAGTCTGAAAAGCGCAAATCGTCTCTCTGCAAACTTCTACTAACACGAGGTAAACACGAAATTAGCAGAAGGGGCCCAAAGGGTGACGCACTGGCTATTGAACTTCCGTTTTATAGTCTCGTCGGACCTGGTGTACGTCACCGCGTACTAGACGGTTGGACTTGATTGATCATGTGTAGGCAAATCCGTTTCAGTGGAACACCGTCGGAACTCCGTCAAAAAGTCCTTTGGACTTCCGTTGGACTCAAGTCCGCTCGTGTGTACACAGCATTAGGCTCCGTTCACATCTAGGCATCCTGAATCGTGGGGCGGGAATTGCTGCAGTACTGCCTGCGATCCCGGATCACCGCAAATCGGTGATCCGGGACATGCTTGCGATTCCAGTCACTTCCAATGGCACCCCGGTCATGGCACGATTTTGCCGCGACTGTCGTCTGACGAATCGCGGAATGCCTTCCCCCAAAAGAAGTTTGCTGCGATTCGAGGCACCTAGATGTGAATGGAGCCTATAGTGCTTTTTGCATTCTTATTCAAGTCTATGGAAAAATAAAACGTGTTTGAAGCAGGTCAGAAGGAGGTTATGTGCAAGTCAAATTTATCGGTCAATGAATTCTGAATGATCTCAAACTGACATCAAACTGCTATCAACACAGGCTCCTAAACGAGCTGCTCAAAAAGCCTGTCACTTACTTATAAAATTGTAGTAAGAGCACAGGAAAATCAAGTATTTTGAATTACTTCTTTTCAGGGTTTTTGTTACCATAAAAAATATAAATAAAAAGGTTTTTATTCACTTGTATTGTGCCTTTAAACTTGCTAGCAAAGTCAACCTTCAGGAAGAGTCAATTCCCTAACACAGCCCCCTCCCTTCTTGCCCTTCATAACCCACTTTTCCTCTAGGAGTGCCTACTCTAATGCTGGCCATACGCATAGCTTAATTGGGAAAAAAAAATTAAACATCCCTCTATCCACACTAAACAGCATGGATAGACGAATCTCCCTCTGAGGCTTTTGTGTTCTGACGGCTGTCAGAATGCAGTGAGTGCTGCCAAGCTGATTGGCTGTAGTCACTGTTTGGCCTGAGAAATACCCACCCAGATTTGATTTTAGGATTGAAGGATGCAAAGGATGACGGATAGTAGGGAGCTACCAGGGCCATGCACTGCTCACATTTCACCTGGTTTTATCAGAAACTGCCCAAAATTCTATTAGTGTATGGCCAGCTTAAGGGTGTCACTTGAGTGACAGCTCAGAGTCTACTGGGGCTCCTGACATCACATCCATGATGGGGGCTCCCAGCAGCAGATTTCATGCCAGGAAAGGATTTTACAGGTAAATAACATGCATAAAACATAAAAGAAATTGCACCGCTCCTCTACAAATAAGCCCAATCGGAGTAAAATGCATCTGAGGAGCGTGGCTTAGGGCAGGGACTGTGTCGGAAGTCGGCTACATTGACTGAACCGAATAGGATGACTTTCATGGAGTGTGGTTTTGTATTTTATCTTTGCTATGTATAAAATATGTTAAATGCACATACTGTATAATCTTATAGGAAGTTTGTTGTTTAAATAAATGGTCAGGTGACTGGGTTTCTTTAAAAGTTTTGTATTCACATTAAAATAAGGAAGAAAAGCAGCTAAAATGCAAAAAAAAAAAAAAAAAAAACCAGTGCACATAAGCCCTTAGCAGTGGTGTATTTTGGTTTTGTGCTGACCTAGGCAAGACTAAAATCAGGCCCCCCATCCTGTTTAACATCCACCCCTTCCTGTTTAGGCTCCACCTATTCATATTCGAACTCTACCTCTTCAGAAGTGGGGGGTAAGAGAGAGAGAGCAAGGGAGATCACACAGGGATCCAGTAGAGGGGGCTCATCACTCAGGGAAGTCAGCTGTGCGGTTTGGACTCTGGTGCTTGCAGCTCTACACCCCGGGGACTTCACTACCTGATTCGTGCCACCGCATACCACCTGATAATCCCTCTGGAACAGTGACAGTGCTCCGAACACACGCACCGCACACTGTTCTCTGAGGACTGGAACAGGATCGTGTGGGGAGTGGGGGTGTGTTCAGTGTGAGCTGCCCCCTCTTTCCCTCTCTGCTAGACATAGCCGGCTCCCATTCCTATACGCGGGCAGTGGCGTCACTAGGGTTGGTGTCACCTGGTGCAGAAAAAAATATGGTGTCACACACACACACACACACACCCTCCGATGCTGGGCCTTCTGAGAAACCCCGGATCTGGACCCCCCTTTAAAGAACCAGTAGATTATTCCATCTTCTGGTCGGGGAACGCCTAATCTGGACCCCCCTAAAGAATAAGTATATGATTTTCTCCGCCAAGGGACCCCCAAAAGAACCAGTTAATGAGTCCCCCCTCTAAGGAGCCAGTACATTATTCCCCCCCTTTGAGGATCTTCGATCTGGATGCTGGAACTCCCCTCTGAGGATCCCCTGATCTATACACTGGACCCCACTTCTGAGGAACTCCTAATTCCAACTATGAACCTCCCATCTCCAGAACCCCAATTTAGACTCTGGACCCCCCCCCCTCCCCAAGCAACCATTAGATGATTTAGCCCAACACCCTCCACCCAAAAATGAAACATAGCATTAGGTTTGATTGTACCCCTTTAACCCTGTTCTTTAACCACTTCCCACCCAGCCTATAGTTAAATGATGGCCGGGCTGTAGCTCTCCCATTCTGGGTAGACGTCATTCCCCAGAACGTGATACCAGGTACACTGAAGCATGATCTGTCACCTACAGTAACAGTGCATATTTTTAGCACTGATCACTGTATTAGTGTCACTGGTTCCAGCAGTGTCAAAAGTGTCAGTTATTGTCGCCCCAATATTGCAGTCCCATTATAAGTCGCTGATCGTCGCCATTATTAGTATGAAAAAATAAATAAAAAATTCAATAAATATATACCATAGTTTGTAGGCTATTGTTCAAGTAAACCAATCAATATACGCCTTTTGGTAATTTTTTTACCCAAAAGATGTAGCAGAATACATATTTGCCTACATTTATGAAGAAATTATATTTTATTTTTTTTTATTGGATATGTTTTATAGCAGAATGTAAAAAATATTGTTTTTTTTTTTTTTTTTTTTTCAAAATTGGTCGGCCAATTTTTTGTTAATTTGTAAATACAAAATTAAAAAAAAACTGCAGTGGTGATCAAATACCATCAAAAGAAAGCTCTATTTGTAAGAAAAAAATGATACAAAATTTTATTTAGGTACAGCGTCACATGACTGCGCAATTGTCATTTAAAGTAACACAGTGCTGTATTGCAAAAAATGGTCTGGTCATGTAGGGGGTAAATCTTCCGAAGGTCAAGTGGTTAGACATTCAAACAAATTCAATTAACTCCTTTTTTTTTATATATATATCTACTGTATATAACCGCGGGTGAACAGACAACCACATACACTTTTTGCGATCATTTTAGATGACTTTGTTCAATTTAACAGCAATTGGTTAGGTTTTCTTCTGATCCATCAAACTTCCCCGAGAGCTAACCATTTGTTTATACTTCTAGAAGTTCTCGGAATCTCAACAGAGGTTGTTTTTCCAAGGAAAAAAAAAAAAAAAGGTCCAAAAAACACTATTGTTATCTCCCATTTCATCTGTTGTCAGGGAAAAATTTTATAGCTAGAATGCTGCAATGTTATGTACGTTCAATCACCAAAATATTCACAAATTAACCCATCTATGGTCAGCAGAGACTGCATGTTTTTTTAAGATACCTAGTCAAAAATTAACAATCACTAAATGTTATTAATTCACTATTTATATTGCAGGAATATCACAGCAAGGAATTTGTAGTGAAATGGTTAAAAAAACAGACACACATACAATCTACACAGACATACTGAATGTGAACCAGTATGTCAGGTCCCCCTCCCCTACAGTCCATCTCCAAGCAGCCACGTCTGATTGGATAAAGGCACGGCTACCTCATCGAGGAAAATATGAATATATTGTCCGAGGTACAGGGAATCAATGCACTCTGGTCTTAGCCACAAAGCATCAGGCTGTTATTTACTAGCCGGAGAGCCCAACCACCCTGTTTTGCAAATATGTCATTATCTGTTAAGGAGAAAAACCATATCAGGCTGGTATTCTTAGGAGCAGCAGGTGTGGGAAAAACAGCTCTGATCCATCGATTTTTACAGGATACCTTTGATCCAAAGCATAGGAGAACAGTGGAAGAGTTACACAGCACAGAATACGAAACTGTAGAAGGGACTCAAGTGACTATTGAAATTCTGGACACCACTGGAAGCTATGAATTTCCAGCTATGAGAAAATTGAGTATGCGTTGCGGAGATGCATTTGCGCTGGTATATTCTGTAGATAACCCAGAATCCTTTGAAATTGTACAAAGATTGAGGGAAGAGATCCTGGATGCGAAGGAGGAAAAAAGCCCACCTATGGTGGTGATTGGCAACAAGAAGGACAACGGTGATGCCCAGAAGGTCCTCTGGGATGACGTGATGGGAATGGTCGAACTTGAGTGGAACTGTCGTTTGCTGGAGACGTCGGCAAAGGAAAACCTGAACGTGACTGAAGTATTCAGGGAATTACTACGAGAGGTCAACCTGCCCTGCCGATTAAGTCCAGCGCTAAGGAAGAGAAGGGAGACGATTCCCAATGAACAGAACCGTAAACCTCCAATGAACAAGACAAACAGCTGTAGCATCTGTTGACATCTGACCATCCTTTAGACTAAAGCCACCAAAACCAACTATCATGGGGGGTGCATACCGTATGAAACCTGGAAAAGATTGTCTATCAGAGCACATTCAAGATCCCTAACATGAAGAACTTACTATACTGTAAATATTATATGCAAGTCTATTGGAAGGGTATGTTGTATCTTCACTTACTTGAAGAAAAGAACATAACGAGCTCACATACAAGCAAAACTCTATTAGAGAGACATATTCTATGACTTGATCGTATGGTAGAACTTTTGGGTAACTACAGGGGAGGGGTGTACGTGGTGAGGTTTGCTCCAGATTAGCATAAAGCGAACACAATTATCCAGTATCAAAATTAGCATTCTGCATTAAAACTGTGTGTGTGCGCGCATATGTGTGTGTGTGTGTGTGGGGGGGGGGGGGTGTCTACATAAAAAAGAAAAAAATGATATATTTTTTTCTCCAATTACATTTGCTTTGTGTGTTTATGTGTCCTTTGAAAGCTAATGTTTACCTGAATGTATTATTGCATATTGTGTTTTATATACATGTAACAGACCATTTTTTTGCTCAGGAATCACACATTGAATTGTAAGCATTGCATAACACCTATTGCTGTGTCATATTGCATTATTGCCATGCTATTTTAGTGCAAACTGCTACACCAAGACGTGTATGTATACCCAAACGCTGTTCTTCAGTACGTTTGGCATCATGCCTCACTACATACAGTTTTAGCTAATCACTTTTTTGTGAATCTGTTGCAATGTTTTTGTCCTGAAGATCCTGCCAGGAACACTATTTCCAGTTGCAGGAATACAACGCTAAGCCATTTCCTTGCAATTAGCACCAAATTGTCAGCCTGCTGTGTGAACCTCTTCAGTTGGGCTACCTATCTGAACAGGAGACCAAATGCTAAAGCACAGCAAAGTGACAACAACACTGATGCTAATTGCATGGCAGTGGCTTAGGGTTGCCAGCCTGTATAATTGCAACAGATTCTTAAAACATGATTTGCTTTAGAATATAATAATATATATATATATATATATATATATATATATATATATATATATATATATATATATATATATATATATATATATATATATATACACACACACATACGTATATATACATACATACACATTGTATTTATACACACACACACTGTATTTACACACACACTTATCTTGCACTACATGAGTACTGTGGTGTTAAAACTAATGTCAACATAGTTGTTAAACCCGTATTTGATAATGAAACCTAAAGTAATAAAGATTCTACATACAAGCTTTGTTGTTATCATTATTCTTTTTTTTAAATGAATGTATATTAGGATAGTTAAGTAAAACAGTCTAGATAACCATTTTTACTATTGTGTATTATAGCTGAAACCTGTGAACCAATCAGCAATCTTCTTCCCTTGTTCTGACTGCTTTAAACTGGAGATGGTTGACATGCGTTGATAGGGGTAAATTGTTGTTGACAACATCTTATGAAAAAATATCTGAGCTTTATAATCCGGAAAATTTCCATGTCGGGAGAAAACCCCATGGGACCAAAGAAAACATTGAAATTACAATGAAAAGTAGAGTTTGACATACCACTGTGCTATACAAACTGAACTTTTTAAAATTATACTGTAACTGGTTGGATATATGCAGCAGGAACAGCTTTATCTAAGCTGAATATTCATGATAATGTGATCTATATAGAGAAACCATTAAATTATGGAAGGAGGATTCTCATTTAATTCCAAATTAATTTGCATAGGTTTGCAAATAACACCATGATGGCTAGCTTATTTACTACTGTATTAAAGCGCTTGTAACCCTTAAAAAAAAAAAAGTAAGAAGATTGATCCTGTTCCTTTAAAGTATGAATAACAGCACAGTGCTTGTGCTGTGTAATTTGTCACTTTCTATAATCTAAAATACCCAGTTGATCCTGCCTGGTGCTGCCCCCCCCTTTGTAAACTGACTACGTTTATCATGGCCATGATACCGTGATCAGTTTACGTGCTTCCGTCATCTGCAGCTCTCCTCTCTCCCCCTGTCTCTCCCTTCGTTAGCTAGTCTCAGTGCCAATCTGCTTCTCGCCCCTCCCCTCCTGCTGCTATAATACTAAATACTGCTAAAATAACGTTGTTTTATTCCCAGAATCCTGTGTTAGATTAAGTCATGTGCCCCGGTGTATGTGCTTTACAAAAAAAATTGCAGCTTCATACCTTATTTCAAAGTGCCGCCTGCTGCTCTCCTCCTCTCATCCCCGCTGATGTCAGCGAGGTATTCTCAGCTCCTCCCGCTGTAGTTCTCGGATCGGGGGAGGAGAGCGGCGGGTGGTCACATGAGCGCCGAGTGCGTTCTGAAATAAGATATGAAGCTACATATTTTTTATAAAGCACATACACTGGGGAACTTAATCTAACATGGGATTCTAGTAGGATAAAAACAAAGTGGCTTTACAACCACTCTAAGCTTTCTGTGTTTTTAAGCCCAACACATTAAGCAAGATAAAATAAACATTCACCAGTAAACTATTTGTTAAAATTCTTACCCTAGCACTTTAGGTTTACAACTTTCAATGCTGTTGGCTCCTGCCCTTTCAGTGCTGCTTCCCAGAACTTCCTGTCTTTACAGGCAAGAGTTTAAGCGATTGTAAGTGATCACTTTGTAAATCAACCCATTCAGTTTAAAACTGAAATGAAAGGCAAAACATGTGTATAGATATAAAAAACAAAAACAAAAAAAGAACACTTTATAAAATACCTTTTTTTCCCCTTTTTTATAAGTGATCATATCCCCTCTGTTCTCAGTTGCATAAGAGCTGACGAGAGGATAAGCAACAACACGCTGAACTCTCCAGTGAATTTCTGTGCAGGGAGGGGGCATGTCAGGACAAGTGTGATCATTGGAGAAGAGCAGGCTGAGTTTCCAGCATAGCTAGAGAACTGACCATGGTGTGCTCTCCTGCCTAGTGTGGGCAGTTTCTAATAGGAGAGGGACTGGCAGGAACACCAGGGATTTCACACAAAGGAAGCAATCCAAATAGAACAGGACACTTTTCCATACAAGTACATGGTACAGCAGAAATATGAAATGCTGGGGTATCAGTAGAAGCCCACAGCCCCACAGCCTAGTATGGCAAAGCTCCTCCCTACTCTCCCCCCCCCCCACATTCTCCAGGCTAACAGACTGGCTGGGGACTGCGCTGTCCACTGTTAGTGTTTGACACTTTGTCCACTTTAACAGTGGACAGCGCAGTCAGTGTTGCCAAACGTCCGTTAATTTATGGGCAGCACGTAAATTTCAGCCCATTTTCGGGCCGCCCGTAAATGTCCGTTGCGGGCAACTGTGCCCGTAAAAAAGATGGCTGCTGGCCGACAGCGCAACTGCGCATGCGCCATTCTGAAACCGTCCATGCTCGGGAAATCTCGTACATGCTTGGCAGGGCGGGCGCTTGAGCAGTGAAGTGATGGCGCCGCCTGGCGCCATTTTTGAATGTCAGGCACCGCGCTCCGTTCTCGTTCATTTCGCCACAGCAGAGGAGGAGGTGGTCGAAGAGGTCGGTCCTCGGTTGGTCTGTTTTTGCCTGGAACGGAGGGACTCGGGAGTGCTGAACAGAGCGCCACTGCGCTGGCCTGACTGATCATCCACTCTCCACTTCAGGTCAGTCAGAATGAAACTGATTTGAATTGTGCTGATCAGCCTGAGCCAAGGAGGGAGGACAGCTAGAGCAGAGCTGAGCCATTCAATAGAACACTACACACTCAGCCTCTGACCCCCCCTGTGCCATGTCCAAGAAGCCTCTGACCCACCCTGTGCCATATCCAAGCAGCCTCTGACCCCCCCGTGCCATGTCCAAGCAGCCTCTGGCCCCTCCCTGTGCCATGTCCACACAGCCTCTGACCCCCTGTACCATGTCTGCGTAGCCTCTGACCCCCTGTACCATGTCCACACAGCCTCTGACCCCCTGTACCATGTCCGCATAGCCTCTGACCCCCTGTACAATGTCCACGCAGCCTCTGACCCCCTGTACCATGTCCACGCAGCCTCTGACCCCCTGTACCATGTCAACACAGCCTCTGACCCCCTGTACCATGTCCACACAGCCTCTGACCCCCTGTACCATGTCCACACAGCCTCTGACCCCCTGTACCATGTCCACACAGCCTCTGACCCCCCCGTACCATGTCCACACAGCCTCTGAACCCCCCGTACCATGTCCACACAGCCTCTGAACCCCCCGTACCATGTCCACAGAGCCTCTGACCCCCTGTACCATGTCCACACAGCCTCTGACCCCCTGTACCATGTCCACACAGCCTCTGACCCCCTGTACCATGTCTGCGTAGCCTCTGACCCCCTGTACCATGTCCACAAAGCCTCTGACCCCCGTACCATGTTCACACAGCCTCTGACCCCTGTACCATGTCCACACAGCCTCTGACCCCCCGTACCATGTCCACACAGCTTCTGACCCCCCGTACCATGTCCACACAGCCTCTGACCCCCCGTACCATGTCTGCGTAGCTTCTGACCCCCTGTACCATGTCCATGCAGCCTCTGACCCCCTCCTGTTCCATGTAAATGGAGAAATATGGTTGTTGACTTTTGTTTAACGTAAACACATTGCGAATAGCACTAGCAACATGTTTAATATTGATATTTGCACTGTTTAGCACTGAAAACAGGCATTGTAGGTACTTTTTTGAAGTGGCAGTAAAAAATGCAGCTCTGTCAGTAAATTTCATGTTTTTTTGGCAGCAAAAAAAATTGTGCCATTTGTAAATTTTTGTGTCCTGCCAGTAAATTTCACTTCGGGTAGGGGGGGGGGGGGGAATTCGGCAGTCCCCAGCCAGTCTGTTAGCCTGGAGAAAGTGAGGGGGGGTGAGGAGTAGGGAAGTGCCTTGCCATCCTTGGCTATGGGGCTACGGTATGCTGACCACATTTCCAAACTGCCATTCAGGGACACCCTCTTTTTTTTTGCAAATTTTTTGGGAAAATGGAGGAGGACAGCAGCAGAACGGAGGGGGACAGCAGGACAGAGGGGGACAGCAGCAGGACGGAGGGGGACAGCAGGACAGAGGGGGACAGCAGCAGGACGGAGGGGGACAGCAGCAGGACGGAGGGGGACAGCAGCAGGAAAGAGGGAGACAGCAGCAGGACGGAGGGAGGAAGAATGAAGGGGGACAGCAGTAGAACAGAGGGGGACACGGAGATAGAACGGAGGGGGACAGCAGGACGGAGGGGGACAGCAGCAGAACGAAGGGGGACATGGAGGAAGAACAGAGGGGGACAGCAGAACGGAGGGGGACACGGAGGAAGAACGGAGGGGGACAGCAGCAGAACGGAGGGGGACACAGAGGAAGAACGGAGGGGGACAGCAGAACGGAGGGGGACACGGAGGAAGAACAGAGGGGGACAGCAGAACAGAGGGGGGCACGGAGGAAGAACGGAGGAGGAAAGCAGCACAACGGAGGGGGACATGGAGGAAAGATGGAGGGGGAGAGCAGCAGATCTGAGGGGGAGTGGGGGGGACAGCAGCAGATCTGAGGGGGGTGGAGGACAGCAGCAGATCTGAGGGGGGTGGAGGACAGCAGCAGATCTCAGGGGGGTGGGGGACAGCAGCAGATCTCAGGGGGGTGGGGGACAGCAGCAGATCTCAGGGGAGTGGGGGACAGCAGCAGATCTCAGGGGGGTGGGGGACAGCAGCAGATCTCAGGGGGGTGGGGGACAGCAGCAGATCTCATGGGGGTGGGGGACAGCAGCAGATCTCAGGGGGGTGGGGGACAGCAGCAGATCTCAGGGGAGTGGGGGGCAGCAGCAGATCTCAGGGGGGTGGGGGACAGCAGCAGATCTCAGGGGGGGGGGCAGCAGCAGAACGGAGGGGGAGCATGCATTGCTCAGTGCTCACTTTAACAAAGAAGTGTAAGTTACACTAACCTGGAAGTTTGTCTGGCGGGCGGCGAACTCACTGACCTCGTGGGCGGGAGGGAGGGAGGACTTGGACGAGGCTCAGGAGAGAAGTTGAAGTTGGGCAGCTCGGAGTTGGGCTGTGCTGCTGGCAATGTGCTGCTGCACTGGCTGGCGGCTGCTGGAGTAGTCGGCAGCCCCGGGACTGGCACTGACTGGGCACAGCTGAGCTGACTGGGCAGGGCACAGGCTAGTAAGTCAGTGTGGCTGCATGAGCCAGGCTGGCGGCTGCTCTCTCTGTCTCTCGGAGGCGCGCTGCTCAGCCGTAGCCCGTAGGGTGCCCACTGCGCTGACTGCCCACGTGACAGACGGTGTCAGCTGACATCACTGGTTGCTAGACGCGGGGCAGGGCGGCCCTAGCCTAGCAACCAGTTAGGCATATGATGTGTGTCATGTGTTACTCACAGTTATAATGATTATAAGGGTGGCGAGTCAGACTGGTGCTGGCGGTGGGTTTTTTTTTTCATTCCGGGACACTGTATTGTCCCGGAATGAAGGTGCCCGGGACACGGGACAAAAATCTAAAATAAGGGACAATCCCGGGCAATCCGGGACACGTGGGCACCCTAGGCTGCGGGCTTCTAGCATGCAAGGGTGGCTCCATAGAATGCTGCAAGAGAAAGTAGCCACCTAAAAAAAAACAGTGATCATGGTACCAGCTTAAACTGGAACACAGGCAAGTATTAAACATTAAATAAGCTGAATAAGTGCTTAAATCAGCTGCTGAAAGTGCTAAAAAATTAGGGTTTAATATCACTTTAATAGGGAGCAATGGGGAGGCACCACGTTAGAGTAGATTTATTGTTTAGCTTTTCCTTCTACTTTATTGGCCCTAATGTATGCATGTGAGATAGGAACCATAGATTGTAAGCTCAATGAGGACAGGGACATATGTCAATATAAATATATATATATATATATATATATATATATATATATATATATATATTTAGCGCTGGCAGATTTTTGATCAGGCGCGTATATGTAAATTTAGTGGGTCATTTGTTCTGTACATAGTTCAGAAGTTAAGCTATGGCTAAATTAGCCTCTGTTCCAGCATTGGCTGTGTTGCATGCAGTTCCACACTGTTGCCTGTAGGTGTCGTTGTCACCATAGGTCAGTGTTGAAAAGCAACAAGCTGAAGTGTATTGAGTGCTCTTCTTTCCCAGAGGTAACTCGGCAGAGGTGGTCCACTGCTATGCATTCTGGGAGAGAGTATTTAAGGGATAGATGCCATGTGCTAAGGGTCAGTTCTACCTCGTGGCCCTCCAGGCCGGAGGGCTGTGTTGCTGCAGCCCTGCAAGTAGGCCCAGAAGCCTGTCTGGGGCCTACTACTACGGAGATGGTCCTGTGCTGTCTGTCCTGCCGGAAGAAGCCGGACAATTTAGAAGACCCAGGAGAGGACCCGTCTTTGTAGAGGACCGTGCGGAATGCTGGTGTCTCAAGAGGGGCCTGGTGACTTAATTGGAGGATGCATATTAACCTAATCTACCGCACAAGTACTGATGGGTCGGCTTAAAGGTTCTGGTACTGTGTTGCTGCTCATCTAAAACTACTACGTCCTGTGGCAGAGGATCATACAGTTAAATTGTTCTTCTCAAGTCTGTGGCAGAGACTTTTTGTTTGTGCTACGTTCCGGCTGCTAGGTCACTGAGAGAGATTTATCCGGGTGGGCAAAGATTTAATCCTGGACTGAAGGTATATTCGTCCCCGAGATTTCAATTCCTCAGTGATTAAAAGAAAAGGTATTTGAACATCCCTGCAACTCTTCTTCTACCTCTTTCCTGCTACTTCTTCCGGTTATTTCCCATTAAAGCATTGAAAAAGTACTAAAGTCACTGGTGCCTACATTGTCAGATACAAAGCTCAACATGGACTCTAAGTTCTGGTATTGGTGAAACTACGGGTAAAGAGGTGACGGTAACAGTCCGATATAAATCAGCAGCTCCTTCGGGGGTTAGTGCTATATATATATATATATATATATATATATATATATATATATATATATATATATATATATATATATATATATATATATATATATATATGTGCAATTATGTATTGCAAGTCCTATCTTTCATTTCTACAAGGTGTAAGTAGGGTCACCATCATGCAAGAGGGACATAATTATTAGTAGTTTTCATTATTTTAATGGGAAACAATTATTTATAATGTGCAAAACTTAAAAAAAAAAAGATTTCTGTTATGCAGTCTTGCACAATTTGTTTTTCATAGCCATCAGACTGACTATGGACACTGAAGGGATACAGCACACATCCTGTAAAGGTTTGTCTGAGCTCCATATGTCAAGGCAAAAAAAAAAAAAAAGTGCCCACCTTTCTGTTTGATCTGACAACACAGTGGTAAATTCCTTAGCACATGGTGTCAGCTCTGTCAACTTCATTTTTTTTATTCAGAAAACTTATTTTGGGTTTTTTGGTATTAGTACAAGGTATGTAAGACAGTCACATAAAGAAAAGAATGCGACGACAGTGAGGTTACATAGCCGACTTAATTTTAAATGGATTATAAAGAACACAGACCTCTCCTCCCCCTTCCTCATCTCCTTGTATACAGGCAGAGAGTATAAGAAGTTATCAGCTCAAAAGATTTCAAGCAAAATCAACGGATATTTTTGTACTTGTTAAACAAATTTAAGGTATGTAGTGGAGTGCCAATTTACTTACCATGTTCAGACCCAGGCCCCTTTAACTCCATTCCCCATAACTCCCTGGGTTCCTGGACACACCCAGGGAGTATAAATTCTTCAGCTTCCCACCCTCAGCAGCTGAGAGAGGCCACACCTGATGAGGCAGAGGTTGCTGGGCAAGGGACCAGGCAAGAGCCCAGACAGCAAGGATAACTTGCTACAAATTTGATGCAGTGTTGAATTGTAAGTCTGTTAACTTGCTGCACATTTTCACTTGCAGAGCACTTGAAGCACAAGCTCTAGTTGACACTTTTCCAATTTGTAGCAAATTTGAGTGGCAAGTCTCAAGCAAGAGCAAAGTTGCAGTGGTGAGTCTACAGCAAGAGCTCTGCAAGTCTACAGAAATAAAATTCAGCCACAGTGACCCCTGTGGTGGAGTGACTATTGCACAACATAACTGAACCAGAACTTGCAGCAGACTTGCAGAATGTTTGCAAAGAAAGTTCATCTAGAGCAGGCATGTCCAAAGTCCGGCCCGCGGGCCAATCGCGGCCCGCGGTCCGGTTTTGAAGGGCCCGCCTGGTTATCTAAACATGTATATCTTTTGTGGCCCCCCGACGATCTCCCAGCGCCGGGGCCACAAAAGATATATAGGCTGGATGCCTCGGAGGGAGGAGGAGGGATGAGCGCCGTGCACACAGTATTAGTATTTCCTGTTTACACGGCAGCCTCTGTAATAGGAAGTCCCGTCTCCGGAGCTGCCATTGGACGACTGTTCTGTCCATCAAAGGAGGCGGGACATTCTCTTAAAGAGGCCGCTGTGTAAACAGGAGATTCTCCTGTAGGATATCTTTGGCGCTCGTCCTGCCCCCTCCATATGCCCTCCAAGGCTGCACTGATGGTAATGGTGAGTGCATTCCTGGCAACGGTCGGTGCTGCATTCCTGGCAATGGTGAGTGAATTCCTGGTAATGGTGGGTGCATTCCTGGCAATGGTGGGTGCATTCCTAGCAATGGTGGGTGCATTCCTGGCAATGGTGAGTGCATTCCTGGCAATGGTGAGTGCATTCCTGGCAATAGTGAGTGAATTCCTGGTAATGGTGAGTGCATTCCTGGTAATGGTGTGTGCATTCCTGGCAATGGTGAGTGCATTCCTGGCAATGGTGAGTGAATTCCTGGCAATGGTGGGTGCATTCCTGGCAATGGTGGGTGCATTCCTGGCAAAGGTGAGTGAATTCCTGGTAATGGTGGGTGCATTCCTGGCAATGGTGAGGCTGAATTCCTGGCAGTGGTGGGTGCATTCCTGGCAATGGTGAGTGAATTCCTGGTAATGGTGGGTGCATTCCTGGCAATGGTGGGTGCATTCCTGGCATTGGTGAGTGAATTCCTGGTAATGGTGGGTGCATTCCTGGCAATGGTGGGTGCATTCCTGGCAATGGTGAGTGAATTCCTGGTAATGGTGGGTGCATTCCTGGCAATGGTGAGGCTGCATTCCTGGCAATGGTGGGTGCATTCCTGGCAATGGCGAGTGCATTCCTAGCAATGGTGAGTGAATTCCTGGTAATGGTGGGTGCATTCCTGGCAATGGTGAGTGAATTCCTGGTAATGGTGGGTGCATTCCCGGTAATGGTGGATGCATTCCTGGCAATGGTGGGTGCATTCCTGGCAATGGTGAGTGCATTCCTGGCAATGGTGGGTGCATTCCTGGCAATGGTGTGTGCTGCATTCATGGTAATGGTGGGTTCATTCCTAGCAATGGTGGGTGCTACCTTCCTGGCAATGGTGGGTGCTGCCTTCTTAGCAATGGTGGGTGCATTCCTGGCAATGGTGGGTGCATTCCTGGCAATGGTGGGTGCTGCCTTCCTGGCAATGGTGGGTGCATTCCTGGCAATGGTGGGTGCTGCATTCATGGTAATTGAGGATCTGCAGATGGGCACTGACCCTTATTTTGCTTCACAGTTCTTTTATTTAAAATTTTAAGTTTTTTTTTTCCTGAAACTTCCCTCTTAAAGTGAAGGTGCGTGTTATACGCCGATAAATACGGTATATCCAAATAATATGCCTGAGCTCATCTCTTCACCACACACAGCCACAAAGGCAGGAGAATTCTTGTTGGGCAGTGTATTAGTGCTCGATCAAACACACTTATAGGGCGTACACACGGTCGGACTTTGTTCGGACATTCCGACAACAAAATCCTAGGATTTTTTCCGACGGATGTTGGCTCAAACTTGTTTTGTCTACACACGGTCGCACAAAGTTGTCGGAAAATCCGATCGTTCTAAACGCGGTGACGTAAAACACGTACATCGGGACTATAAACGGGGCAGTGGCCAATATCTCTTTATTTATTCTGAGCATGCGTGGCACTTTGTCCGTCGGATTTGTGTACACACGATCGGAATTTCCGACAACGGATTTTGTTGTCGGAAAATTTTATCTCCTGCTCTCCAACTTTGTGTGAAAATCCGATGGAAAATGTCCGATGGAGCCCACACGCGGTCGGAATTTCCGACAACACGCTCCGATCGGACATTTTCCATCAGAAAATCCGACCGTGTGTACGGGGCATTAGACCGAATTTTAATGGTTCAAAGAATGTCAGGCAAAATGGTCGGCCCTCACGCATGTTCACTTCATCAAATCTTACCCTCTTTGAAAAAAGTTTGGACACCCCTGATCTAGAGTCATGTAATGCTGACTTGCTGCAATTGAGCAACAAACTTGTGAAGCCTGGCATATTTAGCAATAGCTTAGCAAGTCATTTTCAAACTTGCAGAACAATTGTTTGCTATCTGGGAGGCCCTCCAGTGTCAGAACCAGCATGCGAACAGCCAAGACAGAGCCTAATAGCATGCAACTTCTCCAAAGACTCAGCTACTGTTTTCTACCCGAGTACTGCAGTGGGGTTGTGCTTGGTCCTTGGATCACTTCAGCTGTTCACCTGAGAGGGACACTGTTTAAGATAATAATCACAAGTAGCTGTGTTCTGAGCTATTTTACTGCAGTAGTGATTCTCAGCGAGACTCTGAGGTTATAGAGTCTTATAGGGACTATACTATGCAGCCACATTACCCTGATTGAATCACAGAGACATTGGAGTAGATTTACTAAAACTGGAGAGTGCAAAATCTGGTGCAGCTGTGCATGGTAGCCAATCAGATTATAACTTCAGCTTGTTCAATCAAAGCGGTAGAAAACCTCAGCCTTTTTTTAACCACTTGCCGCCCGCCATATAGGAAAATGATGGCGGCAAAGTGGTTTCAATATCCTGACCAGAGGTCATATGACGTCTTCAGGATATTAAGCCGCTGCGCGCCCCCGGGGGGCGCCCTTTGCAGCGATCGTTGTTGCGATGTGTCAGTCTGACACACCGCAACTCCGATCTAGGTAAAGAGTCTCTGACGGAGACTCTTTACCACGTGATCAGCCGTGTCCAATCAGGGTTGATCACAATGTAAACAGGAAGAGCCAGTGATCTGTCAGACGCAAGTAGAGGAGAGCCGATTGGCTGCTCCTCTGACAGGGGGGGTCTGTGCTGATCAATTATCAGCGCAGCCCCCCCCCCGAGGATGCCCACACTGGACCACCAGGGATGCCACCAGACCACCAGGGATGCCCACCACCAGGTATGCCACCCTAGACCACCAGGGATATCAATCAGTGCCCACAATGGATGCCAATCAGCGCCCACAATGGGCATCAATGATTGGCAGGCATTAGTGTTTGGCACTGATTGGCATCCATCTGTACCATACATTACAGTACATCAGTGCCACCTGTCAGTGCCCATCCATGCCACCTATCAGTGCTCATCAATGCCACCTATCAGTGCCCATCCATGCCACATATCAGTGCCACCTATCAGTGCTCATCAGTTCCGCCTATCAGTGCCGCATATTAGTGCCCATCATCAGTGCTACCTCATTGGTGTCACCTCATCGGTGCCCATCAGTGCCACCTTTTCAGTCCCCATCAGTGCAGCCTCATCAGTGCCCATCAGTGAAGGAGAAAACTTACTTATTTACAAAGTTTTGTAACTGAAACAAAAAATTCAAAATTTTTGGACTTTTTTTATTTGTTTAGTAGAAAATAAAAATCCCAGAGGTGAGGTGATCAAATACCACCAAAAGAAAGCTCTATTTGTGGGAACAAAATGATAAAAATGTAGTTTGGGTACAGTGAAGCATGACCGCGCAATTGTCATTCAAAGTGGGACAGCGCTGAAAGCTGAAAATTGGTCTGGGCAGGAAGATGTATAAGTGCCCAGTATTGAAGTGGTTAAAAAAACCTGCAAGACAATAGCATAATGTGCTAGTATGCATCGCATACTAGCATATTGTGAAATGCTGAGCTTAGAACAAAGCCCTCCAGCGGCATACTGTCACCACTGACAGGGCTTCCATCTTCACCCGGTCATCAGATTGGGCAAGCCGTGTTGACGTCACTCCCGCATATGCCGTCCCTTCAGTGCGCATGCACCAGTAACATCAGCGGCTGCATGCAGTGTGAATATCTCCTAAACAGTGCAAGTTTAGAAGGTATTCACCGTACCTACAGGTGAGCCTTTTTATAGATTTAGCTATAGTTACAAGTTAAAAAAAAAGACTTTACTACCAAGCTTTGACAAAAAACTATGCACAGCTGCACCAGATTTTGCGCTCTCCAGTTTTAGTAAATCAACCTCATTGTGTAAAGACTCCATGTTTGTGCAGCTTTGCTTATCTTGCAGTATGTGTATTTTTATTTTATTTTTTTAATTTTTTGCCACTTGAACCTAATTTTGCACCTGCATTGTAATCTGCAAGTTGCAGATATTCTCGGTCTCAACAACCAACCGATTACCCATCCCGTTAAACTAAAATGCTTACAATTTTAGTGCACCAAAAGGAGGAGATGCACTAAAAGCTATACACAGCCCAAACTTCAACCTTCTGCTCCAAGTAAAGCTCTAATCTGTATCAATAGCACTTTAAAAACTGCTTTTAAAGCAATATTAAAGCTTAATTTTTTTAAGTTAAAATAACAAACATGTTTTACTTACCTGCTCTGTGTAATGATTTTGCACAGAGCAGCCCCGATACTCCTCTTCTGGGATATCCTGTCGGCGCTCCAGCCTCCTCCTGCTCGGCAAGTGCCCCCATGGAAATTCGCTTTCCATGGGGGCACTGTGCGGGCTTCCAAAGCCACCCTGTCTGCGTTTATTGACAGAGAGCTGGCGGGTCTGCTCCATCCTCTCTCGCTCAGCCCAGCATTTGCTTGACAGCAGCACTGGGAGAACATTGCTGGATCGGATCAGGCTCAGGTAAGAAAAAGGGTGGGATTATGCAGCACCTAAGGTTTTTCACCTTTTCAATGTACAGAATATATTTGTTACCAGACTCAGTAATATGAACTAGTTAATCCACCACCCCCAGCACCCACAGCTTATAAATCTTATTTTTACATTAAAATACTGCCACTATATACCTTTTTGGCTGATCTGTATACCCGAGTGCTGAGTGTTCAGGTAGGAGGAGATTTCCACTATAGCCTGTGTCCTCATGCTGTTATGGGAGGCAGATCATCCATGAATCAAGATGTGACATCCCACCCACTTTGTTCTTTTTTAGTTACTGGGCATAGAGGAGGAGGGAGGGACAGGGCTATCATTTAGGATCTGTATACACACAAATGTGTGATGTCAAGATCATGTGACCTGAAAAGCTCAGCTCAACAAGGAACTGTTCTTTTCAGCAATAGAGACCAAACTGAGCATGTGCAGCTTTACTACCCTGTGTCTTATCTGGGCTTGCCAAGAGGGACCCTGCAGGAGGGGGAGGATTTGTGCATACAGGATCAAATAGCCTTTTTATACAATGCAGAGGATTAACTCCTTAAGTTCCACAGTGAGTATAACAAGCATGCTATTCTGCATATACAGACTGATTTTACGGTTGTGGGTTTAGTAACACTTTAAGGTGAAAAACCTTAAGGCTTTAGAACCACTTTTAAACAAATGTGCAAATGTAACATACACCTCTTTTTAGATATAACACACTGATCTATACTTCAAAGAAGCCAGAGCCACAAGACACATGAAGGTTGGGTGTCATGGGTGACCTGTTCTGAAAATACCTGTCCCTGCCTATCATGTTGATCCACCAGCTTCAATACTTGGCATCATTGACCTAATAATGCACATCAGAAATTCTGACTTTACATTTGCCCTTTGTCAATAGTTTAGAAAGTATCAAAGTCAGAGGATCAGTGTTGCAGACATGTTACCTTAAAGTGGAGCTTCACCCAAAAGGAGGAGGATCAGGTACCTGCTTTTGATATCCGGGTAAGATCGCCGCATGGCGATCGACAACATTTCCGGCCCCTCCTCCTTCCCCCCGCTGCCTTCTGGAACACACAGAGGTCCCAGAAGACAGCGGGACAATTTAGAAAGTGCAGCTCGACTCGTGCATGCGCAGTAGGAAACAGGCTGTGAAGCCACAGGGCTTCACTTCCTGTTTCCCTTAGTGAAGATGTCGGCTCCTGCACCCGAAGCCGATTGATGAATCAGCTAGGGGTGCCGACATTGCGGGATCCCTGGACAGGGGAGTGTCCTTATAATAAGGCCTCATGCACACGGACATTTTTACAGCCGCGTTTTTGAGCGTTTTTTACAGCTTAAAAACACCTATCTATGTTAGTCTATGGATTCATGCCCACCTAGACTTTTTCGAGCTGCAAATGGCCTAGGCATTTTTAAGCTGTAAAAAAAACCCAGGACCAGTGCGTTCCGAGGCGCAACGCTAGAGCTGTAAAACCGAGAAACGCGGAAAAACGCGACCGCTGCGTTTTTTCGCATTTTTTAGCTCCAGCGTTTTTTTGCTCAAAAAAGATGAATGGACACTGTAATCTCTGTAAAAACAGGAAATTCCTGTCTGGACATTAGATTACCCAAGAGTCCTTTGCACAGCCGTGTGACTGTGCTTAGTGAGTTCAAGATGGCAAGTTCTGTGTCACAAGTGGAGCTGATAAGTGCTGTACAGGCCCATCCTGAACTGTGGGATGTGGCACATCTACTTCATGGACACCATATCCGCATAGTAAAAGCCTGGGAGGATATCAGTGCTGCCATTACCCCTGGCTGGGAAGAATTACGAAATGCAGAAAGAAAGGAAATAAGTAAGTCTATTTTCCTTGAATGCATGATCTGTTTGTGTGTAATGTAAACGAAGATTGCATATTTAACCCTTTGTTTTCCATGTTATTTTAGGCAAAATTATACAGCGCCGCTGGAAGTCCCTACGTGACCGTGTCAGGAGGAACCTCACGGACGAGTACAAGGCGGCACGTAGTGGAGCACCAGCGCCAGCTAAGAGACCACACGTCTACCACACCAATCTTCTCTTCTTACGGCAAAATATGCTGAGCCATACCAGACCGTAAGTTGTTTTCTTTTTTCATATATTTGCCTATGTACATTGCTTTTCAGGCAGTATGTTCCATGGCTATTGTAACCACTTTCCGAACGCCACATGTACATAGACGTCGGCAGAATGGCACGGCTGCACAAATGGGCATACCTGTACATCCCTTTTAAGTTGCCGCCTTGGCGGCGCGCTTTCCCATTGCGAGGTTCATGAGTCCGACCGCGGGTCCTGCGGACTCAATGTCCGCGGGCACACCGGCGATCGTCTCAGGGAGAGGAAGAGGTTAACCCATTCAATGCCAGTGTAATTTTTACAGTAATCATTGCAATTTTAATCGCACTGATCGCTGTAAAAATGAAAATTTTCCCAAAAATGTGTCAAAATTGTCCAATGTGTCCGCCATATTGTCGCAGTCAGGCTAAAAATCGCTGATCGCCCCCATTACTAATAAAATAAGAATTAGTAAGAAAAATGCCATAAAACTCTCCCCTATTTCATAGACGCTATAACTTTTGCCAAAAAAAACTTTATTAACTGAAATCTGTAGAAGAATACATATTGGCCTAAACCAACAAAAAAAAAATTTATTTATTTATTTTTTTGGGGAATATTTATTACTTAAAAAAATTAAAATTCTAAATTTTTTAAAAAAATTTACACTCTTTTTTTATAGCTCCAAAAAAACACAAAAAAAAAAACACAGAGGTGATCAAATACCACCTAGAAAAAGGTCTGTTTGAGGAGCCACGTTGCACGACCACCATTGTTAAAGCGACGCTGTGACAAATCGCAAAAAGTGCTTGGGTCTTTGGCCAGCTAAATGGTCCGGGCTGAAGTAGTTACGTTTATACATTTTGTATTGTCTGCAGGACAACTTCTAACATTAGACAGAGAGAGGTGGATGCAGAAGAGGCAGAGGTTCAGAGACCAAGCAGTCCCATGACCAGCACTGGATCTCCACGTCCAATCAGCGAGGGAGGTGTTGAGTGCACAGATGAGGTAACTGCTTAGGTCTGCCTGTCTATCTCATTGTCTGTATGTCCATGTACATGTCAATGTAAACATTTTTGTTCTTTTGCAGGAATCGAGGGCTTTGGAATCAGCGTCTCCTGCCAGTCAGCAAGGTGGAGAGCAGCGCAGTCGTGGCGGTGTTCGTGGCCGTGGGCGTGGACGTCAGACGAGGGGCGGGTTCAATTCGGAGGCTGATGACAGAGTGCTAGCACTGCTGCAGGAAGTGCGGCAGGAGAGGCGCAGTATGGATGCCTTTTTAGACACCAACAACCCACGCGCCTGCTTCTGCCGCAGCCTTTACCACATCCTGGAGGACATTGGGGGAGACCAAGAGAAGCATTGTATGGATCGCATGTACGGTATTGCAATGCAATACCGACATGCAAAATTAAGTGGCGGGCCACCTCCATGCGATCCATATAATGTTTCTCATGATCCCGCAATGGCCCCTGGGATCTCAGCAGTGCTAGCACCCCCCTCTCACTATCAGCCCCCTCCTCAACGCCAACCACCACCTATCCTGTCCCAGACCTCGTTCTATACCCCGCACTCCTATGCTGAATTTCCACCTTCCACCTCCCATTTTCAGCCCTCATACCCTGTACCCCGCTACCAGCAGGATTTTGGGAGTAATCGCCAGGCCCAACCATTACCCCGTCCCCAATCCCCACATCCCCAAAGCGATCAAGCATCCACCACCACCTATCACCAGTTGTGATCCCAAAATAAATATGTTTTTTGCTTGAAATACCAGCTGTGATCCCAATCCTTTAATAAATATGTTTTTTGATTGAAAATAAAATGTCTTCAATTTGTCTTTTATATGATGCACAACAGCACTCCTTGGCTTCCATATGCTCCCACATCAACAAAAAGAAATTTAAGATGTGCATCGGACAATGCCAGGAGGACCACCGAAAAATATTTGTTATAATTAAAATATGACGATCCAGAGTGGGGAGGCTTCTTGACCCTGATGTGTTTCCCATCAAGGGCTCCTATACAATTTGGGAACTGAGTTTTTTCCCAAAAAGTGTCCACAACTGATTCCCAGATGTCTTCTGTTGGCTCTGGCATTACAATGTTATGCAATTCCTCCCATATTGCCACACATGTTTCCTTTATTATTTTTGACACTGTTGAGAGGCCAAGGAGGAAGTAATGATGCAAGGAAGCATAACTTTGTCCCGTGGCAAGTAACCTAAGATAACATAATAAATTTAGTTATTGAATGAGAAAAGCATAAACATAAGTCCTAACCCTACCCTTAAACCTAACCCTATCTCCTAACCCTAACCCTATCTCCTAACCCTAATTCTATCTCCTAACCCTATCTCCTAACCCTATCTCCTAACCCTAACCCTATCTCCTAACCCTAACCCTATCTCCAAACCCTAATCCTATCTCCTAACCCTATCTCCTAACCCTATCTCCTAACCCTCTCTCCTAACCCTAACCCTATTTCCTAACCCTATCTCCTAACCCTAACCCTAAACCTATCTCCTAACCCTATCTCCTAACCCTAATCCTATCTCCTAACCCTAATCCTATCTCCTAACCCTATCTCCTAACCCTAACCCTATCTCCTAACCCTAACCCTATCTCCTAACCCTATCTCCTAACCCTAACCCCTAACCCTAACCCTATTTCCTAACCCTAACCCTATCTCCTAACCCTATCTCCTAACCCTAATCCTATCTCCTAACCCTAATCCTATCTCCTAACCCTATCTCCTAACCCTAACCCTATCTCCTAACCCTATCTCCTAACCCTAACCCTATCTCCTAACCCTAACCCTATCTCCTAACCCTATCTCCTAACCCTATCTCCTAACCCTAACCCTATCTCCTAACCCTATCTCCTAACTCTATCTCCTAACCCTAACCCTACCTCCTAACCCTACCTCCTAACCCTATCTCCTAACCCTAACCCTATCTCCTAACCCTAACCCTATCTCCTAACCCTAACCCTATCTCATAACCCTGACCCTATTTACTAACCATAACCCATATGTGTATTCACTTACCTGAGTGTCACTAGCATCCATTCCTCCGGTGACACAGAGCTACGCATCACAGTGTCCATCCTTGTGAGCCTTGGCCTGAGCCTCTCCAACATCAAAGAGCGGCACTGACATCCTTGTAAAGTTAAAGAATTTTGTCGGATATGAGCGCAGTTGGGAATAAATATTGCCAAAGTACCCCGTAGAAAACCGATTGGATACCATTGGATGCACCCAAAATTGACATCTGCTGCTTCTCTCCCCCTCCTGTCTCATTCTCCGCAGCCTCCGCAAAACAATCAGAAGGATTGCCTCATCGATCTTCTGGATGGCAGGATCCATATTTCTCAGAAAAATACACAAAACTCAAACAGACTCTGAAACACTCTCTCCTCTCTCTCTCTCCTACCAAAATGGCACAGACACATGCTCATTAACATATTTTCTTTGGTTTCTGTGGCATTGTGGGAAATTTGGGAGTGTATATAGCTGAGAGATGTGTTTTTCATTAAAAAATGCTACTTAGCGCGAACGCTAAAAAACGCGCAAAAACGCTAATGCAAAACGCGGTAAAAATTGCGTTTTTAACGCCGGTTTTTCCAGGCGTCGAACCTAGCTTTACAGCTCGTTTTTTAAAACGTCCATGTGAATGAGGACTAAAAGTCAGCAGCTACAGTATTTGTAGCTGTTGACTTTAAATTTTTTTTTTTTTTTTTTTACAGACTGGAACTCCTCTTTAAGCATAAGTTTTCATTCAGACGAATTCTAGAATGAATCATTGCACGGATAGAGTAACTGGGGTTCCTGGTAGCATCCAGGAATATTTTATTGCCGTTATTTGACATTTTACAGACTCGTCATTCTCAACGCGGTTTTTTGCTAAAAAATTACTTCGAAGCCCGAAACATTATATATATTTTGAGCAGAGGCCCTAGATGATAAAATGGTGGGGTGTTGCCATTTTTTATGTCTCATGGATTTAATTAAAAAAAAAAAAAACAACATTTTAATGAACTTTAGTGAACACAAACACCATATAATACCCAATTTTTTTGTAACATATAAAAGACGATAGGCTGAATAAATAGATACCGAACACGTCACGCTTTAAAATTGTGCACGCCCATTGAAATGTCGACAAACTACTGTACATTAAATTATCCATAGGCGATGCTTTAAAAGCCTTTACAAGTTACCAGTTTATAGTTACACAAGGTCTGTCGCTAGAATAATTCTTCTTGCTCTGACTTTTGCGGCGATACCTCACATGTATGGTGTGATTGCCATTTACATATGCGTGCAGGACCTACATGCATGCAAGCATATGGGGGGGGGGTTGGGGAAGGGGCGCTTTAAAAAGTTATTTATTTAATTTACATTATTTTACACTATATTTTTATTGCTTTACCATGGGCTGTGACAGGTCCTCTTTATAGACCCTAGATCTCTCCTCTGGCCTGCAGAGCGTCTGACCAAACCAAGAACGGTTTGATGATATGCGGCACAAGCTGCTAACGGCTTGTCAACAAACAAACCAAAACCGGAAGTGACAAAATCCTCTTTGCTTCCAGTTTCTGATTTCACAAAAGTGAGGCGGGAACTTCAGTTTCTGCCACTCCTCTCAGTGAAAGTGACTGAACCGGTCAAATTGTTACTTGACTGGGGACCCTCTTCCGCCACCTATAGAATTGAGCAGATCCGGCTAAGCCTCTCAGCGAGCCGCTGAGAGCCTGAGCCAGCCGCTCCTGCCCCCTCCACCAGCTTAGCGCTCCAGTGAGCACAGGGGGGGGGGGGCAGAGCAGAGAGTCGGTGACTGAGTCACCAGCTTTCTGCTCATGAGCACTGAGAACTGAGTGATCGGCAGTGATACTCATATTTCTTTTACATGAAACAGAATTGCCAGGTCTAAATAAAAATGGTATTGGGGTCATTGTTGTACCCTCAATGCGTATGGTGGTATTGAGGTGGTTAAATCCTTTCCAGACACATTTGTGATTCATAAAACTGTATGCACAGCCAGTATGGTGGCGTAAATGTCTAGAGTCCTCTAGTGTAATGTGGCCCATGTGCATGAAGCCTTACGCTGCGTACACACGATCTGACTTTACGGCATACTTGTTCCGGCGTACCGGATTTCGTCGGACAGTTCGATCATGTGTGGGCTCCAGCGGACTTTGTTTTCTCAAAAGTTTGACGGACTTAGATTTGAAACATGTTTTAAATCTGTCCGACGGACTCGAATCCGGTCGAAAAGTTCTGTATGCTAGTCCGACGGACAAAAACCGACGCTAGGGCAGCTATTGGCTACTGGCTATGAACTTCCTTGTTTTAGTCCGGTCGTACGTCATCACGTACGAATCCGGCGGACTTTGGTTGATTGCGTGTAGGCAAGTCCATTCATTCAGAAAGTCCGTCGTAAAGTACGTCGAAAAGTACGCCGGACAAAGTCTGCCGTAAAGTCCGCTCATGTGTACGCGCCATTACAAATAAAAGGGAAGTTTTTTTCAGAATCATACTTGCCTAGGTCCGATGCTGCATCTGTCCCCCGCCAGCTCTAAGGCTGAGAACCGAGCAATCAAACACTGACGATAGTTCAGTTCTCAGAGCACTGTGAGCAGAGCCATAATATACAGTGAGTATAGAAAAGAATCACCCCCCCCCCCTTTTAAAATAATCGCATTTTGTTGCTTTGCAGCCTGAAATGAAGACAAACACTGTTTTTGTTTTATCCAGCTGTATTTACTAGTGCAACTTATAACATCCAAGTGAAAGATATAACACCAACATGTCAGAAAAAAAATCAAAAACAGAATCACCGAGTTGGAAAAGGATCTCCCCCTGTCAGTATTTTGTTGAACCACCTTTCGCTTTAATTTCAGCCTTTAGTCTGTTGGGATATGTCTCTACTAACTTTGCACATCTAGACTTTGTAATATTTGCCCCCCTCTTGAATTATTTGGCCTCAACACAAAACAATATGTCTAGTGGAAATCCAGTACAGCTCACCATCCAAATAACACCATTCCTACAGTAAAGCATGGAGGTGATAATATCCTGTTATGGGGGTGTTTCTCTATAGCAGGAACTGGAGCACTTGTCAGGATAGAAGAAAAATGGAAGGGGCAAAATACAATCACGTTCTTGAGGAAAATCTGCTGCCCTCTGCCAGAAAGTTGTTAATGGGAAGAAGGTGTACCTTCCAACATAACAGTAACCCAAAGCACACAGCAAAATGACCACACTGTGGTTAAAGGAGAAAAAAGTGAATGTCCTTGCATTGCTTAGTCAGAGCTCAGACTTAAACCTCATTGAAAATCTGTGGAATGACTTGAAGACTGTAGTCCACAAATGGTCACCATCAAATGTAACTGAACTTGAGCAGTTCTGCAAAGAGGAGTGGGCAAATATTGCAAAGTCTAGATATGCAAAGTTAGTAGATACATATCCCAACAGAATAAAAGCTATTATTAAAGCAAAATGTGGTTCAACAAGATACTGACATAAGGGGGTGATCCTTTTTCCAACAAAGCGATTCTTTTTTCCCCCCCGGACATTTTGGGGTATATATATATATATATATATATATATATATATATATATATATATATAAAAAATTTGTGTTCATAAATATTGTTATATCTTTAACTTGGATGTTATAAGTTGCACTAATAATGCCCCGTACACACGGTCGGACATTGATCGGACATTCCGACAACAAAATCCTAGGATTTTTTCAGACGGATGTTGCCTCAAACTTGTCTTGCATACACACGGTCACACAAAGTTGTCAGAAAATCCGATCATTCTGAACGTGGTGACGTAAAACACGTACGTCTGGACTATAAATGGGGCAGTAGCCAATAGCTTTCATCTCTTTATTTATTCTGAGCATGCGTGGCACTTTGTGCGTCGGATTTGTGTACACACGGACCGACAAATTTTATAGCCTGCTCTCAAACTTTGTGTGTCGGAAAATCCGATGGAAAAAGTCAGATGGAGCCCACACACGGTCGGAATTTCCGACAACACGCTCCGATCGCACATTTTCCGTCGGAAAATCCGACCGTGTGTACGGGGCATTACAGGTAATACAGCTGGATAAAACAAAAACTGTGTCTGTCTTTATTTCAGGCTGCAAAGCAACAAAATGTGATTATTTTAAAGGGGGGTGATTCTTTTCTATACCCACTGTAGCAACCATGCCACTTGGAAAGGGCATACAGCCACCAGTCCACCCTTCCAACGGAGCCTCAGTCTCCCGGCCACCACTGCCTCCTCTCCTGATCTGGCTGCTCCTCATTCCTATTACATTTCACTCTTCACTACCCGACATGAAGATATACACTCCGTTCACCATCCCTAACTTGTTTTGTGTCCCCGCAAGATGGGTAAAGGTAATACACTGTTCCATACCAGGGTCCTGCTCTGGCGTATCCCCAAACTTGGCATATGATCGAATCTCATATGTATGGTCTCGCTCCCAACTTCGCATGGGCTAGAAGACCATGAGGCCCAACCTCCTCCTGCATAGATCACCTCAAAACAGGAAGTGACACATACAGGGGGAAAGTGCACTGCAGCACACATTAACCCCTGAGTTTCCAAACAATGTATAAAAGTGCACCAATAACCTTGAGGCGCCTCCCTACATGTGTCCCATTATTTCCTTTCACATCCTGTCCCAGAGCCAAAACAGGAAATGCCTCCAAAGTGAGGAAATCCCTGGTTGTCACTAGAATTAGTGTCCCCATTGGAAGATTTTCCCTCTAGTCCTGTTCTGGTGACAACCCAAAACTTGGGATTTTCATTCACTCTCAGTGATAACGGTCACCAGGAAAAAAAAAGGACAGGTGAATCTCCTGGTGACACCCAACAGTGACACAGACAGCAATAAAAAAACATGACAGGTGTTCTCAGGGTTGCTGTAAAGTGCCCCCTCCCCCTTGTTACTCCAAAAATATCAAATTATATTTTTGCTAAAATATCACAGACTACAATGTTATGCTTTGCAGCCACAGCAGCAACTATACCCCCGTTGAACAAGACCCATTCAAGTGAATAGCGCTGCTCTGCAAACGCCCCATCAGTTCCTTTCTCTGCAGCCTCAGTTGCACTGGAGCCCTGCACTCTGAGCCTTCCTGTTCTTTCACAAACTGAAGCATAATCAACTATGCTTCAATGAAAAATGGACACAGGAATGATCAGCACTGATCACTCACTGTGTTCATTCAGGAAAGGAAAGTGCCAGTAATGTTTGGGCCCCCCTTTTGAACTGATAGGGCCTGGACCCGGGACAGGAGGGCTGTCTATACTGCCTCATCAGCAGCCCTGGGTGTTCCAATCCCTCCCCAAAATAATAAAAAAGGTTGTTGTTGTTTTATCCTTTACATCTCATACTCCTCTCTTATGAATGGGTTCTGGACATAAATTTATTTGATGTGTCATGCTACTATTTTCTGGAATTATAAATGTATTCATCTGCATCTGTATGTGTGTTGTAACAAGGCATCCGGAAATTTTATGTTATGTGTAATGTCCTGCATTTATGTTTTGTTTGATGAAATACTTCACATGCAATAGAGTACTGTTGCTAGCCAATTATTGTAAAGCTGTGCTAGTATTCATTCGTTTTGGAATGGCCACAACTTGCCTTGGGCCCCTTTCACACGATTGGACCGCTCAGGTCCGCCTGTCAGTTTTGACAGCGGACCTGAACGGACGCTCCATGTTAGTCTATGGAGCGACGGATGTCAGCGGAGACATGTCCACTGACATCCGACCCGGTCCGATCCGCTGAAAGCAGACGGATAGCCCTACGTCCAGATCCGTCGCTGGCGGATCGGATTGGGTGAGATCTGATGAAAACGGACATGCTGTCCGTTTTCATCCGATCCCTCCATTGGCGGCAGCGGCGCCTGACAAGCCCCTCCCCGCTCAGTGAGCAGAGAGGGACCTGTCATCCGCCGGCTCAGCGGAGATCAAAGGAGAGATCTCCCGCTGAGCCGGAGGACCGAGGCGGGCTCCGTGGAAACTTTAAGGCCCCCTTCACACTGGGACGGGGGTAAAATGCCGCTATTGTTAGCGGCGCTTTACCGTCGGTATTCGGCCGCTAGCAGGCCGGTTTTTACCCCCTGCTAGCGGCCGAGAAAGGGTTAAAAACCACCACAAAGCGCCTCTGCAGAGGCGCTTTGCCGGCGGTATTGCTGCGGTGTCCCATTGATTTCAATGGGCAGGCGCGGTGGAGGAGCAGTATACACAGCGCTCCTTCACCGCTCCAAAGATGCTGCTAGCAGGACTTTTTTTACCGTCCTGCTAGCGCACCGCTCCAATGTAAAGGCCCTCTGGGCTTTCACATTGGAGACAAAGCTGCGGCACTTTTCAGGTCGGTTTGCAGACGCTATTTTTAGTGCAATAGCGCCTGCAAACCGCCTCAGTGTGAAAGGGGCCTAACAATAAGTACTCATTTTCAAACATACACTCTAGTATGATCCATGTGTTACCATTGTAACCGCTTTTTCCTGGTGTCCTATATCAGGTTTTGTTATGTAGTGTAAGATCCTGCCCTGATTTGATACAAATTGATAGATTATTTAGGCGAGTCCTCCTATTCCATAGTTCTAGACAATCTAAAAGGAAATTGTACAGAGATTTTACACTCAGATTGCATAGTGTATGGCCATCTTTATACAAGTACATATGGAGGGAGTGGATGGAGATACTTCCCCATTCACATAGTGGCCGGACCTCGCACTGTCACAGCAACAATTAACAGAGAGAGTGAGAACTTGGTTTCCGCCACAGGTGTATAGTGAGAGGTCAAGTATATACTATATACTACTACGCACAAGAAGAGAGAAACCTCAGCACCAATGCTATTATACCAATATACTAAATGATCTGGCTGTGGCATACTAGATTGTCTAGCGCCACTATTTCAGGTGAGAACATGTGATGGTGTACCCTTAAATGTGCCTTCTGCCCTATTTCAGACCGTTTGTCAATAATAGTTTGGGATTTTGAAGAGCTGCTCCACCTAGCATTGCCACTTTTTCCTCCAGCAAAACACGAACACTTTAGCAGCGCACAGTAAATTTTTCTTGTTTTAGTATACACTATAGGATTGTAACAGACCTGGAAAATCTTTGGGCACTCCAAGGAGAAAAGCAATGTGGCACACATAGTGCCCCGTCACCCTCCTGTCAGGCCCTGTTCTGAGCCACATTCATGTCTGAATAATGTGTCCGGGTTTCAGGTGGACTGGACAGGTGGCAACTCTAGCTTGACCATCAGCACTGCATCTAAAATTCAGAAGCCTTGTTGTCTTAAGCCTTGCTTTTTTATTGCAGCGTTAACTCCCCAAAAACAGTCAGGTTTTTTGGTATTTTTTTTTCAGTTTTTTTTGTTATTAAGGAAGACAGTGGTCTCACCTCACCAACTGTAACCTGCTGATTGGGCAGTGAAGCAGTGACTCACTGATGAGGCCAACTCTCTTCTCACTTTACTCTCTCTGTTCCCTGTCAGCACATGTGCATGTAACAAACCCAATTGGCTCCTTTTTATAATGCTGTTACTCCCCCAGTCTGAGTGTGGCTGTACATAGGATGACTGGAAGCTGATATCAACACAGGTTCAGGTAGTATGCTGTCTACATGTAAAAAAAATAACAAATAAATAAATAAAAGGGAAGTGTAATTATTTTTAAAGCTGAACTGAACAGTGCTCCCCCATGAACCAGCAGTGGACTGTTCCTGATGTCTTCACGTCCAGAGCAGGTCTATGAGTGTGATGACATCAGGAACGGTCCATGGCACAAGACCACTAGACCAGGGGGGGCAGGAAAGGCAGAGATTGGCCTTGTACTGGGAGGATTAGGTAAGCATATCTCCGCTCTCCATTCCCTACAAAATGGGCAGTTAATAATAAATAAATAAAAAAGTGCCTTAAAGCTGAACTTCAGAAACACACCAAGGCATTCCATAGTATTGTAATACCTGCCTGAAGTTGGGGTCTTAAATTTTTTTATAGAGTAATAGTATTCACCTTTCACTAAAAACATGCAGATCAATACATTTATAATTCCAAAAAATAGTAGCATGACACAATAAATTTATGTCCAGAACCCATTCATAAGAGAGAAGGAGTATGAGATGTAAATGATAAACAAAATGAGGAGATAAATCTGAAACAACAACAGGTATTTTTTATTTTATTATTTAGGTATTAGTGGGGAGGGATTGGAACACCCAGGGCTGCTGACAAGGCAGTATAGACAGCCCTCCTGTACTGGGTCCGGGCCCTATCAGTTCAAAAGGGGGGCCCAAGCATCTGTGGAGGAGGAGGGTCGGCTGTCCTGCCTTGTGACTCTTGTGGATCCCCCTGCAGTGTTGTCAGCTTTTTCCCCATTTTCTGCACTGCAGGGGGATCGGTTCTAGAATCTGCTTCCTCTTCCATATTTACTGACACTTTCCTTTCCTGAATGAACACAGTGAGTGATCAGTGCTGATCATTCCTGTGTCCATTTTTCGCTGAAGCATAGGTGACAAACTGAAGCATGTTGATTATGCTTCAGTTTGTGAAAGAACAGGAAGGCTCAGAGTGCAGGGCTCCAGTGCAACTGAGGCTGCAGAGAAAGGAACTGATGAGGCGTTTGTAGAGCAGCGCTATTTACTTGAATGGGTCTTGTTCAACGGGGGTATAGTTGCTGCTGTGGCTGCAAAGCATAACATCGTGGTCGTGATATATTTTAGCAAAAAAAAATTTGATATTTTTGGGGGAAGATGGGGGAGGGCGCACCTTACAACAGCCTAAGAACACCTGTCAGGTCTTTATTGCTGTCTGTGTCCCCGTTAGGTGTCACCAGGAGAGTCACCTGTCCTTTTTTTCCTGGTGACCGTTATCACTGAGAGTGAATGAAAATCCCAAGTTTTGGGTTGTCACCAGAACAGACATAGAGGGAAAATCTTCCAATGGGGACACTAATTCTAGTGACAACCAGGGATTTCCTCACTTTGGAGGCATTTCCTGTTTTGGCTCTGGGACAGGATGAAAAAGGAAATAATGGGACACATGTAGGGAGGCGCCTCAAGGTTATTGGTGCACTTTTATACATTGTTTGGAAACTCAGGGGTTAATGTGTGCTGCAGTGCACTTTCCCCTGTATGTGTCACTTTCTGTTTTGAGATGATCTATGCAGGAGGAGGTTGGGCCTCATGGTCTTCTAGCCAATGTGAAGTTGGGAGCGAGACCATACATATGAGATTCGATCATATGCCAAGTTTGGGTAGGGTGACCAGACGTCCCCGTTTTCCGGGGACAGTCCCCGGATTGAGGACACTCTCCCCGGAGCCCGTCTGTCCCCGGATTTGTCCCCGGATTGCAGGGGCGGCACTCAGGAACGTAGCGGCACGCACCGCTAACACTGGCCGTTGCCCTGATCTGTGCCACGGGACTTGCGCTGTGTCCCTCAGCACAGCGGACTGAAGCCGCCTCCCCCCTCCTCTCTGTTTACATTCACACAGGAGGAGGAGGAGGAGCCCGAGGGACACACACGGCTGTGTGTATCATCCGCGCTGTTCTGAGGTCTGTAAACTTCATTTATTTACAGTATGTGGTGGACATGTGCAGGGGATTCTATACTAATGGGGGGGGGGGGGCTCTGCACTGGGGGGATTCTATACTAATGGGGGGGGGGGCTCTGCACTGGGGGGATTCTATACTAATGGGGGGGGGCTCTGCACTGGGGGGATTCTATACTAATGGGGGGGGGGGCTCTGCACTGGGGGGATTCTATACTAATGGGGGGGGGGGGCTCTGCACTGGGGGGATTCTATACTAATGGGGGGGGGGGGGCTCTGCACTGGGGGGATTCTATACTAATGGGGGGGGGGGGGCTCTGCACTGGGGGGATTCTATACTAATGGGGGGGGGGCTCTGCACTGGGGGGATTCTATACTAATGGGGGGGGGGCTCTGCACTGGGGGGATTCTATACTAATGGGGGGGGGGGCTCTGCACTGGGGGGATTCTATACTAATGGGGGCTCTGCACTGGGGGGATTCTATACTAATGGGGGCTCTGCACTGGGGGGATTCTATACTAATGGGGGGGCTCTGCACTGGGGGGATTCTATACTAATGGGGGCGCTCTGCACTGGGGGATTCTATACTAATGGGGGCTCTGCACTGGGGGGATTCTATACTAAATGGGGGCTCTGCACTGGAGGGATCTATACTAATGGGGGGCTTCTATACTAATGGGGGCTCTGCACTGGGGGGATTCTATACTAATGGGGGGGCTCTGCACTGGGGGGATTCTATACTAATGGGGGGGGCTCTGCACTGGGGGATTCTATACTAATGGGGGGGCTCTGCACATGGGGGGATTCTATACTAATGGGGGGCTCTGCACTGGGGGATTCTATACTAATGGGGGGGCTCTGCACTGGGGGGATTCTATACTAATGGGGGGGCTCTGCACTGGGGGGATTCTATACTAATGGGGGGGGGGCTCTGCACTGGGGGGATTCTATACTAATGGGGGGGCTCTGCACTGGGGGGATTCTATACTAATGGGGGGGGGGGGCTCTGCACTGGGGGGATTCTATACTAATGGGGGGGGGGCTCTGCACTGGGGGGATTCTATACTAATGGGGGGGCTCTGCACTGGGGGGATTCTATACTAATGGGGGGGCTCTGCACTGGGGGGATTCTATACTAATGGGGGGGCTCTGCACTGGGGGGATTCTATACTAATGGGGGGGGCTCTGCACTGGGGGGATTCTATACTAATGGGGGGGCTCTGCTCTGCACTGGGGGGATTCTATACTAATGGGGGGGCTCTGCACTGGGGGGATTCTATACTAATGGGGGCTCTGCACTGGGGGGATTCTATACTAATGGGGGCTCTGCACTGGGGGGATTCTATACTAATGGGGGCTCTGCACTGGGGGGATTCTATACTAATGGGGGGCTCTGCACTGGGGGGATTCTATACTAATGGGGGGGCTCTGCACTGGGGGGATTCTATACTAATGGGGGGGCTCTGCACTGGGGGGATTCTATACTAATGGGGGGGCTCTGCACTGGGGGGATTCTATACTAATGGGGGGGCTCTGCACTGGGGGGATTCTATACTAATGGGGGCTCTGCACTGGGGGGATTCTATACTAATGGGGGCTCTGCACTGGGGGGATTCTATACTAATGGGGGCTCTGCACTGGGGGGATTCTATACTAATGGGGGCTCTGCACTGGGGGATTCTATACTAATGGGGGCTCTGCACTGGGGGGATTCTATACTAATGGGGGGCTCTGCACTGGGGGGATTCTATACTAATGGGGGGGCTCTGCACTGGGGGGATTCTATACTAATGGGGGGCTCTGCACTGGGGGGATTCTATACTAATGGGGGGGCTCTGCACTGGGGGGATTCTATACTAATGGGGGCTCTGCACTGGGGGGATTCTATACTAATGGGGGCTCTGCACTGGGGGGATTCTATACTAATGGGGGGGCTCTGCACTGGGGGGATTCTATACTAATGGGGGCTCTGCACTGGGGGGATTCTATACTAATGGGGGCTCTGCACTGGGGGGATTCTATACTAATGGGGGGGCTCTGCACTGGGGGGATTCTATACTAATGGGGGGCTCTATACTAATGGGGGCTCTGCACTGGGGGGATTCTATACTAATGGGGGGGCTCTGCACTGGGGGGATTCTATACTAATGGGGGGGCTCTGCACTGGGGGGATTCTATACTAATGGGGGGCTCTGCACTGGGGGGATTCTATACTAATGGGGGGGCTCTGCACTGGGGGGATTCTATACTAATGGGGGGGGGCTCTGCACTGGGGGGATTCTATACTAATGGGGGGGGCTCTGCACTGGGGGGATTCTATACTAATGGGGGGGCTCTGCACTGGGGGGATTCTATACTAATGGGGGGGGGCTCTGCACTGGGGGGATTCTATACTAATGGGGGGCTCTGCACTGGGGGGATTCTATACTAATGGGGGGCTCTGCACTGGGGGGATTCTATACTAATGGGGGGCTCTGCACTGGGGGGATTCTATACTAATGGGGGGCTCTGCACTGGGGGGATTCTATACTAATGGGGGCTCTGCACTGGGGGGATTCTATACTAATGGGGGGGCTTCTATACTAATGGGGGCTCTGCACTGGGGGGATTCTATACTAATGGGGGGGCTCTGCACTGGGGGATTCTATACTAATGGGGGGGCTCTGCACTGGGGGGATTCTATACTAATGGGGGGCTCTGCACTGGGGGGATTCTATACTAATGGGGGGGCTATGCACTGGGGGATTCTATACTAATGGGGGGGGGCTCTGCACTGGGGGGATTCTATACTAATGGGGGGGGCTCTGCACTGGGGGGATTCTATACTAATGGGGGGGGCTCTGCACTGGGGGGATTCTATACTAATGGGGGGGGGCTCTGCACTGGGGGGATTCTATACTAATGGGGGGGGGCTCTGCACTGGGGGGATTCTATACTAATGGGGGGGGCTCTGCACTGGGGGGATTCTATACTAATGGGGGGGGCTCTGCACTGGGGGGATTCTATACTAATGGGGGCTCTGCACTGGGGGGATTCTATATTAATGGGGGGGGGGCTCTGCACTGGGGGGATTCTATACTAATGGGGGGGGCTCTGCACTGGGGGGATTCTATACTAATGGGGGCTCTGCACTGGGGGGATTCTATACTAATGGGGGCTCTGCACTGGGGGGATTCTATACTAATGGGGGCTCTGCACTGGGGGGATTCTATACTAATGGGGGCTCTGCACTGGGGGGATTCTATACTAATGGGGGGCTCTGCACTGGGGGGATTCTATACTAATGGGGGCTCTGCACTGGGGGGATTCTATACTAATGGGGGCTCTGCACTGGGGGGATTCTATACTAATGGGGGCTCTGCACTGGGGGGATTCTATACTAATGGGGGCTCTGCACTGGGGGGATTCTATACTAATGGGGGGCTCTGCACTGGGGGGATTCTATACTAATGGGGGGGCTCTGCACTGGGGGGATTCTATACTAATGGGGGGGCTCTGCACTGGGGGGATTCTATACTAATGGGGGGGCTCTGCACTGGGGGATTCTATACTAATGGGGGGGCTCTGCACTGGGGGGATTCTATACTAATGGGGGGGCTCTGCACTGGGGGGATTCTATACTAATGGGGGCTCTGCACTGGGGGGATTCTATACTAATGGGGGCTCTGCACTGGGGGGATTCTATACTAATGGGGGGGCTCTGCACTGGGGGGATTCTATACTAATGGGGGCTCTGCACTGGGGGATTCTATACTAATGGGGGGGCTCTGCACTGGGGGGATTCTATACTAATGGGGGCTCTGCACTGGGGGGATTCTATACTAATGGGGGGGGGGCTCTGCACTTGGGGGATTCTATACTAATGGGGGCTCTGCACTGGGGGGATTCTATACTAATGGGGGGGCTCTGCACTGGGGGGATTCTATACTAATGGGGGCTCTGCACTGGGGGATTCTATACTAATGGGGGGGGGGCTCTGCACTGGGGGGATTCTATACTAATGGGGGCTCTGCACTGGGGGGATTCTATACTAATGGGGGCTCTGCACTGGGGGGATTCTATACTAATGGGGGGCTCTGCACTGGGGGGATTCTGTACTAATGGGGGCTCTGCACTGGGGGGATTCTATACTAATGGGGGCTCTGCACTGGGGGGGGATTCTATACTAATGGGGGCTCTGCACTGGGGGGATTCTATACTAATGGGGGGGCTCTGCACTGGGGGGATTCTATACTAATGGGGGCTCTGCACTGGGGGGATTCTATACTAATGGGGGGGGGGCTCTGCACTGGGGGGATTCTATACTAATGGGGGCTCTGCACTGGGGGATTCTATACTAATAGGGGGGGGCTCTGCACTGGGGGGATTCTATACTAATGGGGGCACTGCACTGGGGGGATTCTATACTAATGGGGGGGCTCTGCACTGGGGGGATTCTATACTAATGGGGGCTCTGCACTGGGGGATTCTATACTAATGGGGGGGCTCTGCACTGGGGGGATTCTATACTAATGGGGGCTCTGCACTGGGGGGATTCTATACTAATGGGGGGGCTCTGCACTGGGGGGATTCTATACTAATGGGGGGGCTCTGCACTGGGGGGATTCTATACTAATGGGGGGGCTCTGCACTGGGGGGATTCTATACTAATGGGGGCTCTGCACTGGGGGGATTCTATACTAATGGGGGCTCTGCACTGGGGGGATTCTATACTAATGGGGGGGCTCTGCACTGAGGGGATTCTATACTAATGGGGGCTCTGCACTGGGGGGATTCTATACTAATGGGGGGGGCTCTGCATTGGGGGGATTCTACACTAATGGGGGGCTCTGCGCTGGGGGGATTCTATACTAATGGGGGCTCTGCACTGGGGGGATTCTATACTAATGGGGGGGCTCTGCACTGGGGGGATTCTATACTAATGGGGGGGCTCTGCACTGGGGGGATTCTATACTAATGGGGGGCTCTGCACTGGGGGGATTCTATACTAATGGGGGGCTCTGCACTGGGGGGATTCTACACTAATGGGGGCTCTGCACTGGGGGGACTCTATACTAATGGGGGGGGGCTCTGCACTGGGGGGATTCTATACTAATGGGGGTTCTGCAGTGAGGGGGTGTCTATACTATTGGGGGCTCTGCACTGGGGGGATTCTATACTAATGGGGGGGCTCTGCACTGAGAAATATGCAAGTTAAAGGGTTACTCCGCAAAATGTTGTAAAACTCCTCCAGTATTTTATATTGCTTTTGTTCCTGTAACATTTGTAGTCTTAGAACAGTTAGCTATTAATATTTGATTATTTATGATTGAAGGTATCCTACGTGTTGTTACCCTGCAATCTTTTACTGTTCTGAATTGTTAATTTATTGTTCATTGTTATTGTTGAACCAAAATTCTTTGGCAAGAATAAAATACAAAATATGCATTGAAAAGTTTTATCTCCATCTTATCGTCTTAACATTTGGTAGTCTTATTCCAAAAAATTGTAAGAATCTTCTTTTTTTTTTATCTCATGGACGAAATGTGAGAAATAACGTATATATCATATAATCCTTCCATAAACATATATCACATACACTGAATATATAATTTGAGGAATATATGCTTATAAAATCGTTTACCATTTGCCGAAAAGAAAATGTCCCCGGATTTCATTTTGAAAATCTGGTCACCTTAAGTTTGGGGGTACGCCAGAGCAGGACCCTGGTATGGAACAGTGTATTACCTTTACCCATCTTGCGGAGACACAAAACAAGGGAGGAAGGAGGATCACCCCCCCCCCCCTTATGTCAATATTTTGTTGAACCACATTTTGCTTTAATAATAGCCTTTAGTCTGTTAGGACATGTATCTACTAACTTTGCATATCTAGACTTTGCAATGTTTACCCACGCCTTTTTGCAGAACTGCTCAAGTTCAGTTACATTTGATGGTGACCATTTGTGGACTGCAGTCTTCAAGTCAATCCACAGATTTTCAATGGGGTTTAAGTCTGGGCTCTGACTAAGCCATGCAAGGACATTCACTTTTTTCTCCTTTAACCACTGTGTGGTCATTTTGCTGTGTGCTTTGGGTTACTGTTATGTTGGAAGGTAAACCTTCTTCCCATTGACAACTTTCTGGCAGAGGGCAGCAGATTTTTCCTCATGAATGCAATTGTATTTTGCCCCATTTATTTCTCTTCTATCCTGACAAGTGCTCCAGTTCCTGCTACAGAGAAACACCCCCATAACAGGGTATTACCACCTCCATGCTTTACTGTAGGAATGGTGATATTTGGATGGTGAGCTGTATTGGATTTCCGCCAGACATATTGTTTGGTGTGGAGGCCAAATAATTCAAGAGTAAGCAAATATTGCAAAATCTAGGATGTGCAAAGTTAGTAGAGACATATCCCAACAGACTAAGGCTGGAATTAAAAAGTGGTTCAACAAAATACTGACACAAGGGGGAGATCTATTTCTGTCAATAGACGCAGAGAAGGCATTTGACAGAGTAGACTGGGGATTCATGTTCAAAACGCTTGAAGCAATAGGAATAGGGCCTACAATGCTAAAATGGATTAAAATACTGTACAATCAACCAACAGCATTTGTGAAGGTCAATAATTTAGCTTCAGCGCAGTTTGCCATGGAAAACGGGACCAGACAAGGATACCCGCTGTCCCCGCTTCTATTTGTCCTAACCTTAGAGCCCTTATTAGCTACAATCCGAAAAAACCCGGACATCAGCGGCTTTTTAGTGGGAAAGGAGGAGCACAAACTGGCTGCTTTCGCCGACGATGTTCTTCTCTATATCACCAAACCCAGAATTACGATCCCCAATTTGCTGTCCACATTGAAGAAATTTAGTGAGTTGTCAAACTATAAAATTAACCTGGAGAAATCTGAAGCCTTAAAAATTAATATTGACAAACAGGAAGTCGCTAGACTCAGTGAGGCGTCTTACTTCCCTTGGAGAGGAAAAATTAAGTACCTGGGCGTAAAGCTTGCAGGATCCATTAGGAAGTTATATCTGCTGAATTTTATTCCTTTTCTAGACGAAATTAGATCAGAAATAAAAAGAATATCACATCGTTCCATCTCATGGATTGGGCAAATCAACATAGTCAAAATGGTGCTAGCCCCTAAGGTGTTCTACAAGACGCAGATGCTCCCTATTCCCGTACCTCAAACCTATTTTAAAAACGTTAACAGATTTAATAAGTAGATATGTATGGAATAATAAGAAACCTAGGATAGCGTACACAGTGATGAGTAGAGAAAAAGCACAGGGAGGGTTGGCTATTCCAGACTTTAGAAATTATTATAAAGCGATTGTTTTATCACGGGCACTAGATTGGGCAAAAGGAAGTATTAAAAAAAGATGGGTTAATTTAGAATTGGGTTTAAGCAATGCACGATTAAATCACATGATTTGGAATCCCCCTTACCACAGGATTTAGGCCCAGACACACATGTTATAATGCACCTTACACTTAAAATTTGGCACCAGATTCATTTCACTAGGAAGTGGGAGTATAATTCTCCCTTAATTTATTTAAAAGACAACAACTACTTTCCCCCGGGAATGGCGGAGGTGGGAGGAAACTGGATTTTGAATAGGGAAGCACAATTAAAAGACATTATTAACAGAGGGAAAATTCGCACATTCCAGGAATTATCAACACAAAGGGATTTAATGAAGGTAAATGGGTGGCGGTACGGCCAGCTCGCGCATTTTGTTAGAAGCTTACCTGGCCCCTTGAGGGAGGAAGTAGATTACAGACCGATAGAGAAATTATTCTGTAGGGATATAGCAAAGAGGAATATTTCCGCAATATACAAAATTCTGTCAAGTAGTGGAGGATTGGAAGTACCGCCATTCATTATAAAATGGGAAGAAGAACTGGGAGTAATTTGCGAGAAAAACTTGGTGGGGAACATCTTGGGGGCAACGCATGGTACAGCAGTCGATATGAAAACGACGGAGACCAACTATAAGTGCCTGGCCAGGTGGTATATGACTCCTATTAAGATCAGCAAATTCCTTCCTGGCAAGTCACCTAATTGCTGGAGGGGGTGTTCGGCCCCGGGAACAATGGCGCATTTATGGTGGGATTGCCCAAAAATCAAAATATTCTGGCGGGAGGTGATTAAGTTGACCGAAGTGATAACGGGTAAGGCTATCCCGTTTGACCCATGGCTCTGCTTGTTCCATGGGTCTGAGGGCCTAAATAGATGGTATAAAACCTCACTAATCCCGGTGTTTCTTAATTCAGCAAAATGCGTAATCCCAAAAAAATGGCAGGAAGTGGAGGGGCCTAGGATTAGGGTTTGGATCTCAAGAGTAAATGAAATTTATATCCTAGAGAAATCTGAGGTAGTAGATCCCTTAGATAGGGAGCAAGAAGAGGGAGGGAGCAGATGGGCCAGATGGGAAGCCTTTAAAAAATCTGAGAGTTTTGCTGAAGCCATTATGCATTAATATAAGTATAGACATACTTCTACTCGTCTACTCGTCAGGTTTATTTTCTAAGTGAACTATCTGGGGGGGGGGGAGGGTAGGAGTGGGATAATATTGGGGCCTGTTATTGTTTTGTGAGATTTGTATACCTGGTAGAATGTATTTTCCCCTTATTTGATGGGTGTTTTTGTTTTTATAACATGTAAAATTTAAATAAAGAAAAAAAGACAAACAAGGGGGAGATCCTTTTCCAACTCATGTCCGACATGTTGGTGTTATATCTTTCACTTGGATGTTATAAGTTGCACTAGTAAATACAGCTGGATAAAACAAAAACAGTGTCTGTCTTCATTTCAGGCTGCAAAGCAGCAAAATGTGATTATTTTAAAAGGAGGGGTGATTCTTTTCTATACTCACTGTATATTATGGTCGGCTGCAGAATGGGATCCTCCCAGGGGCTGGGCCTGGACCACGGTGTGCAAAGCCTTATGAAGTATACAGCAGTTTCCTTCCAATGCCTTTGGGCTGAAGCAAGTAAAGTATATTGAGTAATGCGTGTGGAAGGGCTGGTGAAGAGAATCTGTGCTCAGTGTGATAACTCTCAAAATGTCTTTGTAGTTGGTGCCTGGACAGGTGTCAATGGCAAGAGACAAGATGTTATCCATCCTGTGTGAGGCCCAGTGAAGTAATTTGGCCTCCGGCCAAGAGGGGTGCTAACTCACACAATCAAGCAAGACCATCATGCTAACACTTGGCGATAGTAATCATATAATTTAAAGCATGTAGTTCCTATGTGCTTTCACACAGATGGCAAAAAAGCTGACAGGGGAGGTATCCCTCCATTACTCTACCAAAAAAGGTTTTGCCTTTAAAGCTTGTTTACACGTGCAGGTAGCGGACAGTAAAAACATGCAATTGAGACACATTTTTATACACCCCCCCATTCCCTTAAGCTGCAAAGACAGTGGAAGTGAAAGAATTTAACGCCCTGTTGCATCTAGAGGGCACTAGTTGCCACCGAATATGACCCATTCAAGTGAATAGGGCTGCACTACAACCTCCCTGCAACTGTGTGCAATGCATGCAAATGCAGAATTTACATAATTAAAACAGGTGGTGAGGAAACAACGTATCGCCTCCTCACAGCCTGTTAAACTCCTCTTAAACCTCAAATTGCCTTTCAGAGGCAGAGCAGTGACAGCCGCGTGTGTCAGGCCAATTCCTCCGCCGCCGGGCCAATTAGAAAGCACAGCAAGCTTCGCGCATGCGCAGTAGGGAACCCGAAAAGGCTTCACTGCCGGTTTCCCTTAGTGGAGATGGCGGCAGTACCCGATAGCCGATCCAAAGATCGGCTGGGGTGTTGACATCGCAGGCTTCCTGGACAGGGAGGTGTCCATATATTAAAAGTCAGCAGCTGCAGTATTTGTAGCTGCTGACTTTAAATTTTTTTCCCCATAAATTGGCAGTTATATAGGTTTACTATATAACTGCCAATTTATGGGGAAAAAAATTTTGGATTGTAAAATCATTTTTTTTTTTAGCATAAGCCTTTTTGGGATCTTTTTCATGTGTATAAAATCAATTGGTGCTGAAAATTATTGTGCCAACCTAATAGTACCAGGCAATAAAAGTACCAGTCAAAAATGGTCCTCTAGGACAGTGATATCTCTTTTCAAAACTTTACAAATTATTATGAGAGAAAACGAACTGAGTGGAATTCAAAACAGAAAACATAAAATATTTTGTGTGATGTGGTTTTACTGCCCCCAGCTGGTCATGTCTTCTGAATGGAGAAGAGTCATCAATGTGCAATGAAATCCATCATTATATCATAATCCATAGTCAATAATTCTAAATCAAAACAATATCAGTTCTTAAAGCAGACCTCCACCCATTCTAGCAAGGTCCTCTCTTCTGCCTCCTCACACATATGCAGAACATTTTTTTAAAAGCTAAAAATGTTTTAATTAATTAGTTTGCCGGGCCCCTGTATGTACACACACACACACACGGCAGGTCTCTGAGGTCACTGGCAGAGATCCCACAGCGAGTCTGCGCATACATGAGGGTCTTGCAAAACTGCCTCCTGAAATGTGTGACGTAGACATCCCAGAAGACAGTTTGCGAGACCTTCCAGATTTGCAGACGCATAGGCAGTTCTGTAACCGCAGAAACCTTGTCAATACAAACCATGCCATTTAGTGGTGGCTGGCGCTCAAAAATTTTTTTGGGGGGGGCAAACAAACTGAAAAATTCTGAAAAAAAACAAAAAAAAAACAAACACAGCCACTGTGCCCCATCAAAAGTTGCAACTGTGACCCCCCCACCCGCTCGCTGTCTGCCCGGCATTTACCCAATCTTGGTGGGGCAGCAAGTGACGGCAGCAAGCTGTGTCCTCCATGCGTCTCCTCCCTTCCTGATTGGCTGAAACGACAGGCGCTGTGATTGGATGACGGGTAACAAACCCGCACTTCCTGATTGGCGGAGAGTTGGTTCAGTGTTAAAAAAGCAAAAAGTCATTGGCTTTTCTGACACACCAGGGTGAACTGCGAGCACAATGTTTTGCGCTCCGAGTTCACCTTTTTTGAAGCCTATTAGAGCCTATAGCTCTAATCAGGTGCTTCAGAAATACACCCCCTCTGCTGGAATTCAGGCGCCCGGAGTCCGAAAAGGGGCCGGATGCCTGAATAGGGGTGGCGGCGGCGCCCATGGATAGATTCATGCAATGCATGAATCTATCCATTATTCATATAGGGGGGTGGCTGGAGAGAGGGGACGGCGCCTGTGCGCCCTTAATGGACACACCGCCACTGGTGCAGTTAGATTACATTTACAAAGGTCCTGGCATATTGGTAGACAGTGTATGTAAATGTTGTAAGTATCATATCCATGGATCCCATGTTGCATCAAATTTCTTAGTAGAGTTGTGAAGAATACAAGCAAGCCTATCATTAACCATGATCCAGTTAAGTTTATTCTTCACATATTCAAGGGGAATCATTGACTGCTTCCAATATTTATCAATAGTAATTGTAGCTGCTAAAAATATATATGTAATGAGTTTTATCGATTTTTCTTTTTTTGGGGACCTCATCAGGAAACTTTTGAAAAAGCGCTGGTTCCAGGGATCTACGGATATCAACCCCTCTCTCTGAATATATCAAATTATATATTCAAATCCAAAATTTGGTAACTACAGGGCACTGCCTCCAAACATGGTACATTGTACCCATCTGGGCATAACGCCAAAAGCAAATTGGGGATGCAGACGGTTGCACCCTCAACTCTGGTCCGCACCAAATACCAACGTAGTAGTGTTTTCTAGTTTGCTTCAATTAGTGTTGTGTTAATAGAGATACTTTGGATAAAGCATAGGCCAGTCAGACAATACAAAAGTGGTATTCAAGTCCCGTTCCCATTGAGGTGTCCATTTATGAAGCTGTTGGAAGGAAACATGGTCTAATGTCATATTTCTGGAGTTTCTCTGTCAATGTTACTGCGTTTATTGGTAACAGTGTTTTGGTATTATCCAGAGTTTAACTACTTCCCACCCGGCCAATGTACATAAACGGCCGGGTGGGCGCTCTCTCCTTCTGAGTGGACGTTCAGGAACGTCCCTCAGAAGGAGCGGGATCGCGCGCGCGCGTGCCCGCGCAGCGGCGCGATCCCGATGCGCTCGTGTCCCCCGGACACGGCGCATCTCGGATCGGCAGGAGGGCTCTGTGATTGGCCCTCCTGATCACATGACGGCCGTGTCCAATCACAGCCGTCATGTGATGTAAACACAGCCGGTTGCTAGGCGATCAGCTCTCCTCTCCTCACACGGAAGTTGTCGCTGAGGAGGAGAGGAGAGGGGATCGCTGCAGCCGGCTGATGATCAGTGAGTATGAGCTGTTTTTTACAGCTTTTTACTCACTGATCACCAACCTAGTGTCAACACACATGTAAATACATACATGTAAAACACACACATGTCCCCACATAATGTAAAACACACACACATGTCCCCACATAATGTAAAACACACATGTCCCCAAAACACATGTCCCCAAATAATAAAAAAAGCTGTCCCCCACATATGTCACACTAAAATCACATGTCCCAATGGTAATCTGCACACATATGTACGTGATCACCTGCACACATCTGTACATGATCATTTGCGTACATATGTCCGTGATCACACAAACCAATTATTATACACTTAACAGGATTTTTTTTATCAAAAACATGTAGCAGAATACATTTTGGCTTAAATTTATGACAAAATTCGATTTTACTGGATTTCTTTTAAAACAGAAAAAAGAAAATATTGTTTTTTTTCCAAATTTCCACTATTTTTGCGCTTATATCGCAAAAAAAAAAAAATGGAGTCGTGAATAAATACCACCAAAAGAAAGCTCTATTTGTGCGAACAAAATGATAAAAATTTTATTTGGGTACAGTGTAGCATGACCGAGTAATTGTCATTAAAAGTGCGAGAGCGCTGAAAGCTGAAAATTGGTCTGGGAAGGAAGGGGGCGAAAGTGCCTAGTATTGAGGTGGTTAAATTGGATCTGTCAAAGATCTGTTACATATCTGTTTCCTATTCCCAAAGATCAGCCATGCTGATATTTGCAGTTCCATGGCTTTAAAGATTAAAGGTCTGATGTTCTTCCTGGTTAATACCAGGTCTGGAATGTAACAGGTTGCACATCAAAGCTTTGTAGCATATCTGAAAGAAGAGATCAGGCCTCCAAGGCTGAACAGCACTTGGCTCCGAACCTTCTGCTGTTATAACCCTTTGCAAGCAAGCTTGAAAGGGACCATAGCTGACAAGATGATTGATGAATATCCTGCTACAGAAGATCAAAGGCATTGAAGATTGACCAGGATACATAGACACGGACAATGTTGCCCCTAGAGGCCAATACAGCAGGACGGACAGTAATATAATATATTGAGGAGGACTGCCCCATAAATACTGTGATTTGTCAAAAGTCTAGATGGGATGGCAATGGGGTTAGGTCTGGATGGTGTATGATTGAAATATAAAAGAACTGAACGAGTCAGAGAGCTTCCTCTCTACCCTTTTTGCTCTTGGCTCAAGCCTGGTTGCTCTCTGAGCCGCATGGCTCCCTCTTTTGCCATCCTAAGCCCAGCCGACAAAACAATATTTAACAATTATAACAACATATAAATAAAGAGTGCTGCGCAAATAGATTGTCCTTAAATAATAAATCAGGATGAAGCAGACGTAGACAGGAGATGGGAACACCAGTGGATAGTCAAAACGCCAGGGGTTGAATCTAAGGTGACTAGAATCCCTTTACCACACATGGATGGCCCCTCACCTGCAACCTTCGACCTGAAACAGGTCACACAGCATAAACAGATAAGCTGATCCAGGCAAAATTGACTCCGTTCACATACTCTAACTCACGTCAGGTAACATAGATGTTAAATATGCAAATAAAACATATAGAGAATATAGTGCTCTCTGTGCGAACTTTAATGAATGTTAAAAGGTATATAAGATGCACTTACATATACCAGCACTCAGGTCCGAGTGCCGGCTAGCTGGCGTGTGATCGTAGACACAGACTGACAGCCGCCGGTGACGTCATTATAACAACAGCCAAGGAAAGCATTGTGATAAGTATCTTTGATATTCTTTTGTCATATACTCTGTATAATTCTTTATAGTATTTCCATGCTAGCATATTCCTACTTTCTTGGGAAATAAATAAGACATTGTTTTACCAAGAAGTGTATTTGTTTTCATAGCTAACCTTATATCATTGTGCTTATCAGAGTTTTAGTAGACTAGATAAACTAGGTGAATAGAGTTAATACATATATGCAATAAATAGAGGGAATCCGTAACCACCCTTGAATAATATTTATTGTACCAATTACTTCAGAAGCAGAGAAAAATTTTCACTGCTCCATTCTCCGGAATTCACAGAGGAGATCATTCTCCTCTGGATGCCAGTTTATGAAGCGCTGTAGATCGCTTCTCCTTTGGAGGAGTGAGGCGATCTACAAATGCTTCATACAGTGGGGAACGCCCCCCGATACTGGAATCTTGTGAGACATAATAAGATTACAGTACCAGAAATTCACTGAAACACAGAGATGTCCGTTTATTAAGCAGTGATAAATTATCACTGCTCAGTACACAGACATTCTCAGAGGAGGCCACCCACCTAGTTAATAAAATATCTGTCCCCCTACACCCCCCTAGAGAGAGAGAGATAGATAAATATATATATATATATATATATATATATATATATATATATATATATATATATATATATATATATATATATATATATATATATAGGCAGGGGGACATGGTAGTGGCTTGGGGAGTCTGAACAAGGAAGTCAAAAATCTTCCTCCTCCCCCTGGGATTCTCTCTTCACTCCCCGATTCTCCACCTCTGAGCTGGTGAATCGGGGAGTGGGAATTCTGACACTAGGCCTGTTTCTGTGTTAGTCAATCACAGATTCTCAGTGTGTGGAGATGATCATGTTCTGCCCCAATCATCTCCATTTCATAAACCGTTAATGGACTGGGATCACCGCTGATCACAATTTTATAAACGGACACCTGAGTCATATAATGGAGCTTAGTAGTCGGGTCAGTAAGAGTGAAATACACTGTTTTAAAGGGAAAAAAAAAGCGTGACATACACTGTAGATACCCGTCCCCGTAGAAGGCCTTTCGTTTGACAAGAAAATTCTAAATTTGTGAGTGCAAGGGGTCCCTCTAGGAAATTAAGTTTAGATCGTACAAAAGAGATAAGCTGATTGTACCAAAATATTTCTCTAGAGGGCATGTGCAATGTATCCTTAAAATATTGCAATGAGTATGGTTGATTGAGGTAGTCACCTATCCTAAAAAGCCCCTTGTTAAGCCACCATAGGAATGGCATCGGAATCAGTCTGGGGGAAAACTCAGGGTTGCAGAACAAGGGGGCCAGCAGGGTATGTGGAAATGACAGGGGTTTTCAATGCTTTACTCTATCCCAAACCGCTAGTGAATGAGACAGGGTAGGACACAAAATGGGGGGACGAAGATGGCTAGGAAGCCACAGTAGACAACCAATGGCAAAAGGGTGGCACGAGAGGGCTTCAATAGAGACCCAGAGGGGTGTAGATCCCTTGGCCGTTGTGTAGGAAAGCTGAGTTATTTGAGCCGCTTGATAGTAGGCCTGTAAATTAGGAAGGCCAAGCCCACCACTTGGTTTCCAAACATACAAAACGTCAATTTATTCATTCTGGGTTTTTATTACCCCAAATAAAGCAAAGGACTTCTGATTGTAAGCGCTGTAGGTCTCCCCTTGGAACAGCAATTGGTAAAGTTCTAAAATAGTAAAGTATCCTTGGTAGAAAAGTAATTTTATTTGAGTTGATTCTGCCAAACCAAGATAAGGGATAGTCTGCCCATCGTCGAAGATCTTCCCGAAAGTCGGCAAAAGAGTGGAGGATAATTAGTCCAATAATGAGGGTCGATCGAAGGTGTCAATTGGATGACTAAATATGGAAGGGAGCTTAGCGCCCATTGAAAACTATAAGTATTTCATAAGGTCAGTAACGTCGAGGGAGGTAAAGAAATATAAGGGCAATTGTTTTTTTGGGTATTCAAAGAAAGCCCTGAGAGCTGGGAAAATTGATGTAACAGTGTCGGAAAATTAGGCAGGGTAATTTGAGGATTAGTAATATACATGAGGACGTCGGCGGCAAGCAAGGAGCATTTATGCTCCTGCTGCCCACAACATATGCCAAGTATACTAGGATGAGCTCGAATCGCTATAGCTAAGGGTTCAATCGCTAACACAAATAGCAATGGGGAAAGTGGACAGCCTTGTCTTGTTCCATGTCGGATAGGAAACGACAACGACCTATAAACTTTAATGGAAACCTGGGCCTACGGATTGCTATAAAGCATTTTCAAAAGCGAAATCTAAGTAGAGCCAAATCCAAAGCCTCCAAAGTGGTAAATAAGTAGTCCCAATTTAAGCTATCAAAAGCCTTGTGAAGGTCCAATGAAAGAAGAAATAATTCTCTAATAAAGGGGCATCCCACACGTACCGCAGAAATCAATGCTATAGACCAACGGATCTGATCTAATGTTTGGCGTTCAGTTATAAAGCCGGAATGATTTTTATGCATATATTGCGCTAAAAATATACCTAGATGCAAAGCTAAAAAGTTTTGTTAGAATTTTGAGATCGTATTACGGTATTTATAAATTGATATCATATCCCCTCTCAAGCACCTCTTCTCCAGAGCGAATAAGTTCAGTGCTCGCAACCTTTCCTCATAACTAATATCCTCCAGACCTTTTATTAGCTTTATTGCCCTTCTTTGTACTCGCTCCATTTCCAGTACATCCTTCCTGAGGACTGGTGCAGAGAACTGGACAGCATACTCTAGGTGCGGCCGGACCAGAGTCTTGTAGAGTGGGAGAATTATCGTTTTATCTCTGGAATGAATCCCCTTTTTAATGCATGCCAATATTCTTTTTGCTTTGTTAGCTGCAGCTTGGCATTGCATGCCATTGCTGAGCCTATCATCTACTAGGACCCCCAGGTCCTTTTCCATCCTAGATTCCCCCAGAGGTTCTCCCCCCAGTGTATAGATTGCATTCATATTTTTGCCACCCAAATGCATTATTTTAAATTTTTCTACATTTAACCTCATTTGCCATGTAGTTGTCCACCCCATTAATTTGTTCAGATCTTTTTGCAAGGTTTCCACATCCTGCGGAGAAGTTATTGCCCTGCTTAGCTTAGTATCGTCCGCAAATACAGAGATTGAACGGTTTACCCCATCCTCCAGGTCGTTTATGAACAAATTAAACAGGATTGGTCCCAGCACAGAACCCTGGGGGACCCCACTACCCACCCCTGACCATTCCGAGTACTCCCCATTTATCACCACCCTCTGAACTCGCCATTGTAGCCAGTTTTCAATCCATGTACTCACCCTATGGTCCACGGCAACGGACCTTATTTTGTACAGTAAACGTTTATGAGGAACTGTGTCAAATCAGGAATGCGCTACGTACATAGTGCAGAGATCAGGAATGCGCTACATACATAGTGCAGAGATCAGAAATGCGCTATGTACCTAGTGCAGAGATCAGGAATACGCTACGTCCACAGTGCAGAGATCAGGAATGCGCTACGTACACAGTGCAGAGATCAGGAATACGCTACGTCCACAGTGCAGAGATCAGGAATGTGCTACGTCCACAGTGCAGAGATCAGGAATGCGCTACGTACATAGTGCAGAGATCAGGAATGCGCTACGTACATAGTGCAGAGATCAGGAATCGCTACGTACACAGTGCAGAGATCAGGAATACGCTACGTCCACAGTGCAGAGATCAGGAATGTGCTACGTACACAGTGCAGAGATTAGGAATATGCTATGTACACAGTGCAGAGATCAGGAATGCGCTACGTACATAGTGCAGAGATCAGGAATACGCTACGTCCACAGTGCAGAGATCAGGAATACGCTACGTCCACAGTGCAGAGATCAGGAATGCGCTATGTACATAGTGCAGAGATCAGGAATGCGCTACATACACAGTGCAGAAATCAGGAATGTGCTACGTACATAGTGCAGAGATCAGGAATGCGCTACGTACACAGTGCAGAGATCAGGAATGGGCTACGTACACAGTGCAGAGATCAGAAATGCGCTACGTACACAGTGCAGAGATCAGGAATGCGCTACGTACACAGTGCAGAGATCAGGAATGCGCTACGTACACAGTGTAGAGATCAGGAATGCGCTACGTACACAGTGCAGAGATCAGGAATGCGCTACGTAGACAGTGCAGAGATCAGGAGTGCGCTATGTACACAGTGTAGCATTCAGGCATGCACTAAATAGAGTGCGGAGTTGCGAATTAGCTGGTTCTCTTGACAAGATTGCATTTTGTGATGATACTGACCACCAAACTAAATGGGATATCATTTACACTAACATGAGAAGAGAGAGATAGTACAGAGAGAAAGTTCACATTACTTTTATTGACATTCAGGGCTCTTGCACACAGGTGGCTGAGCCCATTCAGTGTAAATCCAGCCCAGGTGCAATGTACAGCCTGTTACTGACACGAATAGTTGTATGCTGCTGTACTCATGTTTACAGTGCCTTGCAAAAGTATTCACCCCCTTGGCTTTTTACCTAGTTTGTTACATTACAGCCTTTAGTTCAATGTTTTTTTTAAATCTGAATTATATGTGATGGATAAGAACACAATAGTTTAAGTTGGTGAAGTAAAATTAGAAAAATATATATGTAGCGCTGGTAGATTTACAATCTACCACATGTTAGGTAAATTTAGTAATTTGGGCGTTAGGAAGGTAAAAGTTTGCCTCTGTTCCAGCTTGGCTGACGTTGTGTGTGTTTCCGTGCTGACCGGTGGGTGTCGCTGTTGCCACTGGTCAGTGTTGGAAAAGCAACGTGTCGAAGTGTATGGACGCTCCTCTGTCTCGGAGGCAAGCTCGGTGGAGGTGGTCCTCCGAGTTGCATTCTGGGAAGAGGGTATTTATGGGAAAGACGCCATGTTCTAGGGTTCGTTTACAGCCACCTGCTGTCCCTCCTGGCCGACAGGTATGTGTTAAGGAGCTACCTCGTGGTCCTCCGATCGGGAGGCCCACAATGCTACGGCGCAGGGGTGGGTCCAGAGGCTTGTCTGGGGCCTACCACCGTGGCCGAGGAATGGTCCTGAGCTGTCGGTCCTGTGTGACGAAGCTGGACAGCCGAGGAGATCCCAGGGGAGGACCCGTCTTGGAGAGATCACGCGGTGAGCTGGTCTATAGAGGGGCCTGGTGACTCGGTTGGAGGACGTATCCAAAAGAAGTAACTATACAGCATAGTGTTGCCAGTTCTGCTTAAAGGTTCAGGCACTGTGACTGACTTTCACTGCAGAAAATCTGATACATCCTGTGGCAGAGGATCGTACGGATTTATCCCCCCAAAAGAATTATTTTTCAAAAAAAATTACTTTTGAAAAAAAAATTATTTTTGAAAAAAAAAATTACTTTTGAAAAAAAAAATTTTTTTTGAAAAAAAAAAATATTTTTGAAAAACATTTTTCATTTAAAAAAAAAAATCATTTTTGAAAAAAAAAAAGTAATTCATTTTTGAAAAAAAAAATTCATTTTTGAAAAAAAAAAATCTTTTTTGAAAAAAATGTTCAGCTCTTTCAGCTAATGATGAGACTTCAACTTTTTTACTACTATTTATACTTTTTAAAATATTAAGCTTTTTAACACTTTTCACAGTTACTCCAGCCACTCCACCCAGTTACTCCGCCCACTCCAGTTGTAGAGGCAAGAACACTTTTCACAATTTCCCCAGAAATTGTAGCTTTTCTAGTTAGTGGGAATGCTTTAGCAGTCCCACTATTGTTATTCGATTTTATTTATTATTTTTATTTTTCCGTACGTTTTTTGGCTCTGCGTAACTTTTGCATACTTTCAGCTATTAAAACCATTCAACTATTAAAATGTTCGTCTCTTTTAGCTGATGTGTGCTCTTTTTCAACTTTTTTTCTACCATTTATACTTTTTAAAATATTAAGCTTTTTAACACTTTTTTTTAACATTGAAGTCAATGGGAGCATGCTTCAGATCCTTAAAATCTTCTTCCGCTCCCAAAAGTTTCAGCTCCTTCATACTTTCACCTACAGACGCCAAACAAACTTTAAAATGTTCACAAAATACAGTGCCTTGCGAAAGTATTCGGCCCCCTTGAACTTTTCAACCTTTTGCCACATTTCAGGCTTCAAACATAAAGATATAACATTTATTTTTTTGTGAAGAATCACCAACAAGTGGGACACAATTGTGAAGTGGAACGAAATCTATTGGATTGTTGAAACTTTTTTAACTAATAAAAAAATGAAAAGTGGGGCGTGCAAAATTATTCGGCCCCCTTGCGTTAATACTTTGTAGAGCCACCTTTTGCTGCGATTACAGCTGCAAGTCGCTTGGGGTATGTCTCTATCAGTTTTGCACATCGAGAGACTGAAATTCTTGCCCTTTCTTTCTTGCAAAACAGCTCGAGCTCAGTGAGGTTGGATGGAGAGCGTTTGTGAACAGCAGTTTTCAGCTCTTTCCACAGATTCTCGATTGGATTCACGTCTGGACTTTGACTTGGCCATTCTAACACCTGGATACGTTTATTTGTGAACCATTCCTTTGTAGATTTTGCTGTATGTTTGGGATCATTGTCTTGTTGGAAGATAAATCTCCGTCCCAGTTTAAGGTCTTTTGCAGACTCCAACAGGTTTTCATCCAGAATGGTCCTGTATTTGGCTGCATCCATCTTCCCCTCAATTTTAACCATCTTCCCTGTCCCTGCTGAAGAAAAGCAGGCCCAAACCATGATGCTGCCACCACCATGTTTGACAGTGGGGATGGTGTGTTGAGTGTGATGAGTTGTGTTGCTTTTACGCCAAACATATCGTTTTGCATTGTGGCCAAAAAGTTGGATTTTGGTTTCATCGGACCAGAGCACCTTCTTCCACATGTTTGGTGTGTCTCCCAGGTGGCTTGTGGCAAACTTTAGACGAGACTTTTTATGGATATCTTTGAGAAATGGCTTTCTTCTTGCCACTCTTCCATAAAGGGCAGATTTGTGCAGTGTACGACTGATTGTTGTCGTATGGACAGACTCTCCCACCTCAGCTGTAGTTCTCTGCAGTTCATCCAGAGTGATCATGGGCCTTTTGGCTGCATCTCTGATCAGTCTTCTCCTTGTCTGAGCTGAAAGTTTAGAGGGACAGCCAGGTCTTGGTAGATTTGCAGTGGTCTGATACTCCTTTCATTTCAAAATGATCGCTTGCACAGTGCTCCTTGGGATGTTTAAAGCTTGGGAAATCTTTTTGTATCCAAATCCGGCTTTAAACTTCTCCACAACAGCATTACGGACCTGCCTGGTGTGTTCCTTGGTCTTCATGATGCTCTCTGCGCTTTCAACAGAACCCTGAGACTATCACAGAGCAGGTGCATTTATACAGAGACTTGATTACACACAGGTGGATTCTATTTATCACCATCAGTCATTTAGGACAACATTGGATCATTCAGAGATCCTCGCTGAACTTCTGGAGTGAGTTTGCTGCACTGAAAGTAAAGGGGCCGGATAATTTTGCACGCACCACTTTTCAGTTTTTTATTTGCTAAAAAAGTTTAAAATATCCAATAGATTTTGTTCCACTTCACAATTGTGTCCCACTTGTTGGTGATTCTTCACAAAAAATTAAAATTTTATATCTTTATGTTTGAAGCCTGAAATGTGGCAAAAGGTTGAAAAGTTCAAGGGGGCCGAATACTTTTGCAAGGCACTGTATTCAGCTATCTGGCTATAGCTTTTCAGTTTGATATCTTTTACAGTTTTTGAGAAAAAGCTTTTTGTTTAGAGGTCATTTCAGGAAATGTTAGCCATTAATCAGAGTGTACTGTGTTTGTTTTGTTGCCATGGTTACCAAAGCTTCTGTTATACACAGGGGGATGTGGCTGGAGCATCTCAGCTCTGATTACAGAGCCCGGGGGAGGGGACAGACACACCATGTACTGATTTATAATAGAGGAATATGATGGGGCAGTTTTGATGGGACAATTCTGATGGGGCAGTTTTGATGGGAGAATTCTGATGGGGCAGTTTTGATGGTGGCAATATGATGGGGCTGTTTTGATAGGGCAATTCTGATGGGGCAGTTTTGATGGTGGCAATATGATGGGGCAGTTTTGATGGTGGCAATATGATGGGGCAGTTTTGATGGGGCAATTCTGATGGGGCAGTTTTGATGGGGCAATTCTGATGGGGCAGTTTTGATGGGGCAATTCTGATGGGGCAGTTTTGATGGTGGCAATATGATGGGGCAGTTTTGATGGCAATATGATGGGGGCAGATTTGCTGGGGGCCGTTTTAGCAATTCAGCATTCCCACGCATTTTCCCCAGGAAATGCATTTTCTAGTTATTATTAGTGGGACTGTTTTAGCAGTCCCACTATTGTTATTAGTGGGAATGCTTTAGCAGTCCCACTATTGTTATTCGATTTTATTTATTAGTGGGAATGCTTTAGCAGTCCCATTATTGTTATTCGATTTTATTTATTAGTGGGAATGCTTTAGCAGTCCCACTATTGTTATTCGTTTTTTTTATTTATTTTTCTTCTTATTCCGTACGTTTTTTGGTTCTGCGTAACTTCTGCATACTTTCAGCTATTAAAACCATTCAACTATTAAAATGTTCGTCTCTTTTAGCTGAGGTGTGCTCTTTTTCAACTTTTTTTCTACCATTAATACTTTTTAAAATATTAAGCTTTTTAACACTTTTTTTTAACATTGAAGTCAATGGGAACATGCTTGAAATCCTTAAATTCTTCTTCCGCTCCCAAAAGTTTCAGCTCCTTCATACTTTCACCTAGAGACACCAAACAAACTTTAAAATGTTCACAAAATATTCAGCTATCTGGCTATATCTTTTCAGTTTGATATCTTTTACGGTTTTTGAGAAAAAGCTTTTTGTTTAGAGGTCATTTCAGGAAATTTTAGCCATTAAACAGAGTGTACTGTGTTTGTTTTGTTGCCATGGTTACCAAAGCTTCTGTTATACACAGGGGGGGAGGTGGCTGGAGCATCTCAGCTCTGATTACAGAGACAGGGGGAGGGGACAGACACACCATGTACTGATTTATAATAGAGGAATATGATGGGGCAGTTTTGATAGGGCAATTCTGATGGGGCAGTTTTGATGGTGGCAATTATGATGGGGCAGTTTTGATGGTGGCAATATGATGGGGCAGTTTTGATGGGACAATTCTGATGGGGCAGTTTTGATGGTGGCAATATGATGGGGCTGTTTTGATAGGGCAATTCTGATGGGGCAGTTTTGATGGTGGCAATATGATGGGGCAGTTTTGATGGTGGCAATATGATGGGGCAGTTTTGATGGGGCAATTCTGATGGGGCAGTTTTGATGGGGCAATTCTGATGGGGCAGTTTTGATGGGGCAATTCTGATGGGGCAGTTTTGATGGTGGCAATATGATGGGGCAGTTTTGATGGCAATATGATGGGGGCAGATTTGCTGGGGGCCGTTTTAGCAATTCAGCATTCCCACGCATTTTCCCCAGGAAATGCATTTTCTAGTTATTATTAGTGGGACTGTTTTAGCAGTCCCACTATTGTTATTAGTGGGAATGCTTTAGCAGTCCCACTATTGTTATTCGATTTTATTTATTAGTGGGAATGCTTTAGCAGTCCCATTATTGTTATTCGATTTTATTTATTAGTGGGAATGCTTTAGCAGTCCCACTATTGTTATTCGTTTTTTTTATTTATTTTTCTTCTTATTCCGTACGTTTTTTGGTTCTGCGTAACTTCTGCATACTTTCAGCTATTAAAACCATTCAACTATTAAAATGTTCGTCTCTTTTAGCTGAGGTGTGCTCTTTTTCAACTTTTTTTCTACCATTAATACTTTTTAAAATATTAAGCTTTTTAACACTTTTTTTAACATTGAAGTCAATGGGAACATGCTTGAAATCCTTAAATTCTTCTTCCGCTCCCAAAAGTTTCAGCTCCTTCATACTTTCACCTAGAGACACCAAACAAACTTTAAAATGTTCACAAAATATTCAGCTATCTGGCTATATCTTTTCAGTTTGATATCTTTTACGGTTTTTGAGAAAAAGCTTTTTGTTTAGAGGTCATTTCAGGAAATTTTAGCCATTAAACAGAGTGTACTGTGTTTGTTTTGTTGCCATGGTTACCAAAGCTTCTGTTATACACAGGGGGGGAGGTGGCTGGAGCATCTCAGCTCTGATTACAGAGACAGGGGGAGGGGACAGACACACCATGTACTGATTTATAATAGAGGAATATGATGGGGCAGTTTTGATAGGGCAATTCTGATGGGGCAGTTTTGATGGTGGCAATTATGATGGGGCAGTTTTGATGGTGGCAATATGATGGGGCAGTTTTGATGGGACAATTCTGATGGGGCAGTTTTGATGGTGGCAATATGATGGGGCAGTTTTGATGGTGGCAATATGATGGGGCAGTTTTGATGGGGACAATTTTAATGGAGCAGTTTTAAAGGTGGCAATATGATGGGGCAGTTTTGATGGGGGCAGTTTTGATGGTGGCAATATGATGGGGCAGTTTTGATGGGGCAATTCTAATGGGGCAGTTTTGATGGTGGCAATATGATGGAGCAGTTTTAATGGGGACAATTTTGATGGGGCAATTCTGATGTGGCAGTTTTGATGGCAGTATGATGGGGCAGTTTTGATGGCGGCCATATAATGGGGCAGTTTTGATGGGGGCAGTTTTGATGGTGGCAATATGATGGGGGCAGTTTTGATGGGGCAATTCTGATGGGGCAGTTTTGATGGTGGCAATATGATGGGGGCAGTTTTGATGGGGCAATTCTGATGGGGCAGTTTTGATGGTGGCAATATGATGGGGCAGTTTTGATGGGGACAATTTTTATGGAGCAGTTTTAAAGGTGGCAATATGATGGGGCAGTTTTGATGGGGCAATTCTGATGGGCAGTTTTGATGGTGGCAATATGATGGGGCAGTTTTGATAGGGCAATTCTGATGGGGCAGTTTTGATGGGGCAATTCTGATGGGGCAGATTTGATGGGGGCAGTTTTGATGGTGGCAATATGATGGGGCAGTTTTAATGGGGACAATTTTCATGGGGCAATTCTGATGGGGCAGTTTTGATGGCAGTATGATGGGGCAATTTTGATGGTGGCCGTTTTAGCAATTTAGCTATTCAGCAATTATTTTTGAAAAAAAAAAAATATTTTTGAAAAAAAAATATATATTTTTGAAAAAAAAAATATATTTTTGAAAAAAAAAATTATTTTTGAAAAAAAAAAATTTATTTTTGAAAAAAAAAATATTTTTGAAAAAAAAAAAATTATTTTTGAAAAAAAAAAATTTATTTTTGAAAAAAAAAATTATTTTTGAAAAAAAAAAAATGTTTTTGAAAAAAAAAAATATTTTTGAAAAAAAAAATTATTTTTGACAAAAAAAATATATATTTTTGAAAAAAAAATTATTTTTGACAAAAAAAATATATATTTTTGAAAAAAAAATTCATTTTTGAAAAATATGATGGGGCTGTTTTGATGGGGCAATTCTGATGGTGGCAATATGATGGGACAATTTTGATGGAGCAATTCTGATGGGGCAGGTTTGATGGTGGCAATATGATGGGGCAGTTTTAATGGGGACAATTTTGATGGGGCAATTCTGATGGGGCAGTTTTGATGGCAGTATGATGGGGCAGTTTTGATGGCGGCCGTTTTAGCAATTTAGCTATTCAGCAATTATTTTTTTTAAAAAAATATTTTTGAAAAAAAAAATCATTTTTGAAAAAAAAATATTTTTGAAAAAAAAAATTATTTTTGGAAAAAAAAATTATTTTTGAAAAACAAAAATTTTTTTGAAAAAAAAAATTACTTTTGAAAAAAAAATTACTTTTAGTTTTGATGGGGCAATTCTGATGGGGCAGTTTTGATGGGGACAATTTTGATGGGGCAATTCTAATGGGGCAGTTTTGATGGCAATATGATGGGGGCAGTTTTGATGGTGGTAATATGATGGGGCAGTTTTGATGGTGGTAATATGATGGGGCAATTCTGATGGGGCAGTTTTGATGGTGGCAATATGATGGGGCAGTTTTGATGGTGCAATTCTGATGGTGGCAATATGATGGGACAATTTTGATGGAGCAATTCTGATGGGGCAGGTTTGATGGTGGCAATATGATGGGGCAGTTTTAATGGGGACAATTTTGATGGGGCAGTTTTGATGGCAGTATGATGGGGCAGTTTTGATGGCGGCCGTTTTAGCAATTTAGCTATTCAGCAATTATTTAAAAAAATATATATATGTTTGAAAAAAAAAATCATTTTTGAAAAAAAAAAAAATATTTTTGAAAAAAAATTATTTTTGGAAAAAAAAATTATTTTTGAAAAACAAAAAGATTTTTGAAAAAAAAAATTACTTTTGAAAAAAAAATACTTTTATTTTTGATGGGGCAATTCTGATGGGGCAGTTTTGATGGGGACAATTTTGATGGGGCAATTCTAATGGGGCAGTTTTGATGGCAATATGATGGGGGCAGTTTTGATGGTGGCAATATGATGGGGCAGTTTTGATGGTGGTAATATGATGGGGCAATTCTGATGGGGCAGTTTTGATGGTGGCAATATGATGGGGCAGTTTTGATGGGGCAATTCTGATGGTGGCAATATGATGGGACAATTTTGATGGAGCAATTCTGATGGGGCAGTTTTGATGGTGGCAATATGATGGGGCAGTTTTAATGTGGACAATTTTGATGGGGCAATTCTGATGGGGCAGTTTTGATGGCAGTATGATGGGGCAGTTTTGATGGCGGCCGTTTTAGCAATTTAGCTATTCAGCATTCCCACGCATTTTCCCCGGCAAATGCATTTTCTAGTTTTTCTTATTATTATTCCGTACGTTTTTCGGTAATGCGTAACTTCTGCATACTTTCAGCTATTAAAACCATTCAACTATCAAAATGTTCGTCTCTTTTAGCTGAGGTGTGCTCTTTTTCAACTTTTTTTCTACCATTTATACTTTTTAAAATATTAAGCTTTTTATCACTTTTTTTTAACATTGAAGTCAATGGGAGCATGCTTGAAATCCTTAAATTTTTCTTCCGCTCCCAAAAGTTTCAGCTCCTTCATACTTTCACCTAGAGACACCAAACAAACTTTAAAATGTTCACAAAATATTCAGCTATCTGGCTATATCTTTTCAGTTTGATATCTTTTACAATTTTTGAGAAAAATCTTTTTGTTTAGAGGTCATTTCAAGAAATTTTAGCCATTAATCAGAGTGTACTGTTTGTTTTGTTGCCATGGTTACCAAAGCTTCTGTTATACACAGGGGGGAAGGTGGCTGGAGCATCTCAGCTTTGATTACAGAGCCCGGGGGAGGGGACAGACACACCATGTACTGATTTATAATAGAGGAATATGATGGGGCAGTTTTGATGGGGCAATTCTGATGGGGCAGTTTTGATGGGGCAATTCTGATGGGGCAGTTTTGATGGGGCAATTATGATTGGGCAGTTTTGATGGTGGCAATATGATGGGGCAGTTTTGGTGGGGCAATTCTGATGGGGCAGTTTTGATGGTGGCAATATGACGGGGCAGTTTTGATAGGGCAATTCTTATGGGGCAGTTTTGATGGGGCAATTCTGATGGTGGCAATATGATGGGACAATTTTGATGGAGCAATTCTCATGGGGCAGTTTTGATAGTGGCAATATGATGGGGCAGTTTTAATGGGGACAATTTTGATGGGGCAATTCTGATGGGGCAGTTTTGATGGCAGTATGATGGGGTAGTTTTGATGGTGGCCGTTTTAGCAATTTAGCTATTCAGCAATTATTTTTGAAAAAAATATATATTTTTGAAAAAAAAAAATTATTTTTGATAAAAAAAAATATTTTTGAAAAAAAAAAATCATTTTTGAAAAAAAAATCATTTTTGAAAAAAAAAAATATTTTTGAAAAAAAAAATTATTTTTGAAAAAAAAATTATTTTTGAAAAAAAAAATTATTTTTGAAAAAAAAAATTATTTTTGAAAAAAAAAAATTACTTTTGAAAAAAAAAATTACTTTTAGTTTTGATGGGGCAATTCTGATGGGGCAGTTTTGATGGGGACAATTTTGATGGGGCAATTCTAATGGGGCAGTTTTGATGGCGGCCGTTTTAGCAATTTAGCTATTCAGCATTCCCACGCATTTTCCCCAGGAAATGCATTTTCTAGTTTATTTTTCTTCTTATTCCGTACGTTTTTTGGTTCTGCGTAACTTCTGCATACTTTCAGATATTAAAACCATTCAACTATTAAAATGTTCGTCTCTTTTAGCTGAGGTGTGCACTTTTTCAACTTTTTTTCTACCATTTATACTTTTTAAAATATTAAGCTTTTTATCACTTTTTTTTAACATTGAAGTCAATGGGAGCATGCTTGAAATCCTTAAATTCTTCGTCCGCTCCCAAAAGTTTCAGCTCCTTCATACTTTCACCTACAGACACCAAACAAACTTTAAAATGTTCACAAAATATTCAACTATCTGGCTATATCTTTTCAGTTTGATATCTTTTACAGTTTTTGAGAAAAAGCTTTTTGTTTAGAGGTCATTTCAGGAAATTTTAGCCATTAATCAGAGTGTACTGTGTTTGTTTTGTTGCCATGGTTACCAAAGCTTCTGTTATACACAGGGCGGGGGAGGTGGCTGGAGCATCTCAGCTCTGATTACAGAGCCCGGGGGAGGGGACAGACACACCATGTACTGATTTATAATAGAGGAATATGATGGGGCAGTTTTGATGGGGTAATTCTGATGGGGCAGTTTTGATGGGGGCAGTTTTGATGGTGGCAATATGATGGGGCAATTCTGATGGTGGCAATATTATGGGACAATTTTGATGGAGCAATTCTGATGGGGCAGTTTTGATGGGGCAATTCTGATGGTGGCAATATGATGGGGCAGTTTTGATGGTGGTAATATGATGGGACAATTTTGATGGAGCAATTCTGATGGGGCAGTTTTGATGGTGGCAATATGATGGGGCAGTTTTAATGGGGACAATTTTGATGGGGCAATTCTGATGGGGCAGTTTTGATGGCAGTATGATGGGGCAGTTTTGATGGCGGCCGTTTTAGCAATTTAGCTATTCAGCAATTATTTTTGAAAAAAATATATATTTTTGGAAAAAAAATATATTTTTGAAAAAAAAAATTATTTTTGAAAAAAAAAAATTATTTTTGAAAAAAAAAATTATTTTTGAAAAAAAAAATCATTTTTGAAAAAAAAAAATATATTTTTGAAAAAATAAATTATCATTATTGAAAAAAAAAAAATATATTTTTGAAAAAAAAATACTTTTGAAAAAAAAAATTACTTTTGAAAAAAAAAATTACTTTTGAAAGAAAAAATTACTTTTAGTTTTGATGGGGCAATTCTGATGGGACAGTTTTGATGGGGACAATTTTGATGGGGCAATTCTAATGGGGCAGTTTTGATGGCAATATGATGGGGGCAGTTTTGATGGTGGCAATATGATGGGGCAGTTTTGATGGTGGTAATATGATGGGGCAATTCTGATGGGGCAGTTTTGATGGTGGCAATATGATGGGGCAGTTTTGATGGGGCAATTCTGATGGTGGCAATATGATGGGACAATTTTGATGGAGCAATTCTGATGGGGCAGTTTTGATGGTGGCAATATGATGGGGCAGTTTTAATGGGGACAATTTTGATGAGGCAATTCTGATGGGGCAGTTTTGATGGCAGTATGATGGGGCAGTTTTGATGGCGGCCGTTTTAGCAATTTAGCTATTCAGCATTCCCATGCATTTTCCCCAGGAAATGCATTTTCTAGTTTTAATTTTATTCCGTACGTTTTTTGGCTCTGCTTAACTTCTGCATACTTTCAGCTATTAAAACCATTCAACTATCAAAATGTTCGTCTCTTTTAGCTGATGTGTGCTCTTTTTCAACTTTTTTTCTACCATTTATACTTTTTAAAATATTAAGCTTTTTATCACTTTTTTTAACATTGAAGTCAATGGGAGCGTGCTTCATAAACTTAAAATCTTCTTCCGCTCCCAAAAGTTTCAGCTCCTTCATACTTTCACCTACAGACACCAAACAAACTTTAAAATGTTCACAAAATATTCAGCTATCTGGCTATAGCTTTTCAGTTGGATATCTTTTACAGTTTTTGAGAAAAAGCTTTTTGTTTAGAGGTCATTCAGGAAATTTTAGCCATTAATCAGAGTGTACTGTGTTTGTTTTGTTGCCATGGTTACCAAAACTTCTGTTATACACAGGGGGAGGTGGCTGGAGCATCTCAGCTCTGATTACAGAGCCCGGGGGAGGGGACAGACACACCATGTACTGATTTATAATAGAGGAATATGATGGGGCAGTTTTGATGGGGTAATTCTGATGGGGCAGTTTTGATGGTGGCAATATGATGGGGCAGTTTTGATGGGGCAATTCTGATGGGTCAGTTTTGATGGTGGCAATATGATGGGGCAGTTTTGATGGGACAATTCTAATGGGGCAGTTTTGATGGTGGCAATATGATGGGGCAGTTTTGATGGGGCAATTCTGATGGGGCAGTTTTGATGGTGGCAATATGATGGGGCAGTTTTGATGGGGACAATTTTAATGGAGCAGTTTTAAAGGTGGCAATATGATGGGGCAGTTTTGATGGTGGCAATATGATGGGGCAGTTTTGATGGGGCAATTCTGATGGGGCAGTTTTGATGGTGGCAATATGATGGGGCAGTTTTAGTGGGGACAATTTTGATGGGGCAATTCTGATGGGGCAGTTTTGATGGCAGTATGATGGGGCAGTTTTGATGGCGGCCATTTTAGCAATTTAGTTATTCAGCATTCCCACGCATTTTCCCCAGGAAATGCATTTTCTAGTTTTATTAATTTTATTCCGTACATTTTTTGGCTCTGCGTAACTTCTGCATACTTTCAGCTATTAAAACCATTCAACTATTAAAATGTTTGTCTCTTTAAGCTGATGTGTGCTCTTTTTCAACTTTTTTTCTACCATTTATACTTTTTAAAATATTAAGCTTTTTAACACTTTTTTTAACATTGAATTAAATGGGAGCATGCTTGAAATCCTTAAATTCTTCTTCCGCTCCCAAAAGTTTCAGCTCCTTCATACTTTCACCTACAGACACCAAACAAACTTTAAAATGTTCACAAAATATTCAGCTACCTGGCTATAGCTTTTCAGTTTGATATCTATTACAGTTTTTGAGAAAAAGCTTTTTGTTTAGAGGTCATTTCAGGAAATTTTAGTCATTAATCAGAGTGTACTGTGTTTGTTTTGTTGCCATGGTTACCAAAGCTTCTGTTATAACCAGGGGGGAGGTGGCTGGAGCATCTCAGCTCTGATTACAAAGCCCGGGGGAGGGGACAGACACACCATGTACTGATTTATAATAGAGGAATATGATGGGGCAGTTTTGATAGGGCAATTCTGATGGCGCAGTTTTGATGGTGGCAATATGATGGGGCAGTTTTGATGGGGCAATTCTGATGGGGCAGTTTTGATGGTGGCAATATGATGGGGCAGTTTTGAAAGAGCAATGCTGATGGGCAGTTTTGATGGGGCAATTCTGATGGGGCAGTTTTGATGGTGGCAATTCTGATGGGGCAGTTTTGGTGGTGGCAATATGATGGGGCAGTTGTGATGGGGACAATTTTAATGGAGCAGTTTTAAAGGTGGCAATATGATGGGGCAGTTTTGATGGGGGCATTTTTGATGGTGGCAATATGATGGGGCAGTTTTGATGGGGACATTTTTGATGGTGGCAATATAATGGGGCAGTTTTGATGGGGACAATTTTTATGGGGAAATTCTGATGGGGCAGTTTTGATGGCAATATGATGGGGCAGTTTTGCTGGGGGCCATTTTAGCAATTCAGCTATTCAGCATTCCCACGCGGGGGGGGGGAGGTGGCTGGAGCATCTCAGCTCTCATTACAGAGCCCGGGGGAGATGGGACAAATACACCATGTACTGATTTATAATAGAGGAAAATGATGGGGCAGTTTTGATGGGGCAGTTTTGATGGTGGCAATATGATGGGGCAGTTTTGATGGGGCAATTCTGATGGGACAATTTTGATGGGGCAATTCTGATGGGGCAGTTTTGATGGCAATATGATGGAGGCAGGTTTGATGGTGGCAACATGATGGGGCAGTTTTGATGGTGGCAATATGATGGGGCAGTTTTGATGGGGCAATTCTAATGGGGCAATTCTGATGGGGCAGCTTTGATGGTGTCAATATGAAGGGGCAGTTTTGATGGGGCAATTCTGATGGGGCAGTTTTGATGGGGGCCGTTTTGATGGTGGTAATATGATGGGGCAGTTTTGATGATGCAATTCTGATGGGGCAGTTTTGATGGGGCAATTCTGATGGGGCAGTTTTGATGGTGGCAATATGATGGGGCAGTTTTGATGGTGGCAATATGATGGGGCAGTTTTGATGGGGGAAATTTTTATGGAGCAGTTTTAAAGGTGGCAATATGATGGGGCAGTTTTGATGGGGGCAGTTTTGATGGTGGCAATATGATGGGGCAGTTTTGATAGGGCAATTCTGATGGGGCAGTTTAGATGGTGGCAATATGATGGGGCAGTTTTGATGGGGAGAATTTTAATGGAGCAGTTTTAAAGGTGGCAATATGATGGGGCAGTTTTGATGGGGGCAGTTTTGATGGTGGCAATATGATGGGGCAGTTTTGATGGGGCAATTCTGATGGGGCAGTTTTGATGGTGGCAATATGATGGGCAGTTTTAATAGGGACAATTTTGATGGGGTAATTCTGATGGGGCAGTTTTGATGGCAGTATGATGAGGCAGTTTTGATGGTGGCCATTTTAGCAATTTAGCTATTCAGCATTCCCACGCATTTTCCCCAGGAAATGCATTTTCTAGTTATTATTATAGCCAAATTTACCACCCTAACTCCTCCAACAGTTTATACACTACATAGACAAGTAATATACCGAAACGTGTGGATTGTTCCCGAATGGTGTGCTACTACTTTGTGGAACATTTTGCCGAATGGTTCACCAAATATTGTTGTTTTTGCGGCGAAATTGGTCCCATAGGAATGAATGGCGAAATGTTCAATGTCATTTAAGTGGTGTGCTATTACCTTGTGGAACTTTGTGAAAAGCTGAAAAATACCAGTGTGAATCCGGAATCAGTCATTTATTTGGTGTGCTATTACTTTGTGGAACGTTTCACCGAATGGTTCACGAAATATCGTTGTTTTTGCGGCGAAATTGGTCCCATAGGAATGAATGGCGAAATGTTCAAAACTAGAGTGGGAGGTGACAAAAGCTGACAACCCCATGATCATACCACCCTAACTCCTCCCACAGCTTTTAAACAACATAGACAGTAATATACCGAAGGTGTGGATTGTTCCCGATTGGTGTGCTATTACTTTGTGGAACATTTCCACTAAGTTTTCACTAAATATCGTAATTTTTGTGGAAAATTGGTCCCATAGGAATGAATGGCGAAATGTTCAATGTCATTTAATTGGTGTGCTATTACCTTGTGGAACTTTGTGAAAAGCTGAAAAATACCAGTGTGAATCTGGAATCAATGTCATTTAATTGGTGTGCTATTACTTTGTGGAACGTTTCAACGAATGGTTCACGAAATATCGTTGTTTTTGCAGCGAAATTGGTCCCATAGGAATGAATGGCGAAATGTTCAAAACTAGAGTGGGAGGTGACAAAAGCTGACAACCCTATGATCATACCACCCTAACTCCTCCCACAGCTTTTAAACTACATAGACACTCAGTAATATACCAAAGGTGCGGATTGTTCCCGATTGGTGTGCTATTACTTTGTGGAACGTTTCGCCGAATTTTTCACGAAATATCGTAGTTTTTGCGGAAAATTGGTCCCATAGGAATGAATGGCGAAATGTTCAATGTCATTTAATTGGTGTGCTATTACCTTGTGGAACTTTGTGAAGCGCTGAAAAATACCAGTGTGAATCCGGAATCAGTCATTTAATTGGTGTGCTATTACTTTGTGGAACGTTTCACCGAATGGTTCACGAAATATCGTCGTTTTTGCAGCGAAATTGGTCCCATAGTAATGAATGGTGAAATGTTCAATGTCATTTAATTGGTGTGCTATTACCTTGTGGAACTTTGTGAAAAGGTGAAAAATACAAGTGTGAATCCAGCCTCAATGTCATTTAATTGGTGTGCTATTACTTTGTGGAACATTTCGCCGAATGGTTCACGAAATATCGTTGTTTTTGCGACGAAATTGGTCCCATAGGAAAGAATGGCGAAATGTTCAAAACTAGAGTGGGAGGTGACAAAAGCTGACAACCCCATGATCATACCACCCTAACTCCTCCCACAGCTTTTAAACTACATAGACAGTAATATACCGAAGGTGCGGATTGTTCACGATTGGTGTGCTATTACTTTGTGGAACGTTTCGCCGAATTTTTCACAAAATATCGTAGTTTTTGCAGAAAATTGGTCCCATAGGAATGAATGGCGAAATGTTCAATGTCATTTAATTGGTGTGCTATTACCTTGTGGAACTTTGTGAAACGCTGAAAAATACCAGTGTGAATCCGGAATCAGTCATTTAATTGGTGTGCTATTACTTTGTGAAACGTTTCACCGAATGGTTCACGAAATATCATCGTTTTTGCGGCAAAATTGGTCCCATAGGAATGAATGGTGAAATGTTAAAAACTAGAGTGGGAGGTGACAAAAGCTGACAACCCCATGATCAGCCAAAACATTATGACCACCCCATGTTTAAGCCAAAACATTATGACCACCCCATGATCAGCCGAAACATTATGACCGCCCCATGAAAAAAAAATATTTAAAAAAAAAAAAAAATCATTTTTGAAAAAAAAAATCATTTTTGAAAAAAAAAATTCATTTTTGAAAAAAAAAAATCATTTGTGAAAAATAAAAAATCATTTTTGAACAAAAAAAAAAATCATTTGTGAAAAAAAAATCATTTGTGAATAAAGAAATCATTTGTGAAAAAAAAATCATTTGTGAAAAAAACAATCATTTTTGAAAAAAAAAATTAATTTAAAAAAAAAAAAAAATAATTTTCGAAAAAAAAAAAATCATTTTTGAAAAAAAAAGACATTCATTTTTGAAAAAAAAGACATTCATTATTGAAAAAAAAATCATTTTTGAAAAAAAAAAATTTATTGAAAAAAAAAATTATTTTTGAAAAAAAAAGATTTTTTTTTAAAAAAAAAATTACTTTTGAAATAAAAAATTATTTTTGAAAAAAAAATTACTTTTGAAAAAAAAATATTTTTGAAAAAAAAATTATTTTTGAAAATAAATTTTCGTTTAAAAAAAAATAATTTTTGAAAAAAAAAAAAGTAATTCATTTTTGAAAAAAAAAATTCATTTTTGAAAAAAATGTTCAGCTCTTTCAGCTAATGATGGGACTTCAACTTTTTTACTACTATTTATACTTTTTAAAATATTAAGCTTTTTAACACTTTTCACAGTTACTCCAGCCACTCCACCCAGTTACTCCGCCCACTCCAGTTGTAGAGGTAAGAACACTTTTCACAATTTCCCCAGAAATTGTAGCTTTTCTAGTTAGTGGGAATGCTTTAGCAGTTCCACTATTGTTATTCGATTTTATTTATTATTTTTATTTTTCCGTACGTTTTTTGGCTCTGCGTAACTTCTGCATACTTTCAGCTATTAAAACCATTCAACTATTAAAATGTTCGTCTCTTTTAGCTGATGTGTGCTCTTTTTCAACTTTTTTTCTACCATTTATACTTTTTAAAATATTAAGCTTTTTAACACTTTTTTTTAACATTGAAGTCAATGGGAGCATGCTTCAGATCCTTAAAATCTTCTTCTGCTCCCAAAAGTTTCAGCTCCTTCACACTTTCACCTACAGACACCAAACAAACTTTAAAATGTTCACAAAATATTCAGCTATCTGGCTATAGCTTTTCAGTTTGATATCTTTTACAGTTTTTGAGAAAAAGCTTTTTGTTTAGAGGTCATTTCAGGAAATTTTAGCCATTAATCAGAGTGTACTGTGTTTGTTTTGTTGCCATGGTTACCAAAGCTTCTGTTATACATAGGGGGATGTGGCTGGAGCATCTCAGCTCTGATTACAGAGCCCAGGGGAGGGGACAGACACACCATGTACTGATTTATAATAGAGGAATATGATGGGGCAGTTTTGATGGGACAATTCTGATGGAGCAGTTTTGATGGGAGAATTCTGATGGGGCAGTTTTGATGGTGGCAATATGATGGGGCTGTTTTGATAGGGCAATTCTGATGGGGCAGTTTTGATGGTGGCAATATGATGGGGCAGTTTTGATGGTGGCAATATGATGGGTCAGTTTTGATGGGGCAATTCTAATGGGGCAGTTTTGATGGGGCAATTCTGATGGGGCAGTTTTGATGGTGGCAATATGATGGGGCAGTTTTGATGGCAATATGATGGGGGCAGATTTGCTGGGGGCCGTTTTAGCAATTCAGCATTCCCACGCATTTTCCCCAGGAAATGCATTTTCTAGTTATTATTAGTGGGAATGCTTTAGCAGTCCCACTATTGTTGTTCGATTTTATTTATTTTTAATTTTATTCCGTACGTTTTTTGGCTCTGCGTAACTTCTGCATACTTTCAGCTATTAAAACCATTCAACTATTAAAATGTTCGTCTCTTTTAGCTGATGTGTGCTCTTTTTCAACTTTTTTCCTACCATTTATACTTTTTAAAATATTAAGCTTTTTAACACTTTTTTTAACATTGAAGTCAATGGGAGCATGCTTCAGATTCTTAAAATCTTCTTCCGCTCCCAAAAGTTTCAGCTCCTTCACACTTTCACCTACAGACACCAAACAAACTTTAAAATGTTCACAAAATATTCAGCTATCTGGCTATAGCTTTTCAGTTTGATATCTTTTACAGTTTTTGAGAAAAAGCTTTTTGTTTAGAGGTCATTTCAGGAAATTTTAGCCATTAATCAGAGTGTACTGTGTTTGTTTTGTTGCCATGGTTACCAAAGCTTCTGTTATACATAGGGGGATGTGGCTGGAGCATCTCAGCTCTGATTACAGAGCCCAGGGGAGGGGACAGACACACCATGTACTGATTTATAATAGAGGAATATGATGGGGCAGTTGTGATGGGGACAATTTTAATGGAGCTGTTTTAAAGGTGGCAATATGATGGGACAGTTTTGATGGGGGCATTTTTGATGGTGGCAATATGATGGGGAAGTTTTGATGGGGACAATTTTTATGGGGCAATTCTTATGGGGCAGTTTTGATGGCAATATGATGGGGCAGTTTTGCTGGGGGCCGTTTTAGCATTTCAGCTATTCAGCATTCCCACACGGGGGGAAGGTGGCTGGAGCATCTCAGCTCTCATTACAGAGCCCGGGGGAGGGGACAGACACACCATGTACTGATTTATAATAGAGGAAAATGATGGGGCAGTTTTGATGGGGCAGTTTTGATGGTGGCAATATGATGGGGCAGTTTTGATGGGACAATTCTGATGGGGCAGTTTTGATGGTGGCAATATGATGGGGCAGTTTTGATGGGGCAATTCTGATGGGGCAGTTTTGATGGTGGCAATATGATGGGGCAGTTTTGATAGGGCAATTCTGATGGGGCAGTTTTCATGGTGGCAATATGATGGGGCAGTTTTGATGGGGCAATTCTGATGGGGCAGTTTTGATGGGGCAATTCTGATGGGGCAGTTTTGATGGTGGCAATATGATGGGTCAGTTTTGATAGGGCAATTCTGATGGGGCAGTTTTGATGGGGCAATTCTGATGGGGCAGTTTTGATGGTGGCAATATGATGGGGCAGTTTTGATGGGGCAATATGATGGGGCAGTTTTGATGGGGCAATTCTGATGGTGGCAATATGATGGGACAATTTTGATGGAGCAATTCTGATGGGGCAGTTTTGATTGGGACAATTTTGATGGGGCAATTCTGATGGGGCAGTTTTGATGGCAGTATGATGGGGCAGTTTTGATGGCGGCCGTTTTAGCAATTTAGCTATTCAGCAATTATTTTTGAAAAAAAAAATTATTTTTGAAAAAAAAAAAATTATTTTTGAAAAAAAAAAATTATTTTTGAAAAAAAAAAATATTTTTAAAAAAAAAAAAAATAATTTTTGAAAAAAAAAAAATATATTTTTGAAAAAAAAATCATTTTTGAAAAAAAAAATTATTTTTGAAAAAAAAAAATTATTTTTGAAAAAAAAAATTATTTTTGAAAAAAAAAATATTTTTGAAAAAAAAAAATTATTTTTGAAAAAAAAAAATTATTTTTGAAAAAAAAATATTTTTGAAAAAAAAAATTACTTTTGAAAAAAAAAATACTTTTAGTTTTGATGGGGCAATTCTGATGGGGCAGTTTTGATGGGGACAATTTTGATGGGGCAATTCTAATGGGGCAGTTTTGATGGCAATATGATGGGGGCAGTTTTGATGGTGGCAATATGATGGGGCAGTATTGATGGTGGTAATATGATGGGACAATTTTGATGGAGCAATTCTGATGGGGCAGTTTTGATGGTGGCAATATGATGGGACAATTTTGATGGAGCAATTCTGATGGGGCAGTTTTGATGGTGGCAATATGATGGGGCAGTTTTAATGGGGACAATTTTGATGGGGCAATTCTGATGGGGCAGTTTTTATTGGCAGTATGATGGGGCAGTTTTGATCGCGGCCATTTTAGCAATTTAGCTATTCAGCATTCCCACGCATTTTCCCCAGGAAATGCATTTTCTAGTTATTAGTGGGAATGCTTTAGCAGTCCCACTATTGTTGTTCGATTTTATTTATTTTTAAACTTAATTAGTGGGAATGCTTTAGCAGTCCCACTATTGTTATTCGATTTTATTTATTATTTTTAATAATTTTAATTTTATTCCGTACGTTTTTCGGTAATGCGTAACTTCTGCATACTTTCAGCTATTAAAACCATTCAACTATCAAAATGTTCGTCTCTTTTAGCTGAGGTGTGCTCTTTTTCAACTTTTTTTCTACCATTTATACTTTTTAAAATATTAAGCTTTTTATCACTTTTTTTTAACATTGAAGTCAATGGGAGCATGCTTGAAATCCTTAAATTTTTCTTCCGCTCCCAAAAGTTTCAGCTCCTTCATACTTTCACCTAGAGACACCAAATAAACTTTAAAATGTTCACAAAATATTCAGCTATCTGGCTATATCTTTTCAGTTTGATATCTTTTACAGTTTTTGAGAAAAAGCTTTTTGTTTAGAGGTCATTTCAGGAAATTTTAGCCTTTAATCAGAGTGTACTGTGTGTTTTGTTGCCCTGGTTACCAAAGCTTCTGTTATACACAGGGGGGGAGGTGGCTGGAGCATCTCAGCTCTGATTAGAGCCCGGGGGAGGGGACAAAAGCTGGAAAATCAGAACATGATTTCTAAACTGCCACCACTCCCTCATTTTCAAGCCCACCTACACAAATCTTATATCAAAACGTTCAGCTATCCCTGCTGCCACTAAACATGTCCACGGCTAAGCCATAGTCCTGATAGTTTTCACAATATGACCATTTGTTTGCAACTCACGCCGTCCATTGACATTCATTGAAACTACACTCTAGCCCCTTCAAATTTGAAGGGCAATTTCTAAACTGCGACCGTGCCTTCAATTTTAATATGTCAGAGACATACTATGTATCAAAATCTAGGTCTGGGTCTTGTGATTCTCACAATAAAAAAAATCTTCGCTGTAGGATGTATAGTTTTTAAAATACGGCCATTTGTTTAGAGGTCATTTCAGAAAATTTTAGCCATTAATCAGAGTGTACTGTGTTTGTTTTGTTGCCATGGTTACCAAAGCTTCTGTTATACACAGGGGGGGAGGTGGCTGGAGCATCTCAGCTCTGATTACAGAGCCCGGGGGAGGGGGACAGACACACCATGTACTGATTTATAATAGAGGAATATGATGGGGCAGTTTTGATGGGGTAATTCTGATGGGGCAGTTTTGATGGTGGCAATATGATGGGGTAGTTTTGATGGTGGCAATATGATGGGGCTGTTTTGATAGGGCAATTCTGATGGGGCAGTTTTGATGGTGGCAATATGATGGTGCAGTTTTGATGAGGCAATTCTGATGGGGCAGTTTTGATGGTGGCAATATGATGGGACAGTTTTGATGGCAATATGATGGGGGTAATTTTGCTGGGGGCCGTTTTAGCAATTCAGCATTCCCACGCATTTTCCCCAGGAAATGCATTTTCTAGTTATTTTTAATTTTATTCCGTACGTTTTTTGGTAATGCGTAACTTCTGCATACTTTCAGCTATTAAAACCATTCAACTATCAAAATGTTCGTCTCTTTTAGCTGAGGTGTGCTCTTTTTCAACTTTTTTTCTACCATTTATACTTTTTAAAATATTAAGCTTTTAATCACTTTTTTTTAACATTGAAGTCAATGGGAGCATGCTTGAAATCCTTAAATTTTTCTTCCGCTCCCAAAAGTTTCAGCTCCTTCATACTTTCACCTAGAGACACCAAACAAACTTTAAAATGTTCACAAAATATTCAGCTATCTGGCTATATCTTTTCAGTTTGCTATCTTTTACAGTTTTTGAGAAAAAGCTTTTTGTTTAGAGGTCATTTCAGGAAATTTTAGCCATTAATCAGAGTGTACTGTGTGTGTTTTGTTGCCATGGTTACCAAAGCTTCTGTTATACACAGAGGGGGGGGAGGTGGCTGGAGCATCTCAGCTTTAATTACAGAGCCCGGGGGGAGGGGACAGACACACCATGTACTGATTATAATAGAGGAATATGATGGGGCAGTTTTGATGGTGGCAATTCTGATGGGGCAGTTTTGATGGCGGTCATTTTAGCAACTTAGCTATTCAGCAATTATTTTTGAAAAAAAATATATATTTTTGAAAAAAAAAAAAAATTTTTAAAAAAAAAATAAATTATTTTTTTAAAAAAAATTTTTTTTGAAAAAAAAATTATTTTTGAAAAAAAAAAATTATTTTTGAAAAAAAAAATTATTTTTGAAAAAAAAAATTATTTTTGAAAAAAAAAATTATTTTTGAAAAAAAAAAATATTTTTGAAAAAAAAATATATTTAAAAAAAAAAAAAATCATTTTTGAAAAAAAAAAAAAATTTTTTGAAAAAAAAAATTTTTTTTGAAAAAAAAATATTTTTGAAAAAAAAAATTATTTTTGAAAAAAAAAATTATTTTTGAAAAAAAAAAAAAAAATCATTTTTGAAAAAAAAAATATTTTTGAAAAAAAATTATTTTTGAAAAAAAAATTATTTTTGAAAAAAAAAAATATTTTTGAAAAAAAAAATTATTTTTGAAAAAAAAAAATATTTTTGAAAAAAAAAATATATTTAAAAAAAAAAATCATTTTTGAAAAAAAAAAAAAATTTTTGAAAAAAAAAAATTTTGAAAAAAAAAATTTTTTTTGAAAAAAAAATATTTTTGAAAAAAAAATTATTTTTGAAAAAAAAAAATATTTTTGAAAAAAAAAAAATATTTTTGAAAAAAAAAATATTTTTTGATGGGGCAGTTTTGATGGTGGCAATATGATGGTGCAGTTTTGATGGGGCAATTCTGATGGGGCAGTTTTGATGGTGGCAATATGATGGGACAGTTTTGATGGCAATATGATGGGGGCAATTTTGCTGGGGGCCGTTTTAGCAATTCAGCATTCCCACGCATTTTCCCCAGGAAATGCATTTTCTAGTTTTAAACTTAATTTAATCTTAATTTTATTCCGTACGTTTTTTGGTTCTGCGTAACTTCTGCATACTTTCAGCTATTAAAACCATTCAACTATCAAAATGTTCGTCTCTTTTAGCTGATGTGTGCTCTTTTTCAACTTTTTATCTACCATTTATACTTTTTAAAATATTAAGCTTTTTATCACTTTTTTTTAACATTGAAGTCAATGGGAGCATGCTTCAGAAACTTAAAATCTTCTTCCGCTCCCAAAAGTTTCAGCTCCTTCAAACTTTCACCTAGAGACACCAAACAAACTTTAAAATGTTCACAAAATATTCAGCTATCTGGCTATATCTTTTCAGTTTGATATCTTTTACAGTTTTTGAGAAAAAGCTTTTTGTTTAGAGGTCATTTCAGGAAATTTTAGCCATTAATCAGAGTGTACTGTTTGTTTTGTTGCCATGGTTACCAAAGCTTCTGTTATACACAGGGGGGAGGTGGCTGGAGCATATCAGCTCTGATTACAGAGGCCGGGGGAGGGGACAGACACACCATGTACTGATTTATAATACAGGAATATGATGGGGCATTTTTGATAGGGCAATTCTGATGGGGCAGTTTTGATGGGGCAATTATGATGGGGCAGTTTTATTGGTGGCAATTATGATGGGGCAGTTTTGATGGGACAATTCTGATGGGGCAGTTTTGATGGTGGCAATATGATGGGCAGTTTTCGATAGGGCAATTCTGATGGGGCAGTTTTGATGGTGGCAATATGATGGGGCAGTTTTGATGGGGACAATTTTAATGGAGCAGTTTTAAAGGTGGCAATATGATGGGGCAGTTTTGATGGGGACAATTTTAATGGAGCGGTTTTAAAGGTGGCAATATGATGGGGCAGTTTTGATGGGGGCAGTTTTGATGGTGGCAATATGATGGGGCAATTCTGATGGGGCAGTTTTGATGGTGGCAATATGATGGGGCAATTCTGATGGGGCAGTTTTGATGGTGGCAATATGATGGGGCAGTTTTAATGGGGACAATTTTGATGGGGCAATTCTGATGGGGCAGTTTTGATGGCAGTATGATGGGGCAGTTTTGATGGCGGCCATTTTAGCAATTTAGCTATTCAGCATTCCCACGCATTTTCCCCAGGAAATGCATTTTCTAGTTTTTCTTCTTATTCCGTACTTTTTTGGTTCTGCGTAACTTCTGCATACTTTCAGCTATTAAAACCATTCAACTATTAAAATGTTCGTCTCTTTTAGCTGAGGTGTGCTCTTTTTCAACTTTTTTTCTACCATTTATACTTTTTAAAATATTAAGCTTTTTAACACTTTTTTTAACATTGAAGTCAATGGGAGCATGCTTGAAATCCTTAAATTCTTCTTCCGCTCCCAAAAGTTTCAGCTCCTTCATACTTTCACCTAGAGACACCAAACAAACTTTAAAATGTTCACAAAATATTCAGCTATCTGGCTATATCTTTTCAGTTTGATATCTTTTACAGTTTTTGAGAAAAAGCTTTTTGTTTAGAGGTCATTTCAGGAAATTTTAGCCATTAATCAGAGCGTACTGTGTTTGTTTTGTTGCCATGGTTACCAAAGCTTCTGTTATACACAGGGGGGGAGGTGGCTGGAGCATCTCAGCTCTGATTACAGAGCCCGGGGGGAGGGGACAGACACACCATGTACTGATTTATAATAGAGGAATATGATGGGGCAGTTTTGATGGGGTAATTCTGATGGGGCAGTTTTGATGGTGGCAATATGATGGGGCAGTTTTGATGGGGCAATTCTGATGAGGCAGTTTTGATGGTGGCTATATGATGGGGCAGTTTTAATGGGGACAATTTTGATGGGGCAGTTTTGATGGCAGTATGATGGGGCAATTTTGATGGCGGTCGTTTTAGCAATTTAGCAATTATTTTTGAAAAAAAAAATATTTTTGAAAAAAATATATTTTTTTTTTGAAAAAAAAAATATTTTTGAAAAAAATATATTTTTTTTTTGAAAAAAAAAATATTTTTGAAAAAAAAAATATTTTTGAAAAAAAAAATTATTTTTGAAAAAAAATATATATTTTTGAAAAAAAAAAATATTTTTGAAAAAAAATATATATTTTTGAAAAAAAAATTATTTTTGAAAAAAAAAAAATATTTTTGAAAAAAAAATTATTTTTGAAAAAAAAAAATTATTTTTGAAAAAAAAAATTATTTTTGAAAAAAAAAATTATTTTTGAAAAAAAAATTATTTTTGAAAAAAAAAATATTTTTGAAAAAATAATATTTTTGAAAAAAAAAATATATTTTTGAAAAAAAAAATATTTTTGAAAAAAAATTAATTTTTGAAAAAAAAAAATTACTTTTAGTTTTGATGGGGCAATTCTGATGGGGCAGTTTTGATGGGGACAATTTTGATGGGGCAATTCTAATGGGGCAGTTTTGATGGGGACAATTTTGATGGTGGCAATATGATGGGACAATTTTGATGGAGCAATTCTGATGGGGCAGTTTTGATGGCAGTATGATGGGGCAGTTTTGATGGCGGTCGTTTTAGCAATTTAGCTATTCAGCAATTATTTTTGAAAAAAAAAATATTTTTGAAAAAAATATATATATTTTTGAAAAAAAAAATATTTTTAAAAAATATATATATATTTTTGAAAAAAAAATATTTTTGGAAAAAAAAAATTATTTTTGAAAAAAAAAATTATTTTTGAAAAAAAAAGAAATTATTTTTGAAAAAAAAAGATATTTTTGAAAAAAAAAATTATTTTTGAAAAAAAAAATTATTTTTGAAAAAAAAAATATTTTTGAAAAAAAAAATTATTTTTGAAAAAAAATATATATTTTTGAAAAAAAAATTATTTTTGAAAAAAAAAAATATTTTTTAAAAAAAAATTATTTTTGAAAAAAAAAATTATTTTTGAAAAAAAAAATATTTTTGAAAAAATAATATTTTTGAAAAAAAAAATATATTTTTGAAAAAAAAAAAATATTTTTGAAAAAAAATTCATTTTTGAAAAAAAAAAATTACTTTTAGTTTTGATGGGGCAATTCTGATGGGGCAGTTTTGATGGGGACAATTTTGATGGGGCAATTCTAATGGGGCAGTTTTGATGGGGACAATTTTGATGGTGGCAATATGATGGGACAATTTTGATGGAGCAATGATGATGGGGCAGTTTTGATGGCAGTATGATGGGGCAGTTTTGATGGCGGTCGTTTTAGCAATTTAGCTATTCAGCAATTATTTTTGAAAAAAAAAGTATTTTTTGAAAAAAATATATATATTTTTGAAAAAAAAATATTTTTAAAAAAAATATATTTTTGAAAAAAAAAATATTTTTGAAAAAAAAAATTATTTTTGAAAAAAAAAGAAATTATTTTTGAAAAAAAAAAATATTTTTGAAAAAAAAAATTATTTTTGAAAAAAAAAATTATTTTTGAAAAAAAAAATATTTTTGAAAAAAAAAATTATTTTTCAAAAAAAATAAAAATGATGGGGGCAGTTTTGATGGTGGCAATATGATGGGGCAGTTTTGACGGTGGTAATATGATGGGGCAATTCTGATGGGGCAGTTTTGATGGTGGCAATATGATGGGGCAGTTTTGATGGGGCAATTCTGATGGTGGCAATATGATGGGACAATTTTGATGGAGCAATTCTGATGGGGCAGTTTTGATGGCAGTATGATGGGGCAGTTTTGATGGCGGTCATTTTAGCAATTTAGCTATTCAGCAATTATTTTTGGAAAAAAAAATATTTTTGAAAAAAAAAATTATTTTTGAAAAAAAAAAATTATTTTTGAAAAAAAAAAATTATTTTTGAAAAAAAAAATTATTTTTGAAAAAAAAAATTATTTTTGAAAAAAAAAATATTTTTGAAAAAAAATTCATTTTTGAAAAAAAAATTACTTTTAGTTTTGATGGGGCAATTCTGATGGGGCAGTTTTGATGGGGACAATTTTGATGGGGCAATTCTAATGGGGCAGTTTTGATGGCAAAATGATGGGGGCAGTTTTGATGGTGGCAATATGATGGGGCAGTTTTGATGGGGCAATTCTGATGGTGGCAATATGATGGGACAATTTTGATGGAGCAATTCTGATGGGGCAGTTTTGATGGTGGCAATATGATGGGGCAGTTTTAATGGGGACAATTTTGATGGGGCAATTCTGATGGGGCAGTTTTGATGGCGGCCGTTTTAGCAATTTAGCTATTCAGCATTCCCACGCATTTTCCCCAGGAAATGCATTTTCTAGTTATTATTATTATTATTTTTATTAGTGGGAATGCTTTAGCAGTCCCACTATTATTCGATTTTATTTATTTTTAAACTTAATTTTAATAATTTTATTCCGTACGTTTTTCGGTAATGCGTAACTTCTGCATACTTTCAGCTATTAAAACCATTCAACTATCAAAATGTTCGTCTCTTTTAGCTGAGGTGTGCTCTTTTTCAACTTTTTTTCTACCATTTATACTTTTTAAAATATTAAGCTTTTTATCACTTTTTTTTAACATTGAAGTCAATGGGAGCATGCTTGAAATCCTTAAATTTTTCTTCCGCTCCCAAAAGTTTCAGCTCCTTCATACTTTCACTTAGAGACACCAAACAAACTTTAAAATGTTCACAAAATATTCAGCTATCTGGCTATATCTTTTCAGTTTGATATATTTTACAGTTTTTGAGAAAAAGCTTTTTGTTTAGAGGTCATTTCAAGAAATTTTAGCCATTAATCAGAGTGTACTGTGTGTGTTTTGTTGCCATGGTTACCAAAGCTTCTGTTATACACAGGGGGGAGGTGGCTGGAGCATCTCAGCTCTGATTACAGAGCCCGGGGGGAGGGGACAAAAGCTGAAAAATCAGAACATGATTTCTAAACTGCCGCCACTCCCTCATTTTCAAGCCCACACTGTCACGTACCTGATGGCGAGCCTGACGTGTAGAGGAAGGCCTCCCGTACAACTCCGGCTCAAGGGCCGCTGATAGTGGAACAGCTGGCGCTGGAGCACGGTGGAGTAAGAGTGCCTATGGAAGTCCCGAAGTCTGAGCAGGAAGTTGCCGGAACACACAGGTGGACGGCTGGACTTGACTGGAAGCAGACAGGAGAGTGGCTGGATCACTGGCAGGTCTCGGCAGCAGAGAGACAGATCAGATGACTCGGCTGGCAGGAACGTGGTCAGGTCACAGGCAGATTCGGCAACAGGTAGGCAGATCAGGTACAAACAGCAGGCAGGAGAGAAGTTAGGTCACAGGCAGGTTCGGCAGCAGGTAGGCAGATCAGGTACAAACAGCAGGCAGGAGAGAGGTCAGGTCACAGGCAGGTTCGGCAGCAGGTAGGCAGATCAGGTACAAACAGCAGGCAGGAGAGAGGTCAGGTCACAGGCAGGTTCGGCAGCAGGTAGGCAGATCAGGTACAAACAGCAGGCAGGAGAGAGGTCAGGTCACAGGCCGGAACGATAATCGGAAGTCAACACAGGTAGCAAGAATTCAGGTACACGCTGTAGACCAAGCAGCAACCAGCCAGTACTAAGTCCGTGTTTAAATAGGCCGTCTGGCGCCAGTTCTGATGACAGGCGTGCGCGGACGCGCGCGCACGCGGGCGCGCGCACGCGCGGACGCGCGATCGCGCGCACGCGCGAACGCGTATTCGCCGATGCGCCCGTAGTTGTTCTGAGAATCCCTTGCTGGCGCCTGCGCAAAGGCGTATGCTTGCAAGCATTAGCTGTATTCTGCGGATGACTTCCCTGACATTGCCCCCCCCTTATGGGCAGCCTCCGGATGCCCAGTTGGTTCCTCTTCAGGGGATGACTGCGGAAGAAGGCACGTATTAAGTCCATAGCATGTACATTCCGCTCTGGTTCCCAGGAGTTCTCCTCCGGTCCATAACCTCTCCACTTGATCAGATATTGTAATTGACCCCTTCTCCTTCTACAGTCCATAATCGCTTCCACCTCGAACTCCTCATCTCCACTGACCATCACCGGTTCGGGTGGTCTAGACTCTCGATTAGGAAAGGGGTCAGGCAATGCGGGTTTTAACAAAGATACATGAAATACCGGATGTATGCTGAAGGATTCTGGTAGGGATAGCTCGTAAGAAACATCATTAATCCTTCTCCTCACAGGAAATGGCCCAAGGAATTTAGGGGCCAACTTCTTTGACGGGCAGGCCAGTCTCAGATTTGTTGTTGCCAACCAAACCCGGTCCCCTGGTTGCAGAATGAGTTCCCCTCTCCTCTTCCTATCGAAAGCTCTTTTATTATCCTGTTGAGCCTTGGTTACGGTTTCCTTCAACAGCTTGTTATTGCGATTGAAGAAGTCTACAGTGCTTTGGACAGCCGGTACTGAAGATTCAGGGACAAGGTCAGGCAAAAAGGTGGGATAGAAGCCATAATTAGAGAAGAATGGGGATTGCTTGGTGGCTGCATGACAGGAGTTGTTATATGCAAACTCGGCCAAGGGTAAGAGAGACACCCAATCATCCTGCACAAACGAAGTGAAACAACGGATGTACTGTTCCAGCGTCTGATTGGTCCGTTCAGTCTGACCGTTAGACTGCGGATGATATGCGGATGACATGGAAAGTTTAATTCTTAAAGCTTCACACAGTGCCCTCCAAAACCTTGAAGTAAATTGGGCTCCGCGGTCAGAGACAATGTCGATGGGTACCCCATGGAGTCTAACGATTTCCTTAATAAATACTCGAGCAGTCTCAGCAGCAGAGGGTGTACCCTTCAAGGGTAGGAAATGAGCCATCTTAGTTAGCCGGTCTACTATGACGAAGATGGCTGTACAGTCTTCAGAGGGAGGTAGCTCAACTATAAAATCCATGGAGATCATGGTCCACGGCCTGTCAGGTACGGGTAAAGGTCTGAGCAAACCCCACGCCTTGTTTCGGATGTTCTTACTCCGGATGCAAGTAATGCAGGTGTCTATATATTCTTTGCAGTCCTTCTCCAAATTAGGCCACCAAAATGTGCGTTGCATTAAGTTTATTGTTTTGCGAATGCCAAAGTGACCTGCTAGAGGGTGATCATGGCAGAGTCCTAGAACTGATAAACGGACTGCTTCTGGGACGAAGACCTTGTTCCCTTTCCAAAGAAGTCCATCTCTTGCCTGTAACGTCTCCCCGACAGGATCAGGGGAGACTGCGGACGCCTGCTTCAACTGGGACATGAGATCGGACTGTAGTAACAGAAAATTTCCTGCTGGTAGGATGGTGTCAGGTACTGGTAAGACCTTTGGATCCTCGAACATACGTGATAGCGCATCAGGCTTGACGTTCTTTGATCCGGGTCTATAGGTGATGTGGAACAAGAACCTTGAAAAAAAAAGTGCCCATCGGGCCTGTCGAGGTCTTAGTCTTTTGGCAGTCCTTAAATATTCAAGGTTCTTGTGGTCTGTATAAATCAAAATTGGATGAGCGGCTCCTTCTAACAAATACCTCCACTCTTCCAAGGCGGCCTTTATGGCAAGAAGCTCCCGGTCTCCCACGTCGTAGTTTCTTTCCGCTGGGGCAAGTTTTCTGGAAAAGAAAGCTACAGGGTGGACTAGATCCTTGGGGCCTTGGCGCTGAGACAGAACTCCCCCGACTGCATTTTCGGAAGCATCTACCTCCAGAATGTAAGGTAGTGCCGGATCTGGGTGGCTTAGTACAGGGGCAGTTGTAAACAGTCCTTTAAGAGTTTCAAAGGCAGCCTGGGCCTCGGGAGACCAGCGGAAACGAGCACCCTGTTTGGTAAGTTGGGTAATTGGTGAGATGATAGCTGAAAAGTTCTTGATAAATCTGCGGTAAAAGTTAGCAAACCCAATGAACCGCTGGATCCCCTTCTTATCAGTGGGCGCAGGCCAGGTCAGGATTGCAGACACTTTTTGAGGGTCCATTTCAATTCCTCCGGTAGAAATGATCAAGCCCAAGAACTGGATACTCTGCCGCTCGAACTCACATTTCTCGGGTTTGGCATAGAGTCCATGTAAGCGGAGACGGCAGAGAACATTCTTGACATGCTCCCGATGGTCAGCAAGGGAGGTAGAGAACACCAGGATATCATCTAAATAAACAATAACGAAAATGTCCAAGTAGTCTTTGAAGACGTCATTGATGAAGTGTTGGAAGGTGGCCGGGGCGTTACACAAGCCGAAGGGCATGACGAGATACTCGTAGTGGCCAAAACGAGTACGGAAGGCGGTTTTCCACTCATCCCCCTGGCGTATGCGGATGAGGTTGTAGGCTCCCCTCAGATCAAGTTTAGTAAAAATAGTAGCAGAACGAAGTCTTTGGAAAAGCTCAGGAACCAAGGGAAGAGGATAACGGTTTTTCACCGTAATCTTGTTCAGGTCCCGGTAATCTACACATGGCCGTAGTGAATGGTCCTTCTTCTCCACGAAGAATATTCCCGCCCCGGCAGGTGAGGTAGAAGGGCGAATGAAGCCTTTCTGGAGGCTCTCATCAATATATTCCTTTAGAGCTGCTAATTCTTTCTCAGACAGTGGGAAAATCCGACCAAATGGAATAGCAGCCCCAGAAAGGAGCTCAATGGGGCAGTCGTAAGCCCTGTGTGGAGGTAATGTGTCTGCTCCCCGCTTGCTGAAGACATCAAGGAACTCGTGATAGGCCTCAGGCACCTTTTGGCAGAGCTCAGCATCAACGTCCATACACAACAGGGTGGTGGGTGCAGCAGTGGGATTAGACAGGCAGTGCTTCTGGCAGTAAGATGATTGATACTTGATACTGCCTGATTTCCAGTCCACCGCCGGATTATGGGCCTGTAGCCATGGTAGACCAAGAATGACGGGGTACAGAGGTGAAGAAATGGCATCTAGCCGCAAAAGTTCCTTATGACCAGTAGAGGTCGTAGTTAACAGTGGGGGGGTCTCCTGGGTCACCAATCCGGACTTTATACGGGAGCCGTCAGCCAGAAATACGGTAAGTCCCTGCTCTTTGGATTGAAGAGGGATACCTTGTTGGACAGCAAATGCCAGATCAATAAAGCAACTGCACGCCCCCGAGTCCACAATTGCAGTAGCTGACACACTTCTCCCTGGGAGCTGAAAGGTAACAGGAAGTGCCAATTGAGCAGAAGTTGCTGGAGGAACCGCCTGACTTGCTGGAGAAGCCGGGAAGGATCCGCGTCCCTTAGCAGGACAAGTCCGTACATAGTGACCCGCTCTGCCGCAGTAGAGGCAAAAGTTGCCTTGAAGACGTCGTGTCCGTTCCTCAGGGGACAGCGACGGGCGAATCAAGCCTAGCCGTGTGGGTGTTACGGTTTCTAATGTGGGAGAGGCCGGCCAGACAGATGTTGGCCGAACAGGAACTGCTGACTTCTCCCGCCTGCGCTCTCGCAGACGACGGTCGATCTGGATAGATAATGTGATTAAGTCCTCCAGGGTACTTGGAGCACCCACACGAGCTAACTCGTCTTTTAAGTCCTCCGATAACCCCAGGCGAAACTGATGTCGCAGAGCAGCGTTATTCCAGTGGGTATCTGCACTCCAGCACCTGAAGTCTCTTATATAGTCCTCGACCGCTCTGCGGCCTTGTCGGAGTGCATGGAGAGAGGACTCGGCAGTAGTGGTTAGTAGAGGGTCCTCGTATATCTTGGACATTGCTTGGAAGAAAGAGGGCATAGTATTTAGTTGGGAGTCCTTCTTTTCCAACAGACGATGAGCCCAGGCTTGGGGTTCACCTTGAAGTAGGGATATGATGAACCCCACCTTTGTAGTCTCTGCAGAAAAAGTCCGTGGCTGAAGTGAAAAGTAAAGCTGACAGGCATTGCGGAATGCTCTGAACTGGGTCCGATCTCCAGAAAATCTGTCAGGATTAGGTACTCGTGGTTCTGGGGATGTCATCATTGCAGCGGGAATGGCCGAAGAGAGCTGGACTTGCACGTGCTCCACCAGACGCACATATTTCTCCTGCAGGGACTTGACCGCTTGAGTAAGGCCTGTGAGGCATTGGCAGACTTCATGTAGGGCAGAGGTTCCTCCTGCAGGCTCAGTCATGGCTGCTTGGTACTGTCACGTACCTGATGGCGAGCCTGACGTGTAGAGGAAGGCCTCCCGTACAACTCCGGCTCAAGGGCCGCTGATAGTGGAACAGCTGGCGCTGGAGCACGGTGGAGTAAGAGTGCCTATGGAAGTCCCGAAGTCTGAGCAGGAAGTTGCCGGAACACACAGGTGGACGGCTGGACTTGACTGGAAGCAGACAGGAGAGTGGCTGGATCACTGGCAGGTCTCGGCAGCAGAGAGACAGATCAGATGACTCGGCTGGCAGGAACGTGGTCAGGTCACAGGCAGATTCGGCAACAGGTAGGCAGATCAGGTACAAACAGCAGGCAGGAGAGAAGTTAGGTCACAGGCAGGTTCGGCAGCAGGTAGGCAGATCAGGTACAAACAGCAGGCAGGAGAGAGGTCAGGTCACAGGCAGGTTCGGCAGCAGGTAGGCAGATCAGGTACAAACAGCAGGCAGGAGAGAGGTCAGGTCACAGGCAGGTTCGGCAGCAGGTAGGCAGATCAGGTACAAACAGCAGGCAGGAGAGAGGTCAGGTCACAGGCCGGAACGATAATCGGAAGTCAACACAGGTAGCAAGAATTCAGGTACACGCTGTAGACCAAGCAGCAACCAGCCAGTACTAAGTCCGTGTTTAAATAGGCCGTCTGGCGCCAGTTCTGATGACAGGCGTGCGCGGACGCGCGCGCACGCGGGCGCGCGCACGCGCGGACACGCGATCGCGCGCACTCGCGAACGCGCGATCGCGCATGCGCGAACGCGTATTCGCCGATGCGCCCGTAGTTGTTCTGAGAATCCCTTGCTGGCGCCTGCGCAAAGGCGTATGCTTGCAAGCATTAGCTGTATTCTGCGGATGACTTCCCTGACATTGCCCCCCCCTTATGGGCAGCCTCCGGATGCCCAGTTGGTTCCTCTTCAGGGGATGACTGCGGAAGAAGGCACGTATTAAGTCCATAGCATGTACATTCCGCTCTGGTTCCCAGGAGTTCTCCTCCGGTCCATAACCTCTCCACTTGATCAGATATTGTAATTGACCCCTTCTCCTTCTACAGTCCATAATCGCTTCCACCTCGAACTCCTCATCTCCACTGACCATCACCGGTTCGGGTGGTCTAGACTCTCGATTAGGAAAGGGGTCAGGCAATGCGGGTTTTAACAAAGATACATGAAATACCGGATGTATGCTGAAGGATTCTGGTAGGGATAGCTCGTAAGAAACATCATTAATCCTTCTCCTCACAGGAAATGGCCCAAGGAATTTAGGGGCCAACTTCTTTGACGGGCAGGCCAGTCTCAGATTTGTTGTTGCCAACCAAACCCGGTCCCCTGGTTGCAGAATGAGTTCCCCTCTCCTCTTCCTATCGAAAGCTCTTTTATTATCCTGTTGAGCCTTGGTTACGGTTTCCTTCAACAGCTTGTTATTGCGATTGAAGAAGTCTACAGTGCTTTGGACAGCCGGTACTGAAGATTCAGGGACAAGGTCAGGCAAAAAGGTGGGATAGAAGCCATAATTAGAGAAGAATGGGGATTGCTTGGTGGCTGCATGACAGGAGTTGTTATATGCAAACTCGGCCAAGGGTAAGAGAGACACCCAATCATCCTGCACAAACGAAGTGAAACAACGGATGTACTGTTCCAGCGTCTGATTGGTCCGTTCAGTCTGACCGTTAGACTGCGGATGATATGCGGATGACATGGAAAGTTTAATTCTTAAAGCTTCACACAGTGCCCTCCAAAACCTTGAAGTAAATTGGGCTCCGCGGTCAGAGACAATGTCGATGGGTACCCCATGGAGTCTAACGATTTCCTTAATAAATACTCGAGCAGTCTCAGCAGCAGAGGGTGTACCCTTCAAGGGTAGGAAATGAGCCATCTTAGTTAGCCGGTCTACTATGACGAAGATGGCTGTACAGTCTTCAGAGGGAGGTAGCTCAACTATAAAATCCATGGAGATCATGGTCCACGGCCTGTCAGGTACGGGTAAAGGTCTGAGCAAACCCCACGCCTTGTTTCGGATGTTCTTACTCCGGATGCAAGTAATGCAGGTGTCTATATATTCTTTGCAGTCCTTCTCCAAATTAGGCCACCAAAATGTGCGTTGCATTAAGTTTATTGTTTTGCGAATGCCAAAGTGACCTGCTAGAGGGTGATCATGGCAGAGTCCTAGAACTGATAAACGGACTGCTTCTGGGACGAAGACCTTGTTCCCTTTCCAAAGAAGTCCATCTCTTGCCTGTAACGTCTCCCCGACAGGATCAGGGGAGACTGCGGACGCCTGCTTCAACTGGGACATGAGATCGGACTGTAGTAACAGAAAATTTCCTGCTGGTAGGATGGTGTCAGGTACTGGTAAGACCTTTGGATCCTCGAACATACGTGATAGCGCATCAGGCTTGACGTTCTTTGATCCGGGTCTATAGGTGATGTGGAACAAGAACCTTGAAAAAAAAAGTGCCCATCGGGCCTGTCGAGGTCTTAGTCTTTTGGCAGTCCTTAAATATTCAAGGTTCTTGTGGTCTGTATAAATCAAAATTGGATGAGCGGCTCCTTCTAACAAATACCTCCACTCTTCCAAGGCGGCCTTTATGGCAAGAAGCTCCCGGTCTCCCACGTCGTAGTTTCTTTCCGCTGGGGCAAGTTTTCTGGAAAAGAAAGCTACAGGGTGGACTAGATCCTTGGGGCCTTGGCGCTGAGACAGAACTCCCCCGACTGCATTTTCGGAAGCATCTACCTCCAGAATGTAAGGTAGTGCCGGATCTGGGTGGCTTAGTACAGGGGCAGTTGTAAACAGTCCTTTAAGAGTTTCAAAGGCAGCCTGGGCCTCGGGAGACCAGCGGAAACGAGCACCCTGTTTGGTAAGTTGGGTAATTGGTGAGATGATAGCTGAAAAGTTCTTGATAAATCTGCGGTAAAAGTTAGCAAACCCAATGAACCGCTGGATCCCCTTCTTATCAGTGGGCGCAGGCCAGGTCAGGATTGCAGACACTTTTTGAGGGTCCATTTCAATTCCTCCGGTAGAAATGATCAAGCCCAAGAACTGGATACTCTGCCGCTCGAACTCACATTTCTCGGGTTTGGCATAGAGTCCATGTAAGCGGAGACGGCAGAGAACATTCTTGACATGCTCCCGATGGTCAGCAAGGGAGGTAGAGAACACCAGGATATCATCTAAATAAACAATAACGAAAATGTCCAAGTAGTCTTTGAAGACGTCATTGATGAAGTGTTGGAAGGTGGCCGGGGCGTTACACAAGCCGAAGGGCATGACGAGATACTCGTAGTGGCCAAAACGAGTACGGAAGGCGGTTTTCCACTCATCCCCCTGGCGTATGCGGATGAGGTTGTAGGCTCCCCTCAGATCAAGTTTAGTAAAAATAGTAGCAGAACGAAGTCTTTGGAAAAGCTCAGGAACCAAGGGAAGAGGATAACGGTTTTTCACCGTAATCTTGTTCAGGTCCCGGTAATCTACACATGGCCGTAGTGAATGGTCCTTCTTCTCCACGAAGAATATTCCCGCCCCGGCAGGTGAGGTAGAAGGGCGAATGAAGCCTTTCTGGAGGCTCTCATCAATATATTCCTTTAGAGCTGCTAATTCTTTCTCAGACAGTGGGAAAATCCGACCAAATGGAATAGCAGCCCCAGAAAGGAGCTCAATGGGGCAGTCGTAAGCCCTGTGTGGAGGTAATGTGTCTGCTCCCCGCTTGCTGAAGACATCAAGGAACTCGTGATAGGCCTCAGGCACCTTTTGGCAGAGCTCAGCATCAACGTCCATACACAACAGGGTGGTGGGTGCAGCAGTGGGATTAGACAGGCAGTGCTTCTGGCAGTAAGATGATTGATACTTGATACTGCCTGATTTCCAGTCCACCGCCGGATTATGGGCCTGTAGCCATGGTAGACCAAGAATGACGGGGTACAGAGGTGAAGAAATGGCATCTAGCCGCAAAAGTTCCTTATGACCAGTAGAGGTCGTAGTTAACAGTGGGGGGGTCTCCTGGGTCACCAATCCGGACTTTATACGGGAGCCGTCAGCCAGAAATACGGTAAGTCCCTGCTCTTTGGATTGAAGAGGGATACCTTGTTGGACAGCAAATGCCAGATCAATAAAGCAACTGCACGCCCCCGAGTCCACAATTGCAGTAGCTGACACACTTCTCCCTGGGAGCTGAAAGGTAACAGGAAGTGCCAATTGAGCAGAAGTTGCTGTAGGAACCGCCTGACTTGCTGGAGAAGCCGGGAAGGATCCGCGTCCCTTAGCAGGACAAGTCCGTACATAGTGACCCGCTCTGCCGCAGTAGAGGCAAAAGTTGCCTTGAAGACGTCGTGTCCGTTCCTCAGGGGACAGCGACGGGCGAATCAAGCCTAGCCGTGTGGGTGTTACGGTTTCTAATGTGGGAGAGGCCGGCCAGACAGATGTTGGCCGAACAGGAACTGCTTACTTCTCCCGCCTGCGCTCTCGCAGACGACGGTCGATCTGGATAGATAATGTGATTAAGTCCTCCAGGGTACTTGGAGCACCCACACGAGTTAACTCGTCTTTTAAGTCCTCCGATAACCCCAGGCGAAACTGATGTCGCAGAGCAGCGTTATTCCAGTGGGTATCTGCACTCCAGCACCTGAAGTCTCTTATATAGTCCTCGACCGCTCTGCGGCCTTGTCGGAGTGCATGGAGAGAGGACTCGGCAGTAGTGGTTAGTAGAGGGTCCTCGTATATCTTGGACATTGCTTGGAAGAAAGAGGGCATAGTATTTAGTTGGGAGTCCTTCTTTTCCAACAGACGATGAGCCCAGGCTTGGGGTTCACCTTGAAGTAGGGATATGATGAACCCCACCTTTGTAGTCTCTGCAGAAAAAGTCCGTGGCTGAAGTGAAAAGTAAAGCTGACAGGCATTGCGGAATGCTCTGAACTGGGTCCGATCTCCAGAAAATCTGTCAGGATTAGGTACTCGTGGTTCTGGGGATGTCATCATTGCAGCGGGAATGGCCGAAGAGAGCTGGACTTGCACGTGCTCCACCAGACGCACATATTTCTCCTGCAGGGACTTGACCGCTTGAGTAAGGCCTGTGAGGCATTGGCAGACTTCATGTAGGGCAGAGGTTCCTCCTGCAGGCTCAGTCATGGCTGCTTGGTACTGTCACGTACCTGATGGCGAGCCTGACGTGTAGAGGAAGGCCTCCCGTACAACTCCGGCTCAAGGGCCGCTGATAGTGGAACAGCTGGCGCTGGAGCACGGTGGAGTAAGAGTGCCTATGGAAGTCCCGAAGTCTGAGCAGGAAGTTGCCGGAACACACAGGTGGACGGCTGGACTTGACTGGAAGCAGACAGGAGAGTGGCTGGATCACTGGCAGGTCTCGGCAGCAGAGAGACAGATCAGATGACTCGGCTGGCAGGAACGTGGTCAGGTCACAGGCAGATTCGGCAACAGGTAGGCAGATCAGGTACAAACAGCAGGCAGGAGAGAAGTTAGGTCACAGGCAGGTTCGGCAGCAGGTAGGCAGATCAGGTACAAACAGCAGGCAGGAGAGAGGTCAGGTCACAGGCAGGTTCGGCAGCAGGTAGGCAGATCAGGTACAAACAGCAGGCAGGAGAGAGGTCAGGTCACAGGCAGGTTCGGCAGCAGGTAGGCAGATCAGGTACAAACAGCAGGCAGGAGAGAGGTCAGGTCACAGGCCGGAACGATAATCGGAAGTCAACACAGGTAGCAAGAATTCAGGTACACGCTGTAGACCAAGCAGCAACCAGCCAGTACTAAGTCCGTGTTTAAATAGGCCGTCTGGCGCCAGTTCTGATGACAGGCGTGCGCGGACGCGCGCGCACGCGGGCGCGCGCACGCGCGGACGCGCGATCGCGCGCACTCGCGAACGCGCGATCGCGCATGCGCGAACGCGTATTCGCCGATGCGCCCGTAGTTGTTCTGAGAATCCCTTGCTGGCGCCTGCGCACAGGCGTATGCTTGCAAGCATTAGCTGTATTCTGCGGATGACTTCCCTGACACACCTACACAAATCTTATATCAAAACATTCAGCTATCCCTGCTGCCACTAAACATGTCCACGGCTAAGCCATAGTCCTGATAGTTTTCACAATATGACCATTTGTTTGCAACTCACACCGTCCATTGACATTCATTGAAACTACACTCTAGCCCCTTCAAATTTGAAGGGCAATTTTTAAACTGCGACCGTGCCTTCAATTTTAATATTTCAGAGACATACTATACATCAAAATCTAGGTCTGGGTCTTGTGATAGTCTCACAATATAAAGATCTTCGCTGTAGGATTTATAGTTTTTGGGAAAAAGCTTTTTGTTTAGAGGTCATTTCAGGAAATTTTAGCCATTAATCAGAGTGTACTGTTAGTGTTTGTTTTGTTGCCATGGTTACCAAAGCTTCTGTTATACACAGGGGGGAGGTGGCTGGAGCATCTCAGCTTTGATTACAGAGCCCGGGGGAGGGGACAGACACACCATGTACTGATTTATAATAGAGGAATATGATGGGGCAGTTTTGATGGGGTAATTCTGATGGGGCAGTTTTGATGGTGGCAATATGATGGGGCAGTTTTGATGGTGGCAATATGATGGGGCTGTTTTGATAGGGCAATTCTGATGGGGCAGTTTTGATGGTGGCAATATGATGGGACAGTTTTGATGGCAATATGATGGGGGCAATTTTGCTGGGGGCCGTTTTAGCAATTCAGCATTCCCACGCATTTTCCCCAGGAAATGCATTTTCTAGTTAAGTGTTCTTGCATAGCAAGACCACTTACTGTTATCTCACATATATATTATTAAGTGTTCTTGCATAGCAAGACCACTTACTGTTATCTCACATATATATTATTCTTATTATTATAGCCAAATTTACCACCCTAACTCCTCCCACAGTTTTTACACTACATAGACAAGTAATATACCGAAACGTGCGGATTGTTCCCGAATGGTGTGCTATTACTTTGTGGAACGTTTCACCGAATGGTTCACGAAATATCGTCATTTTTGCGGCGAAATTGGTCCCATAGGAATGAATGGGGAAACTAGAGTGGGAGATGACAAAAGCTGGAAAATCAGAACATGATTTCTAAACTGCCGCCACTCCCTCATTTTCAAGCCCACCTACACAAATCTTATATCAAAACGTTCAGCTATCCCTGCTGCCACTAAACATGTCCACGGCTAAGCCATAGTCCTGATAGTTTTCACAATATGACCATTTGTTTGCAACTCACGCCGTCCATTGACATTCATTGAAACTACACTCTAGCCCCCTTCAAATTTGAAGGGCAATTTCTAAACTGCGACTGTGCCTTCATTTTTAATATTTCAGAGACATACTATGTATCAAAATCTAGGTCTGGGTCTTGTGATTCTCACAATATAAAGATCTTCGCTGTAGGATGTTTTTAAAATACGGCCATTTGTTTAGAGGTCATTTCAGGAAATTTTAGCCATTAATCAGAGTGTACTGTTAGTGTTTGTTTTGTTGCCATGGTTACCAAAGCTTCTGTTATACACAGGGGGGAAGGTGGCTGGAGCATCTCAGCTGATTACAGAGCCCGGGGGAGGGGACAGACACACCATGTACTGATTTATAATAGAGGAATATGATGGGGCAGTTTTGATGGGGTAATTCTGATGGGGCAGTTTTGATGAAGTAGTATTTGGGAAGCATAAACAGGGCATGAGCGTTGCTAGGAAACAGTGGTTGTAAACACAAGATGCTGAGACACCCCAAATGCATGTGACTTCATCTGCTAGACTTGATAATGCTTGTAGACTCCTCCCACAGTTTTTACACTACAGAGACAAGTAATATACCGAAACGAGCGGATTGTTCCCGATTGGTGTGTTATTACTTTGTGGAATGTTTCACCGAATGGTTCACGAAATATCATAGTTTTTGCGGCGAAATTGGTCCCATAGGAATGAATGGCGAAATGTTCAAAACTAGAGTGGAAGGTGACAAAAGCTGACAACCCCCTGATTAGCCAAAACATTATGACCACCCCATGATCAGCCAAAACATTATGACCGCCCCATGAAAAAAAAAATATTTTTGAAAAAAAAAAATATTATTGAGAAAAAAAAATATTTTTGAAAAAAGAAAAAATTATTTTTGAAAAAAAAAATTATTTTGAAGAAAAAAAAAATTTTTGAAAAAAAAAAATTTTGAACAAAAAAAAATTATTTTTGAAAAAAAAATATATTTTTTTTAAAAAAAATTATTTTTGAAAAAAAAAATTTTTGAAAAAAAAAAAGAAAAAAAAATTATTTTTGAAAAAAAAAAATATTTTTGAAAAAATAAAAAAAATTATTTTTGAAAAAAAAAATCATTAAAAAAAAATCATTTTTGAAAAAAAAAATCATTTTTGAAAAAAAAGTTCAGCTCTTTCAGCTAATGATGGGACTTCAACTGTTTTACTACTATTTATACTTTTTAAAATATTAAGCTTTTTAACACTTTTCACAGTTACTCCGCCCACTCCACCCAGTTACTCCACCCACTCCAGTTGTAGAGGCAAGAACACTTTCACAATTTCCCCAGAAATTGTACCTTTTCTAGTTATTAAGTGTTCTTGCATAGCAAGACCACTTACTGTTATCTCACATATATATTATTCTTATTATTATAGCCAAATTTACCACCCTAACTCCTCCCACAGTTTTTACACTACATAGACAAGTAATATACCGAAACGTGCGGATTGTTCCCGAATGGTGTGCTATTACTTTGTGGAACGTTTCGCCGAATGGTTCACGAAATATCGTCGTTTTTGCGGCGAAATTGGTCCCATAGGAATGAATGGGGAAACTAGAGTGGGAGATGACAAAAGCTGGAAAATCAGAACATGATTTCTAAACTGCCGCCACTCCCTCATTTTCAAGCCCACCTACACAAATCTTATATCAAAACGTTCAGCTATCCCTGCTGCCACTAAACATGTCCACGGCTAAGCCATAGTCCTGATAGTTTTCACAATATGACCATTTGTTTGCAACTCACGCCGTCCATTGACATTCATTGAAACTACACTCTAGCCCCCTCCAAATTTGAAGGGCAATTTCTAAACTGCGACTGTGCCTTCATTTTTAATATTTCAGAGACATACTATGTATCAAAATCTAGGTCTGGGTCTTGTGATTCTCACAATATAAAGATCTTCGCTGTAGGATGTATAGTTTTTAAAATACGGCCATTTGTTTAGAGGTAATTTCAGGAAATTTTAGCCATTAATCAGAGTGTACTGTTAGTGTTTGTTTTGTTGCCATGGTTACCAAAGCTTCTGTTATACACAGGGGGGAAGGTGGCTGGAGCATCTGAGCTCTGATTACAGAGCCCGGGGGAGGGGACAGACACACCATGCACTGATTTATAATAGAGGAATATGATGGGGCAGTTTTGATGGGGTAATTCTGATGGGGCAGTTTTGATGAAGCAGTATTTGGGAAGCATAAACAGGGCATGAGCGTTGCTAGGAAACAGTGGTTGTAAACACAAGATGCTGAGACACTCCAAATGCATGTGACTTCATCTGCTAGACTTGATAATGCTTGTAGACTCCTCCCACAGTTTTCACACTACAGAGACAAATAATATACCGAAACGAGCGGATTGTTCCCGATTGGTGTGTTATTACTTTGTGGAATGTTTTGCCGAATGGTCCACGAAATTACGTTTTTGCGGCGAAATTGGTCCCATAGGAATGAATGGCGAAATGTTCAAAACTAGAGTGGGAAGTGACAAAAGCTGACAACCCCATGATCAGCCAAAACATTATGACCACCCCATGATCAGCCAAAACATTATGACCGCCCCATGTAAAAAAAAAAATATTTTTGAAAAAAAAAAATAATTTTTGAAAAAAGTAAAAAAATAATTTTTGAAAAAAAAAATCATTTTTGAAAAAAAAAAAATATTTTTGAAAAAAAAAATATTTTTGAAAAAAAAAAAATTATTTTTGAAAAAAAAAATTACTTTTGAAAAAAATGTTCAGCTCTTTCAGCGAATGATGGAACTTTTTTACTACTATTTATACTTTTTAAAATATTAAGCTTTTTAACACTTTTCACAGTTACTCAAGCCACTCCACCCCACCCAGTTACTCCGTCCACTCCAGTTGTAGAGGCAAGAACACTTTCACAATTTCCCCAGAAATTGTACCTTTTCTAGTTCTTATTATTCTTATTATTATAGCCAAATTTACCACCCTAACTCCTGCCACAGTTTTTACACTACATAGACAAGTAATATACCGAAACGTGCGGATTGTTCCCGAATGGTGTGCTATTATTTTGTGGAACGTTTCACCAAATGGTTCACGAAATATCGTTGTTTTTGCGGCGAAATTGGTCCCATAGTAATGAATGGGGAAACTAGAGTGGGAGGTGACAAAAGCTGAAAAATCAGAACATGATTTCTAAACTGCCACCACTCCCTCGTTTTCAAGCCCACCTACACAAATCTTATATCAAAACGTTTAGCTATCCCTGCTGCCACTAAACATGTCCACGGCTAAGCCATAGTCCTGATAGTTTTCACAATATGACCATTTGTTTGCAACTCACGCCGTCCATTGACATTCATTGAAACTACACTCTAGCCCCTTCAAATTTGAAGGGCAATTTCTAAACTGCGACCGTGCCTCCATTTTTAATATTTCAGAGACATACTATACATTAAAATCTAGGTCTGGGTCTTGTGATTCTCACAATATAAAGATCTTCGCTGTAGGATTTATAGTTTTTGGGAAAAAGCTTTTTGTTTAGAGGTCATTTCAGGAAATTTTAGCCATTAATTAGAGTGTACTGTGTTTGTTTTGTTGCCATGGTTACCAAAGCTTCTGTTATACACAGGGGGGGAGGTGGCTGGAGCATGTCAGCTCTGATTACAGAGCCCGGGGGAGGGGACAGACACACCATGTACTGATTTATAATAGAGGAATATGATGGGGCAGTTTTGATAGGGCAATTCTGATGGGGCAGTTTTAATGGGGCATTTATGATGGGGCAGTTTTGATGGTGGCAATATGATGGGGCAGTTTTGGTGGGGCAATTATGATGGGGCAGTTTTGATGGTGGCAATATGATGGGGCAGTTTTGATAGAAATTGTATTGTGTAGAAATTACATTGTGTTGTGTATTGAGCAGTGCGTGTGAAGCATAAACAGTACATGAGTGTTGCTAGGAAACAGTGGTTGTAAACACAAGATGCTGAAATCCCCCAAATGCATGTGGCCATACCTTCATCTGCGAGGCTTGATAATGCTGATAATTTACCACCCTAACTCCTCCCACAGTTTTTACACATTCGCCGAATGGTTCACGCAATATCGTCGTTTTTGCGGCGAAATTGGTCCCATAGGAATGAATGGCGAAATGTTCAATGTCATTTAATTGGTGTCCTATTACCTTGTGGAACTTTGTGAAAATCTGAAAAATACAAGTGTGAATCCGGCCTCAATGTCATTTAATTGGTGTGCTATTACTTTGTGGAACGTTTCGCCGAATGGTTCACGAAATATCGTCGTTTTTGCGGTGAAATTGGTCCCATAAGGAATGAATGGTGAAATGTTCAAAACTAGAGTGGGAGGTGACAAAAGCTGACAACCCCATGATCAGCCGAAACATTATGACCGCCCCATGAAAAAAAAAAAATATTTTTGAAAAAAAAAATGTTTTTTGAAAAAAAAAGTTTTTTGAAAAAAAAAAATTATTTTTGAAAAAAAAAAAAATTATTTTTGGAAAAAAAAAAAAAATTTTGCAAAAAAAAAAATTATTTTTGAAAAAAAAAAATATTTTTGAAAAAAAAATTACTTTAAAAAAAATATTTTTTTAAAAAAAATATATATTTTTGAAAAAAAAATTATTTTTGAAAAAAAAAATGATTTTTGAAAAAAAAAATGATTTGAGAAAAAAAAATTCATTTTTGAAAAAAAAAAATTATTTTTGAAAAAAAAAATTACTTTTGAAAAAAATGTTCAGCTCTTTCAGCTAATGATGGAACTTTTTTACTACTATTTATACTTTTTAAAATATTAAGCTTTTTAACACTTTTCACAGTTACTCAAGCCACTCCACCCCACCCAGTTACTCCACCCACTCCAGTTGTAGAGGCAAGAACACTTTCACAATTTCCCCAGAAATTGTAGCTTTTCTAGTTAAGTGTTCTTGCATAGCAAGACCACTTACTGTTATCTCACATATATATTATTATTCTTATTCTTATTATTATAGCCAAATTTACCACCCTAACTCCTCCCACAGTTTTTACACTACATAGACAAGTAATATACCGAAACGTGCGGATTGTTCCCGAATGGTGTGCTATTACTTTGTGGAACGTTTCGCCGAATGGTTCACGAAATATCGTCGTTTTTGCGGCAAAATTGGTCCCATAGGAATGAATGGGGAAACTAGAGTGGGAGATGACAAAAGCTGGAAAATCAGAACATGATTTCTAAACTGCCGCCACTCCCTCATTTTCAAGCCCACCTACACAAATCTTATATCAAAACGTTCAGCTATCCCTGCTGCCACTAAACATGTCCACGGCTAAGCCATAGTCCTGATAGTTTTCACAATATGACCATTTGTTTTCAACTCACGCCGTCCATTGACATTCATTGAAACTACACTCTAGCCCCCTCCAAATTTGAAGGGCAATTTCTAAACTGCGACTGTGCCCTTATTTTTAATATTTCAGAGACATACTATACATCAAAATCTAGGTCTGGGTCTTGTGATTCTCACAATATAAAGATCTTCGCTGTAGGATGTATAGTTTTTAAAATACGGCCATTTGTTTAGAGGTCATTTCAGGAAATTTTAGCCATTAATCAGAGTGTACTGTTAGTGTTTGTTTTGTTGCCATGGTTACCAAAGCTTCTGTTATACACAGGGGGGAAGGTGGCTGGAGCATCTCAGCTGATTACAGAGCCCGGGGGAGGGGACAGACACACCATGTACTGATTTATAATAGAGGAATATGATGGGGCAGTTTTGATGGGGTAATTCTGATGGGGCAGTTTTGATGAAGCAGTATTTGGGAAGCATAAACAGGGCATGAGCGTTGCTAGGAAACAGTGGTTGTAAACACAAGATGCTGAGACACTCCAAATGCATGTGACTTCATCTGCTAGACTTGATAATGCTTGTAGACTCCTCCCACAGTTTTCACACTACAGAGACAAATAATATACCGAAACGAGCGGATTGTTCCCGATTGGTGTGTTATTACCTTGTGGAATGTTTTGCCGAATGGTCCACGAAATGACGTTTTTGCGGCGAAATTGGTCCCATAGGAATGAATGGCGAAATGTTCAAAACTAGAGTGGGAAGTGACAAAAGCTGACAACCCCATGATCAGCCAAAACATTATGACCACCCCATGATCAGCCAAAACATTATGACCGCCCCATGTAAAAAAAAAAATATTTTTGAAAAAAAAAAATAATTTTTGAAAAAAGTAAAAAAATAATTTTTGAAAAAAAAAAATCATTTTTGAAAAAAAAAAAAATATTTTTGAAAAAAAAAATATTTTTCAAAAAAAAAAATTATTTTTGAAAAAAAAAATATTTTTGAAAAAAAAATTACTTTTAAAAAAAAAATTATTTTTGAAAAAAAAATATATTTGAAAAAAAAAATATTTTTGAAAAAAAAAAATTATTTTTGAAAAAAAAATTACTTTAAAAAAATAATAATTTCGAAAAAAAAATTATTTTTGAAATAAAAAAATTCATTTTTGAAAAAAAAAATTACCTTTGAAAAAAAAAATCATTTTTGAAGAAAAAAAAATAATTTTTGATTAAAAAAAATTCATTTTTGAAAAAAAAAATTACTTTTGAAAAAAATGTTCAGCTCTTTCAGCGAATGATGGAACTTTTTTACTACTATTTATACTTTTTAAAATATTAAGCTTTTTAACACTTTTCACAGTTACTCAAGCCACTCCACCCCACCCAGTTACTCCGCCCACTCCAGTTGTAGAGGCAAGAACACTTTCACAATTTCCCCAGAAATTGTACCTTTTCTAGTTATTATTATTATTATAGCCAAATTTACCACCCTAACTCCTCCCACAGTTTTTACACTACATAGACAAGTAATATACCGAAACGTGTGGATTGTTCCCGAATGGTGTGCTATTATTTTGTGGAACGTTTCACCGAATGGTTCACGAAATATCGTCATTTTTGCGGCGAAATTGGTCCCATAGGAATGCATGGGGAAACTAGAGTGGGAGGTGACAAAAGCTGAAAAATCAGAACATGATTTCTAAACTGCCTCCACTCCCTCATTTTCAAGCCCACCTACACAAATCTTATATCAAAACATTCAGCTATCCCTGCTGCCACTAAACATGTCCACGGCTAAGCCATAGTCCTGATAGTTTTCACAATATGACCATTTGTTTGCAACTCACACCGTCCATTGACATTCATTGAAACTACACTCTAGCCCCTTCAAATTTGAAGGGCAATCTCTAAACTGCGACTGTGCCTCCATTTTTAATATTTCAGAGACATACTATACATCAAAATCTAGGTCTGGGTCTTGTGATTCTCACAATATAAAGATCTTCGCTGTAGGATTTATAGTTTTTGGGAAAAAGCTTTTTGTTTAGAGGTCATTTCAGGAAATTTTAGCCATTAATCAGAGTGTACTGTGTTTGTTTTGTTGCCATGGTTACCAAAGCTTCTGTTATACACAGGGGGGGAGGTGGCTGGAGCATCTCAGCTCTGATTACAGAGCCCGGGGGAGGGGACAGACACACCATGTACTGATTTATAATAGAGGAATATGATGGAGCAGTTTTGATAGGGCAATTCTGATGGGGCAGTTTTAATGGGGCAATTATGATGGGGCAGTTTTGATGGTGGCAATATGATGGGGCAGTTTTGATGGTGGCAATATGATGGGGCTGTTTTGATAGGGCAATTCTGATGGGGCAGTTTTGATGGTGGCAATATGATGGGGCAGTTTTGATGGGGCAATTCTGATGGGGCAGTTTTGATGGGGCAATTCTGATGGGGCAGTTTTGATGGGATAATTTTGATGGGGCAGTTTTGATGGTAGTTTTTGGAAAAAAAAATTATTTTTGAAAAAAAAAATTTCGTTTAAAAAAAAAAAATCATTTTTGAAAAAAAATAATTCATTTTTTAAAAAAAAAACTTTTGAAAAAAATGTTCAGCTCTTTCAGCTAATGATGGGGCTTCAACTTTTTTACTACTATTTATACTTTTTAAAATATTAAGCTTTTTAACACTTTTTACAGTTACTCCTGCCACTCCAACCACACAATTACTCAAGCCACTCCACCCAGTTACTCCGCCCATTCCAATTGTAGAGGCAAGAACACGTTTCACAATTTCCCCAGAAATTGTAGCTTTTCTAGTTAGTGGGAATGCTTTAGCAGTCCCACTATTGTTATTCGTTTTTTAATTTATTTTTCTTCTTATTATTCCGTACGTTTTTTGGTTCTGCTTAACTTCTGCATACTTTCAGCTATTAAAACCATTCAACTATCAAAATGTTCATCTCTTTTAGCTGATGTGTGCTCTTTTTTAACTTTTTTTCTACCATTTATACTTTTTAAAATATTAAGCTTTTTATCACTTTTTTTAACATTGAAGTCTATGGGAGCATGCTTGAAATCCTTAAATTCTTCTTCCGCTCCCAAAAGTTTCAGCTCCTTCATACTTTCACCTACAGACACCAAACAAACTTTAAAATATTCACAAAATATTCAGCTATCTGGCTATAGCTTTTCAGTTTGATATCTTTTACAGTTTTTGAGAAAAAGCTTTTTGTTTAGAGGTCATTTCAGGAAATTTTAGCCATTAATCAGAGTGTACTGTGTTTGTTTTGTTGCCATGGTTACCAAAGCTTCTGTTATACACAGGGGGGGAGGTGGCTGGAGCATCTCAGCTCTGATTATAGAGCCCGGGGGAGGGGACAGACACACCATGTACTGATTTATAATAGAGGAATATGATGGGGCAGTTTTGATGGGGTAATTCTGATGGGGCAGTTTTGATGGTGGCAATATGATGGGGCAGTTTTGATGGGGCAATTCTGTTGGGTCAGTTTTGATGGTGGCAATATGATGGGGCAGTTTTGATGGTGGCAATATGATGGGGCAGTTTTGATGGGACAATTCTGATGGGGCAGTTTTGATGGTGGCAATATGATGGGGCAGTTTTGATGGGGCAATTCTGATTCGGCAGTTTTGATGGTGGCAATATGATGGGGCAGTTTTGATGGGGACAATTTTAATGGAGCAGTTTTAAAGGTGGCAATATGATGGGGCAGTTTTGATGGTGGCAATATGATGGGGCAGTTTTGATGGGGCAATTCTGATGGGGCAGTTTTGATGGTGGCAATATGATGGGGCAGTTTTAATGGGGACAATTTTGATGGGGCAATTCTGATGGGGCAGTTTTGATGGCAGTATGATGGGGCAGTTTTGATGGCGGCCATTTTAGCAATTTAGCTATTCAGCATTCCCACGCATTTTCCCCAGGAAATGCATTTTCTAGTTAAGTGTTCTTGCATAGCAAGACCACTTACTGTTATCTCACATATATATTATTCTTATTAAGTGTTCTTGCATAGCAAGACCACTTACTGTTATCTCACATATATATTATTATTAAGTGTTCTTGCATAGCAAGAGCACTTACTGTTATCTCACATATATATTATTAAGTGTTCTTGCATAGCAAGACCACTTATTGTTATCTCACATATATATTATTATTATTATTATAGCCAAATTTACCACCCTAACTCCTACCACAGTTTTTACACTACATAGACAAGTAATATACCGAAACGTGCGGATTGTTCCCGAATGGTGTGCTATTACTTTGTGGAACGTTTCGCCGAATGGTTCACGAAATATCGTCATTTTTGCGGCAAAATTGGTCCCATAGGAATGAATGGGGAAACTAGAGTGGGAGATGACAAAAGCTGGAAAATCAGAACATGATTTCTAAACTGCCGCCACTCACTCATTTTCAAGTCCACCTACACAAATCTTATATCAAAACGTTCAGCTATCCCTGCTGCCACTAAACATGTCCACGGCTAAGCCATAGGCCTGATAGTTTTCACAATATGACCATTTGTTTGCAACTCACGCCGTCCATTGACATTCATTGAAACTACACTCTAGCCCCTTCAAATTTGAAGGGCAATTTCTAAACTGTGACCGTGCCTTCAATTTTAATATTTCTGAGACATACTATGTATCAAAATCTAGGTCTGGGTCTTGTGATTCTCACAATATAAAGATCTTCGCTGTAGGATGTATAGTTTTTAAAATACGGCCATTTGTTTAGAGGTCATTTCAGGAAATTTTAGCCATTAATCAGCGTGTACTGTGTGTGTTTTGTTGCCATGGTTACCAAAGCTTCTGTTATACACAGGGGGGAGGTGGCTGGAGCATCTGAGCTCTGATTACAGAGCCCGGGGGAGGGGACAGACACACCATGTACTGATTTATAATAGAGGAATATGATGGGGCAGTTTTGATGGGGTAATTCTGATGGGGCAGTTTTGATGAAGTAGTATTTGGGAAGCATAAACAGGGCATGAGCGTTGCTAGGAAACAGTGGTTGTAAACACAAGATGCTGAGACACCCCAAATGCATGTGACTTCATCTGCTAGACTTGATAATGCTTGTAGACTCCTCCCACAGTTTTTACACTACAGAGACAAGTAATATACCGAAACGAGCGGATTGTTCCCGATTGGTGTGTTATTACTTTGTGGAATGTTTCGCCGAATGGTCCACGAAATGACGTTTTTGCGGCGAAATTGGTCCCATAGGAATGAATGGCGAAATGTTCAAAACTAGAGTGGGAGGTGACAAAAGCTGACAACCCCATGATCAGCCAAAACATTATGACCACCCCATGATCAGCCAAAACATTATGACCGCCCCATGTAAAAAAAAATACATTTTTGAAAAAAAAAATAATTTTTGAAAAAAAAATAATTTTTTGAAAAAAATAAAAATAAAATCATTTTTGAATAAAAAAATATTTTTGAAAAAAAAATAAATATTTTTGAAAAAAAAAATCATTTTTGAAAAAAAAATCATTTTTGAAAAAAAAAATCATAATTTTTGAAAAAAAAATAATAATTTTTGAAAAAAATAAAAATAAAATCATTTTTGAAAAAAAAATATTTTTGAAAAAAAAAAAAATATTTTTGAAAAAAAAATTATTTTTGAAAAGAAAAAATCATAATTTTTGAAAAAAAAAATTCATAATTTTTGAAAAAAATGTTCAGCTCTTTCAGCTAATGATGAGACTTCAACTTTTTTACTACTATTTATTTTTTTAAAAATATTAAGCTTTTTAACGCTTTTCACAGGAGCTCCAGCCACTCCAACCACACAACAGTTACTCAAGCCACTCCATCCAGTTACTCCGCCCACTCCAGTTGTAGAGGCAAGAACACTTTCACAATTTCCCCAGAAATTGTACCTTTTCTAGTTATTAAGTGTTCTTGCATAGCAAGACCACTTACTGTTATCTCACATATATATTATTAAGTGTTCTTGCATAGCAAGACCACTTACTGTTATCTCACATATATATTATTCTTATTATTATAGCCAAATTTACCACCCTAACTCCTACCACAGTTTTTACACTACATAGACAAGTAATATACCGAAACGTGCGGATTGTTCCCGAATGGTGTGCTATTACTTTGTGGAACGTTTCGCCGAATGGTTCACGAAATATCGTCATTTTTGCGGCAAAATTGGTCCCATAGGAATGAATGGGGAAACTAGAGTGGGAGATGACAAAAGCTGGAAAATCAGAACATGATTTCTAAACTGCCGCCACTCACTCATTTTCAAGTCCACCTACACAAATCTTATATCAAAACGTTCAGCTATCCCTGCTGCCACTAAACATGTCCACGGCTAAGCCATAGGCCTGATAGTTTTCACAATATGACCATTTGTTTGCAACTCACGCCGTCCATTGACATTCATTGAAACTACACTCTAGCCCCTTCAAATTTGAAGGGCAATTTCTAAACTGTGACCGTGCCTTCAATTTTAATATTTCTGAGACATACTATGTATCAAAATCTAGGTCTGGGTCTTGTGATTCTCACAATATAAAGATCTTCGCTGTAGGATGTATAGTTTTTAAAATACGGCCATTTGTTTAGAGGTCATTTCAGGAAATTTTAGCCATTAATCAGCGTGTACTGTGTGTGTTTTGTTGCCATGGTTACCAAAGCTTCTGTTATACACAGGGGGGAGGTGGCTGGAGCATCTGAGCTCTGATTACAGAGCCCGGGGGAGGGGACAGACACACCATGTACTGATTTATAATAGAGGAATATGATGGGGCAGTTTTGATGGGGTAATTCTGATGGGGCAGTTTTGATGAAGTAGTATTTGGGAAGCATAAACAGGGCATGAGCGTTGCTAGGAAACAGTGGTTGTAAACACAAGATGCTGAGACACCCCAAATGCATGTGACTTCATCTGCTAGACTTGATAATGCTTGTAGACTCCTCCCACAGTTTTTACACTACAGAGACAAGTAATATACCGAAACGAGCGGATTGTTCCCGATTGGTGTGTTATTACTTTGTGGAATGTTTCGCCGAATGGTCCACGAAATGACGTTTTTGCGGCGAAATTGGTCCCATAGGAATGAATGGCGAAATGTTCAAAACTAGAGTGGGAGGTGACAAAAGCTGACAACCCCATGATCAGCCAAAACATTATGACCACCCCATGATCAGCCAAAACATTATGACCGCCCCATGTAAAAAAAAATACATTTTTGAAAAAAAAAATAATTTTTGAAAAAAAAATAATTTTTTGAAAAAAATAAAAATAAAATCATTTTTGAATAAAAAAATATTTTTGAAAAAAAAATAAATATTTTTGAAAAAAAAAATAATTTTTGAAAAAAAAATCATTTTTGAAAAAAAAAATCATAATTTTTGAAAAAAAAATAATAATTTTTGAAAAAAATAAAAATAAAATCATTTTTGAAAAAAAAATATTTTTGAAAAAAAAAAAATATTTTTGAAAAAAAAATTATTTTTGAAAAGAAAAAATCATAATTTTTGAAAAAAAAAATTCATAATTTTTGAAAAAAATGTTCAGCTCTTTCAGCTAATGATGAGACTTCAACTTTTTTACTACTATTTATTTTTTTAAAAATATTAAGCTTTTTAACGCTTTTCACAGGAGCTCCAGCCACTCCAACCACACAACAGTTACTCAAGCCACTCCATCCAGTTACTCCGCCCACTCCAGTTGTAGAGGCAAGAACACTTTCACAATTTCCCCAGAAATTGTACCTTTTCTAGTTATTAAGTGTTCTTGCATAGCAAGACCACTTACTGTTATCTCACATATATATTATTAAGTGTTCTTGCATAGCAAGACCACTTACTGTTATCTCACATATATATTATTCTTATTATTATAGCCAAATTTACCACCCTAACTCCTCCCACAGTTTTTACACTACATAGACAAGTAATATACCGAAACGTGCGGATTGTTCCCGAATGGTGTGCTATTACTTTGTGGAACGTTTCGCCGAATGGTACACGAAATATCGTCGTTTTTGCGGCGAAATTGGTCCCATAGGAATGAATGGGGAAACTAGAGTGGGAGATGACAAAAGCTGGAAAATCAGAACATGATTTCTAAACTGCCGCCACTCCCTCATTTTCAAGCCCACCTACACAAATCTTATATCAAAACGTTCAGCTATCCCTGCTGCCACTAAACATGTCCACGGCTAAGCCATAGTCCTGATAGTTTTCACAATATGACCATTTGTTTGCAACTCACGCCGTCCATTGACATTCATTGAAACTACACTCTAGCCCCCTCCAAATTTGAAGGGCAATTTCTAAACTGCGACTGTGCCTTCATTTTTAATATTTCAGAGACATACTATACATCAAAATCTAGGTCTGGGTCTTGTGATTCTCACAATATAAAGATCTTCGCTGTAGGATGTATAGTTTTTAAAATACGGCCATTTGTTTAGAGGTCATTTCAGGAAATTTTAGCCATTAATCAGAGTGTACTGTTAGTGTTTGTTTTGTTGCCATGGTTACCAAAGCTTCTGTTATACACAGGGGGGAAGGTGGCTGGAGCATCTCAGCTGATTACAGAGCCCGGGGGAGGGGACAGACACACCATGTACTGATTTATAATAGAGGAATATGATGGGGCAGTTTTGATGGGGTAATTCTGATGGGGCAGTTTTGATGAAGCAGTATTTGGGAAGCATAAACAGGGCATGAGCGTTGCTAGGAAACAGTGGTTGTAAACACAAGATGCTGAGACACTCCAAATGCATGTGACTTCATCTGCTAGACTTGATAATGCTTGTAGACTCCTCCCACAGTTTTCACACTACAGAGACAAATAATATACCGAAACGAGCGGATTGTTCCCGATTGGTGTGTTATTACTTTGTGGAATGTTTTGCCGAATGGTCCACGAAATGACGTTTTTGCGGCGAAATTGGTCCCATAGGAATGAATGGCGAAATGTTCAAAACTAGAGTGGGAAGTGACAAAAGCTGACAACCCCATGATCAGCCAAAACATTATGACCACCCCATGATCAGCCAAAACATTATGACCGCCCCATGTAAAAAAAAAAATATTTTTGAAAAAAAAAAAAAAATTTTTGAAAAAAAAAAAAAAATTTTGAAAAAAGTAAAAAAATAATTTTTGAAAAAAAAAAATCATTTTTGAAAAAAAATAAATATATTTTTGAAAAAAAAAATATTTTTGAAAAAAAAAAAAATTATTTTTGAAAAAAAAATTTCTTTTAAAAAAAAAATTATTTTTGAAAAAAAAAATTATTTTTGAAAAAAAAAATATTTTTGAAAAAAAAATTTCTTTAAAAAAAATATATATATATTTTTAAAATAAAAATATTTTTGAAAAAAAAAATTATTTTTGAAAAAAAAATTACTTTAAAAAAAATAATAATTTCGAAAAAAAAATTATTTTTGAAATAAAAAAATTCATTTTTGAAAAAAAAAATCACCTTTGGAAAAAAAAATTACTTTTGAAAAAAAAAATCATTTTTGAAGAAAAAAAAATCATTTTTGATTAAAAAAAATTCATTTTTGAAAAAAAAAAATTACTTTTGAAAAAAATGTTCAGCTCTTTCAGCGAATGATGGAACTTTTTTACTACTATTTATACTTTTTAAAATATTAAGCTTTTTAACACTTTTCACAGTTACTCAAGCCACTCCACCCCACCCAGTTACTCCGCCCACTCCAGTTGTAGAGGCAAGAACACTTTCACAATTTCCCCAGAAATTGTACCTTTTCTAGTTATTAAGTGTTCTTGCATAGCAAGACCACTTACTGTTATCTCACATATATATTATTCTTATTATTATAGCCAAATTTACCACCCCAACTCCTCCCACAGTTTTTACACTACATAGATAAGTAATATACCGAAACGTGCGGATTGTTCCCGAATGGTGTGCTATTACTTTGTGGAACGTTTCGCCGAATGGTTCACGAAATATCGTCGTTTTTGCGGCGAAATTGGTCCCATAGGAATGAATGGGGAAACTAGAGTGGGAGATGACAAAAGCTGGAAAATCAGAACATGATTTCTAAACTGCCGCCACTCCCTCATTTTCAAGCCCACCTACACAAATCTTATATCAAAACGTTCAGCTATCCCTGCTGCCACTAAACATGTCCACGGCTAAGCCATAGTCCTGATAGTTTTCACAATATGACCATTTGTTTGTAACTCACGCCGTCCATTGACATTCATTGAAACTACACTCTAGCCCCCTCCAAATTTGAAGGGCAATTTCTAAACTGCGACCGTGCCTTCATTTTTAATATTTCAGAGACATACTATACATCAAAATCTAGGTCTGGGTCTTGTGATTCTCACAATATAAAGATCTTCGCTGTAGGATGTATAGTTTTTAAAATACGGCCATTTGTTTTGAGGTCATTTCAGGAAATTTTAGCCATTAATCAGAGTGTACTGTTAGTGTTTGTTTTGTTGCCATGGTTACCAAAGCTTCTGTTATACACAGGGGGGGAGGTGGCTGGAGCATCTCAGCTGATTACAGAGCCCGGGGGAGGGGACAGACACACCATGTACTGATTTATAATAGAGGAATATGATGGGGCAGTTTTGATGGGGTAATTCTGATGGGGCAGTTTTGATGAAGTAGTATTTGGGAAGCATAAACAGGGCATGAGCGTTGCTAGGAAACAGTGGTTGTAAACACAAGATGCTGAGACACTCCAAATGCACGTGACTTCATCTGCTAGACTTGATAATGCTTGTAGACTCCTCCCACAGTTTTCACACTACAGAGACAAATAATATACCGAAACGAGCGGATTGTTCCCGATTGGTGTGTTATTACTTTGTGGAATGTTTTGCCGAATGGTCCACAAAATGACGTTTTTGCGGCGAAATTGGTCCCATAGGAATGAATGGCGAAATGTTCAAAACTAGAGTGGGAGGTGACAAAAGCTGACAACCCCATGATCAGCCAAAACATTATGACCACCCCATGATCAGCCAAAACATTATGACCGCCCCATGTAAAAAAAAATACATTTTTGAAAAAAAAAATAATTTTTGAAAAAAAAAAAATAATTTTTGAAAAAAAAAAAATTTTTTTTGAAAAAAATAAAAATAAAATCATTTTTGAAAAAAAAATAGTTTTTGAAAAAAAAATATATTTTTGAAAAAAAAAATAATTTTTGAAAAAAAAAATAATTTTTGAAAAAAATAAAAATAAAATAATTTTTGAAAAAAAATAATAATAATTTTTGAAAAAAATTAAAATAAAATCATTTTTGAAAAAAAAAATATTTTTGAAAAAAAAAAATATTTTTGAAAAAAAAAAAAATATTTTTGAAAAAAAAAATATTTTTGAAAAAAAAAATATTTTTGAAAAAAAAAATCATAATTTTTGAAAAAAAAATTCATAATTTTTGAAAAAAATGTTCAGCTCTTTCAGCTAATGATGAGACTTCAACTTTTTTACTACTATTTATTTTTTTAAAAATATTAAGCTTTTTAACGCTTTTCACAGGAGCTCCAGCCACTCCAACCACACAACAGTTACTCAAGCCACTCCATCCAGTTACTCCGCCCACTCCAGTTGTAGAGGCAAGAACACTTTCACAATTTCCCCAGAAATTGTAGCTTTTCTAGTTCTTATTATTATTATAGCCAAATTTACCACCCTAACTCCTCCCACAGTTTTTACACTACATAGACAAGTAATATACCGAAACGTGCGGATTGTTCCCGAATGGTGTGCTATTACTTTGTGGAACGTTTCGCCGAATGGTTCACGAAATATCGTCATTTTTGCGGCAAAATTGGTCCCATAGGAATGAATAGGGAAACTGGAGTGGGAGATGACAAAAGCTGGAAAATCAGAACATGATTTCTAAACTGCCACTACTCCCTCATTTTCAAGCCCACCTACACAAATCTTATATCAAAACGTTCAGCTATCCCTGCTGCCACTAAACATGTCCACGGCTAAGCCATAGTCCTGATAGTTTTCACAATATGACCATTTGTTTGCAACTCACACCGTCCATTGACATTCATTGAAACTACACTCTAGCCCCCTCCAAATTTGAAGGGCAATTTCTAAACTGCGACTGTGCTTTCATTTTTAATATTTCAGAGACATACTATGTATCAAAATCTAGGTCTGGGTCTTGTGATTCTCACAATATAAAGATCTTCGCTGTAGAATGTATAGTTTTTAAAATACGGCCATTTGTTTAGAGGTCATTTCAGGAAATTTTAGCCATTAATCAGCATGTACTGTGTTTGTTTTGTTGCCATGGTTACCAAAGCTTCTGTTATACACAGGGGGAGGTGGCTGGAGCATCTCAGCTCTGATTACAGAGCCCGGGCGAGGGGACAGACACACCATGTACTGATTTATAATAGAGGAATATGATGGGGCAGTTTTGATGGGGTAATTCTGATGGGGCAGTTTTGATGAAGTAGTATTTGGGAAGCATAAACAGGGCATGAGCGTTGCTAGGAAGCAGTGGTTGTAAACACAAGATGCTGAGACACCCCAAATGCATATGACTTCATCTGCTAGACTTGATAATGCTTGTAGACTCCTCCCACAGTTTTTACACTACAGAGACAAGTAATATACCGAAACATGTGGATTGTTCCTGATTGGTGTGCTATTACTTTGTGGAACGTTTCGCCGAATGGTCCACGAAATATCGTCGTTTTTGCGGCGAAATTGGTCCCATAGGAATGAATGGCGAAATGTTCAAAACTAGAGTGGGAGGTGACAAAAGCTGACAACCCCATGATCAGCCAAAACATTATGACCACCCCATGATCAGCCAAAACATTATGACCGCCCCATGTAAAAAAAAAAAATATTTTTGAAAAAAAAAAAATCATTTATGAAAAAAAAACAAATTCATTTTTGAAAAAAAAATATTTTTGAAAAAAAAAAATATTTTTTTAAAAAAAACAAATTTTTGAAAAAAAAAATCATTTTTGAAAAAAAAAATTCATTTTTGAAAAAAAAAAACAAATTCATTTTTGAAAAAAAAAATTTGAAAAAACAAATATATTTTTGAAAAAAAAAATATTTTTGAAAAAAAAAATTCATTTTTGAAAAAAAAATATATTTTTGAAAAAAAATATATATTTTTGAAAAAAAAAATATATTTTTGAAAAAAAAAATATTTTTGAAAAAAAAATATATTTTTGAAAAAAAAATATATTTTTGAAAAAAAATCACTTTTGAAAAAAAAATCATTTTTGAAAAAAAAATGTTTGTGCTCTTTCAGCTAATGATGAGACTTCAACTTTTTTACTACTATTTATACTTTTTAAAATATTAAGCTTTTTAACGCTTTTCACAGGAGCTCCAGCCACTCCAACCACACAACAGTTACTCAAGCCACTCCACCCAGTTACTCCGCCCACTCCAGTTGTAGAGGCAAGAACACTTTCACAATTTCCCCAGAAATTGTACCTTTTCTAGTTATTAAGTGTTCTTGCATAGCAAGACCACTTACTGTTATCTCACATATATATTATTCTTATTATTATAGCCAAATTTACCACCCTAACTCATCCCACAGTTTTTACACTACATAGACAAGTAATATACCGAAACGTGCGGATTGTTCCCGAATGGTGTGCTATTACTTTGTGGAACGTTTCGCCGAATGGTTCACAAAATATCGTCATTTTTGCGGCGAAATTGGTCCCATAGGAATGAATGGGGAAACTAGAGTGGGAGATGACAAAAGCTGGAAAATCAGAACATGATTTCTAAACTGCCGCCACTCCCTCATTTTCAAGCCCACCTACACAAATCTTATATCAAAACGTTCAGCTATCCCTGCTGCCACTAAACATGTCCACGGCTAAGCCATAGTCCTGATAGTTTTCACAATATGACCATTTGTTTGCAACTCACGCCGTCCATTGACATTCATTGAAACTACACTCTAGCCCCCCTCCAAATTTGAAGGGCAATTTCTAAACTGCGACTGTGCCTTCATTTTTAATATTTCAGAGACATACTATACATCAAAATCTAGGTCTGGGTCTTGTGATTCTCACAATATAAAGATCTTCGCTGTAGGATGTATAGTTTTTAAAATACGGCCATTTGTTTAGAGGTCATTTCAGGAAATTTTAGCCATTAATCAGAGTGTACTGTTAGTGTTTGTTTTGTTGCCATGGTTACCAAAGCTTCTGTTATACACAGGGGGGAAGGTGGCTGGAGCATCTCAGCTGATTACAGAGCCCGGGGGAGGGGACAGACACACCATGTACTGATTTATAATAGAGGAATATGATGGGGCAGTTTTGATGGGGTAATTCTAATGGGGCAGTTTTGATGAAGCAGTATTTGGGAAGCATAAACAGGGCATGAGCGTTGCTAGGAAACAGTGGTTGTAAACACAAGATGCTGAGACACTCCAAATGCATGTGACTTCATCTGCTAGACTTGATAATGCTTGTAGACTCCTCCCACAGTTTTCACACTACAGAGACAAATAATATACCGAAACGAGCGGATTGTTCCCGATTGGTGTGTTATTACTTTGTGGAATGTTTTGCCGAATGGTCCACGAAATGACGTTTTTGCGGCGAAATTGGTCCCATAGGAATGAATGGCGAAATGTTCAAAACTAGAGTGGGAAGTGACAAAAGCTGACAACCCCATGATCAGCCAAAACATTATGACCACCCCATGATCAGCCAAAACATTATGACCGCCCCATGTAAAAAAAAAAATATTTTTGGAAAAAAAAAATTTTTTGAAAAAAGTAAAAAAATAATTTTTGAAAAAAAAAATCATTTTTGAAAAAAAAATAATATATTTTTGAAAAAAAAATATTTTTGAAAAAAAAAAAATTATTTTTGAAAAAAAAAAAATTATTTTTGAAAAAAAAAATATTTTTGAAAAAAAAATTTCTTTTAAAAAAAAAATTATTTTTGAAAAAAAAATATATTTGAAAAAAAAAAATATTTTTGAAAAAAAAAATTATTTTTGAAAAAAAAATTACTTTAAAAAAAAAAATAATTTCGAAAAAAAAATTATTTTTGAAATAAAAAAATTCATTTTTGAAAAAAAAAATTATTTTTGAAGAAAAAAAAATCATTTTTGATTAAAAAAAATTCATTTTTGAAAAAAAAAATTACTTTTGAAAAAAATGTTCAGCTCTTTCAGCGAATGATGGAACTTTTTTACTACTATTTATACTTTTTAAAATATTAAGCTTTTTAACACTTTTCACAGTTACTCAAGCCACTCCACCCCACCCAGTTACTCCGCCCACTCCAGTTGTAGAGGCAAGAACACTTTCACAATTTCCCCAAAAATTGTACCTTTTCTAGTTAAGTGTTCTTGCATAGCAAGACCACTTACTGTTATCTCACATATATATTATTCTTATTATTATAGCCAAATTTACCACCCTAACTCCTCCCACAGTTTTTACACTACATAGACAAGTAATATACCGAAACGTGCAGATTGTTCCCGAATGGTGTGCTATTACTTTGTGGAACGTTTCGCCAAATGGTTCACGAAATATCGTCGTTTTTGCGGCGAAATTGGTCCCATAGGAATGAATGGGGAAACTAGAGTGGGAGATGACAAAAGCTGGAAAATCAGAACATGATTTCTAAACTGCCACTACTCCCTCATTTTCAAGCCCACCTACACAAATCTTATATCAAAACGTTCAGCTATCCCTGCTGCCACTAAACATGTCCACGGCTAAGCCATAGTCCTGATAGTTTTCACAATATGACCATTTGTTTGCAACTCACACCGTCCATTGACATTCATTGAAACTACACTCTAGCCCCCTCCAAATTTGAAGGGCAATTTCTAAACTGCGACTGTGCTTTCATTTTTAATATTTCAGAGACATACTATGTATCAAAATCTAGGTCTGGGTCTTGTGATTCTCACAATATAAAGATCTTCGCTGTAGAATGTATAGTTTTTAAAATACGGCCATTTGTTTAGAGGTCATTTCAGGAAATTTTAGCCATTAATCAGCATGTACTGTGTTTGTTTTGTTGCCATGGTTACCAAAGCTTCTGTTATACACAGGGGGAGGTGGCTGGAGCATCTCAGCTCTGATTACAGAGCCCGGGCGAGGGGACAGACACACCATGTACTGATTTATAATAGAGGAATATGATGGGGCAGTTTTGATGGGGTAATTCTGATGGGGCAGTTTTGATGAAGTAGTATTTGGGAAGCATAAACAGGGCATGAGCGTTGCTAGGAAGCAGTGGTTGTAAACACAAGATGCTGAGACACCCCAAATGCATATGACTTCATCTGCTAGACTTGATAATGCTTGTAGACTCCTCCCACAGTTTTTACACTACAGAGACAAGTAATATACCGAAACATGTGGATTGTTCCTGATTGGTGTGCTATTACTTTGTGGAACGTTTCGCCGAATGGTCCACGAAATATCGTCGTTTTTGCGGCGAAATTGGTCCCATAGGAATGAATGGCGAAATGTTCAAAACTAGAGTGGGAGGTGACAAAAGCTGACAACCCCATGATCAGCCAAAACATTATGACCACCCCATGATCAGCCAAAACATTATGACCGCCCCATGTAAAAAAAAAAAAATCATTTATGAAAAAAAAACAAATTCATTTTTGAAAAAAAAATATTTTTGAAAAAAAAAAATATTTTTTTAAAAAAAACAAATTTTTGAAAAAAAAAATCATTTTTGAAAAAAAAAATTCATTTTTGAAAAAAAAAAACATTCATTTTTGAAAAAAAAAATTTGAAAAAACAAATATATTTTTGAAAAAAAAAATATTTTTGAAAAAAAAAATTCATTTTTGAAAAAAAAATATATTTTTGAAAAAAAATATATATTTTTGAAAAAAAAAATATATTTTTGAAAAAAAAAATATTTTTGAAAAAAAAAAATATTTTTGAAAAAAAAATATATTTTTGAAAAAAAATCACTTTTGAAAAAAAAATCATTTTTGAAAAAAAAATGTTTGTGCTCTTTCAGCTAATGATGAGACTTCAACTTTTTTACTACTATTTATACTTTTTAAAATATTAAGCTTTTTAACGCTTTTCACAGGAGCTCCAGCCACTCCAACCACACAACAGTTACTCAAGCCACTCCACCCAGTTACTCCGCCCACTCCAGTTGTAGAGGCAAGAACACTTTCACAATTTCCCCAGAAATTGTACCTTTTCTAGTTATTAAGTGTTCTTGCATAGCAAGACCACTTACTGTTATCTCACATATATATTATTCTTATTATTATAGCCAAATTTACCACCCTAACTCATCCCACAGTTTTTACACTACATAGACAAGTAATATACCGAAACGTGCGGATTGTTCCCGAATGGTGTGCTATTACTTTGTGGAACGTTTCGCCGAATGGTTCACAAAATATCGTCATTTTTGCGGCGAAATTGGTCCCATAGGAATGAATGGGGAAACTAGAGTGGGAGATGACAAAAGCTGGAAAATCAGAACATGATTTCTAAACTGCCGCCACTCCCTCATTTTCAAGCCCACCTACACAAATCTTATATCAAAACGTTCAGCTATCCCTGCTGCCACTAAACATGTCCACGGCTAAGCCATAGTCCTGATAGTTTTCACAATATGACCATTTGTTTGCAACTCACGCCGTCCATTGACATTCATTGAAACTACACTCTAGCCCCCCTCCAAATTTGAAGGGCAATTTCTAAACTGCGACTGTGCCTTCATTTTTAATATTTCAGAGACATACTATACATCAAAATCTAGGTCTGGGTCTTGTGATTCTCACAATATAAAGATCTTCGCTGTAGGATGTATAGTTTTTAAAATACGGCCATTTGTTTAGAGGTCATTTCAGGAAATTTTAGCCATTAATCAGAGTGTACTGTTAGTGTTTGTTTTGTTGCCATGGTTACCAAAGCTTCTGTTATACACAGGGGGGAAGGTGGCTGGAGCATCTCAGCTGATTACAGAGCCCGGGGGAGGGGACAGACACACCATGTACTGATTTATAATAGAGGAATATGATGGGGCAGTTTTGATGGGGTAATTCTAATGGGGCAGTTTTGATGAAGCAGTATTTGGGAAGCATAAACAGGGCATGAGCGTTGCTAGGAAACAGTGGTTGTAAACACAAGATGCTGAGACACTCCAAATGCATGTGACTTCATCTGCTAGACTTGATAATGCTTGTAGACTCCTCCCACAGTTTTCACACTACAGAGACAAATAATATACCGAAACGAGCGGATTGTTCCCGATTGGTGTGTTATTACTTTGTGGAATGTTTTGCCGAATGGTCCACGAAATGACGTTTTTGCGGCGAAATTGGTCCCATAGGAATGAATGGCGAAATGTTCAAAACTAGAGTGGGAAGTGACAAAAGCTGACAACCCCATGATCAGCCAAAACATTATGACCACCCCATATGATCAGCCAAAACATTATGACCGCCCCATGTAAAAAAAAAAAAATATTTTTGAAAAAAAAAAATTTTTTTTGAAAAAAGTTAAAAAATAATTTTTGAAAAAAAAAAATCATTTTTGAAAAAAAAAAAATATATTTTTGAAAAAAAATATATTTTTGAAAAAAAAAAAAATATTTTTGAAAAAAAATATTTTTGAAAAAAAAATTTCTTTTAAAAAAAAAATTATTTTTGAAAAAAAAAATTTTTTGAAAAAAAAAATATTTTTGAAAAAAAAATTTCTTTTAAAAAAAAAATTATTTTTGAAAAAAATATATATTTGAAAAAAAAATATTTTTGAAAAAAAAATTATTTTTGAAAAAAAAATTACTTTAAAAAAAATAATAATTTCGAAAAAAAAATTATTTTTGAAATAAAAAGAATCATTTTTGAAAAAAAAAATTACCTTTGAAAAAAAAAATTACTTTTGAAAAAAAAAATCATTTTTGAAGAAAAAAAAATCATTTTTGATTAAAAAAAATTCATTTTTGAAAAAAAAAATTACTTTTGAAAAAAATGTTCAGCTCTTTCAGCGAATGATGGAACTTTTTTACTACTATTTATACTTTTTAAAATATTAAGCTTTTTAACACTTTTCACAGTTACTCAAGCCACTCCACCCCACCCAGTTACTCCGCCCACTCCAGTTGTAGAGGCAAGAACACTTTCACAATTTCCCCAGAAATTGTACCTTTTCTAGTTATTATTATTATTATTATAGCCAAATTTACCACCCTAACTCCTCCCACAGTTTTTACACTACATTGACAAGTAATATACCGAAACGTGCGGATTGTTCCCGAATGGTGTGCTATTATTTTGTGGAACGTTTCGCCGAATGGTTCACGAAATATCGTCTTTTTTGCGGCGAAATTGGTCCCATAGGAATGAATTGGGAAACTAGAGTGGGAGGTGACAAAAGCTGAAAAATCAGAACATGATTTCTAAACTGCCGCCACTCCCTCATTTTCCTTGTCAAAAGAAGTTTATTGAGTATACAATGTTATAAAGATACATAAAGTAAGTTTACAAGGATCTATAAAGTAAGCTCATTGTTTTACAGTAGGGTTTATATAGGTAAATATCATGGAATTTCAAATATTAAACATCGGGTTCACGTAAACCTAAATTAAAGATATATATCATTTCCTTAGTTACTTTTGTAGGTATTTAAATGATTTATACCTACTATACATATTGTTTACAAGTAGAGTGTATATAGGTCAAATAAATTCTGATAATGAGCTTTAATCGTAAGGTGGAGAAAAGGAAAGAGAAAGAAGAAAAAGGGTTGAAAGGTAGAGGTATGGTCCACAAGGTTGTCCCGCTCATCAGTTTATTATTCTTTTTAGTTCTCTTTGAAGCCTTAGAATGGGTGTCTCTGTAAGTCATTTAATCTGTTACCATGGCAACAGGACAGAGTCATTGAAGTTTGACAGGAACTGTTGTTTTATCCAAGGATGCCAAAGTTTTTCAAATTTTGGAATTTGATTTTGATCGATGGCTACCATCTTAGCATGGGGCATTGTATTATTCATTCTGTGAATTGTTTCTGCTAGTACCAATGTAGGAGATTTCCATGCCTTGGCCACTGTTTGTTTTGCAGCTGTTATTAGTTGGATCATAAGTTTGAATTGAGAGAGTGTTAACCATTCCGGTTTTAGATTAAGTAAAGTTAAATATGGATCTGGTTGTATTGTTTTTTTAAATATTTTAGATGCAATCACGAAGACTTCCTTCCAGAAGGTTTGGATTACTGGGCACGTCCACCATATGTGTAAATATGTGCCTATTTCTGGGCATCCTCGAAAACAAAGAGCTGAGGTATTAGGTGAATATTTTGCCACTCTAGCGGGTACAAGGTACCAGCGAGTTAGGACTTTATAATTTGTCTCCAGTGCTAAGATGTTGGGTGAAGATGACTTAGATGTGAGCCATATGTTAGACCAGTCCGTGTCTTCTAAAGTTCGTCCCAGGTCCTCCTCCCACCTCTGAACGTAAGAGGGTCTATTAAGATTTGCTACTCCATATAATTGATTATAAAGTGATGAAATTGTACCTTTAGCAAATGGATCTTTTGTACAGATTGATTCAAAAATGGATAATTGGGATAATGGTGTATCCCCCTTTAGGAATGGTGTATAGAAATTTTTGATTTGGAGATATCTAAATATCTCAGAGTTTGGTAGATCATATTTTTCTCTAAGCGATGGGAATGAAAGGAATGATTTAGATGCTATGAAGTCATTTAGTGTCTGAATGCCTGATGTTGTCCAAGCTTTAAAAGAATTTGGGTAGATCCATGCCGGATAAAAGGCCGGATTTCTGATAAAAGAAAGGAGAGGATTGTGTGGAGATTGTAACTGATATTTGGTTTTTAGTTTATCCCAGAGAGATAAGAAGTGTTTAGTTATGGGATTATGAATTTTAAAGTGGTCTTTAGGATCAAGCCATAATAAATTTGATATTAATAGAGGGTCATTTTCTGAAGCCTCTATAAATACCCATAATGGGATTTCCTGTTTTGCATGGTATTTGGACAGACTGGCCAAATGTGCTGCTCTGTAGTAGTTAGTAAAATTAGGGTATCCCAGGCCTCCTTTATTTTTGGGAAGATGTAGTGTGTGTATAGGTATACGTGGTTTAGAAGAGCCCCATATAAACGAAGTTGCTCTTTTTTGTACTATTCTCAAAAAATAGGAAGGAATTGGGATAGGGAGGACTCTGAATAGATAAAGCAATTTGGGTAGAATAGACATTTTGATTGCATTAATCTTCCCTATCCAGGATAAAGGAAGTTGCGACCATTGTTTTATTAGATTTGTGATCTGTCTTAATACAGGAGGATAATTGGTTGAGAATAAGTCAGAATGAGATGCTGTTAAATGAATTCCAAGATATGGGATTGATTTTTCTGCCCATGTGAATGGGAGTGCAGCCCTAGCCGGGATCAATTCCATGTTTGTGAGTGAAATATTAAGCACTAGGCATTTCTTAGGATTAATCATAAGGCCGGATAGGGCTGCAAATCCATCAAGAGCTGGTATTAAGTTAGGACCAGAGACCTGTGGTGATGATAGAAAAAGTAATATATCGTCTGCAAATATACATAGTTTGTGTGTAATACCTCCTACTTCAATGCCAGTTATAGTTTGGTTTGTTCTGATGTATTGGGCCATGGGCCATGGGTTCGAGTATAAGGGCAAATAATAAGGGAGATAATGGGCAACCCTGTCGGGTACCTCTTTCAATATTAAAGGCTTCAGATTTGTATCCAGCATATTTTATATAGGCTTTGGGTTTATTATATAATGCTTTGATCCATGTTAAAAAGTGGGATCCAAAACCCCATTTTTGTAATGAATATTGCATATATTGCCAGGATACTGTGTCAAATGCCCTCTTAATATCGAGAGATAGAAAACATAAAGGGATTTTCAGTTTTTTAGCAATATGTGCCAATAACACTGCCCTGCGTATATTATCGCCTGCCTGTCTATTTGGCATGAAGCCTACTTGATCTCTATGTATTAATTTTCCTATAATGCTATTGAGGCGTTTTGCTATTATTTTTGCTAATAATTTAATATCGAGGTTTAACAGAGAGATAGGCCGATAATTCACACAGGAAGTATCATCAGAAAGGGGTTTTGGGATCATACAAACAATTGCCATTAGTGTTTCTTGCCGAAAAGAATGTCCATCTAGAAGTTTGTTAAAAGTTTCAGTGAGAATGGGAGAGAGTATTTCTGAGAATGTTTTATAGTATAAAGCCGAGTAGCCGTCTGGGCCTGGTCTTTTGTTAAGTTTTAGGTCTTTTATGGCGTTAGCAACTTCATCTATAGTTATAGGCGCATCCAAACTGCTTTTTTGATTCTGAGATAACTCAGGTAAGGTTATTTTTGAGAAGAAGGATTCAGCCTCTGTAGGATTAAATTCATTGTTTGTCTTGTATAAAGTTGCGAGATGTGAGTGAAATTTATGGACTATTTTAACTGGATTACAAGTGTAAACATTTTTTGATAATTTCAAACGTATTGGTTTGAAAGATTTGTTAGTTGAATTTAATGCCCGAGCCAAATATGTACCTGGTTTGTTTGTATTCATGTAGAAATTGTGTTTGGAGCATTTGAGGGATTTATCAACTGACTCAGTGAGAAATAGATCGTATTCCAATCTAGATTTTTCCAGATGAGATTTTGTACTCTGAGATGGATTATCTTGAAATGATATGTAGGCTGCATTAAAATTGAGTTCTAGTTTTTTTGCTAGATTTTTGCGTTCCCGTTTAAATAGTGCCATTTGTCTTTGTATTGTACCACGCAAGACAGGCTTATGAGCTTCCCACAGTGTTATTGGGGAGATGTCTGTTGTATTATTAATTGATATGTATTCCTTTAAAGCTTGTTCAATGGCCATCTGATGTAGTGGGTGTTTGAGTATTATGTCCGGTAAGTACCACGTTGGGTCATGCGCTTTTGATATGGCTGAGGCTATAGTAGTGTATACTGCATTATGGTCAGACCACGGAATCGGAATTATATCTGATGCAATAATTTCTGGTATCATTCCTATTGTTAGAAAAATATGATCTATTCTGGTGAAGGTTTGATGAGGGTGCGAGAAATAAGTGAATTTCTTTTTCATTGGGTTACTTTCTCTCCACGAATCTACCAGATTGTATTTGGAAAGAAGTTGAGAAAAAGGTAATCTAGAGGTTATTTTGGATGGTGTAAAAGGTGATTTATCTAGAAATGGGAGGAGGACCTGGTTCGAATCCCCACACATTATCACTGTTCCTATTTTGTGTGTATTAATCACTTGTAATATATGTGAGAGGAATGGTGTAGGTTGTTTGTTAGGAGCGTAGTAGGAAATCACCGTGATTGCTGTATCCATTATATAACCCATGAGTATCAGGTATCTACCTTCTGGGTCTTTAATTTCTGATGATAAGGTGAATGGTGTGGATCGGTGAAATGCAATTAGAGTTCCCCTTTGCTTGGTACAGGCAGAAGCCGTGTAAATTTGTTGATAAAAAGGAGAAATATATTTTGGAGTAGAATCTTTGGTGAAGTGTGTTTCTTGGAGGCATACTATGTGAGCCTTCTTGTTATGGAAAGTACGGAAGGCTTTGGTCCTTTTTTGAGGGACATTTATTCCCTGAACATTAAGGGAAAGTATATTCAGTGGTGCCATGGCAATAGATCAAATAGTTTTGACTTACTTTTTGTTATGCAGAGCTGACTGCGCAGATCAACCTGTGTGGACTGAAGAGATGAATAGATAGAAAAGAAACCAGTGAATTCTGGAGTAAAGAGTAAACAAAAAACATATGAGATTAGATGATACATTGTATAAATTATTTTTTGCAAGTAATCACAATTTACCCGTGAAAGAGAATAAATATCGTCACACTCCCACATAATATGGTTGGGAGAATGAGGAGGGCTAATGGGGGTACACGGATCTTCCGCTTACAGGAGAGAAGTGCTATGTCAAAAGACATCAAAATGATGTTTCATTAATTGGAGTGCAGAATATAGTTTTTGTTGAAATTATTTATTCCAGGGTGGTTGTATATGGTTAGTCTTGCCCTAGGCTAAATAATTCAGTTAGAAAGGTACTGTTAATAACTTTGGTATTGATGAAGATAGTTTGAATTATTTTGGGATTTTAACCCTTTTAGAGTAAACAATTACATATTTTATTCATATGTAACTGTTTAGATATGTTAACTCATAAAATTGAGGTTGTATTGCTTCAGATTAGAATAAACAAAAACATAGTTCTAGGAACTTGTTAGGTAATAATATATTTGTTTTAAGAAAAGAAAGAAAAAGCTTCCATTACTTCTGGATTATTGAACATATTTGTCCTAAAAAGTAATAAATCTATTGTTATTACCTGAAAATATATAACTGAACAAGAATTTCCTTATTTCACTTATATATTCGAAGGCTATATGAATCAGAAGTAATAAGAAAAATAACTGGAATGTAACATGATCCCACACAGTGTGTGACTATCAGAATGCAGTTACATTCAGTTATAAATATAGGTTTTTTTACCTACCGTATATACTCGAGTATAAGTCGTTCCGAGTATAAGTCGAGGCCCTAATTTACCACAAAAAAATGGGAAAAACTTATTGACCCGAGTATAAGACGAGGGTGAGAAATGCACAGCTACTGTAAGTGGAAAAGAGGGTCAACAATGCCCATTTGCAGCATCACTGTTCCCATTTGCAGCCATAGGTCCCCTGAACTTCAAACCCGGTAGTTAAGGGTTCCTAGATGCCCCCTAGCTGCAGCCAAAATTTGGGGTCTCTGAACCCAACGGGTCCCGAAATGACATTGCTGCAGATGGACACAGTTGACCGAATTTGGGGCCCTGTATCTCAGGGCCACTTAGTGCTAAGAACCCCAAATTTGGTGTGCAAACCCAGTGGAACTAGCACCATAACATTTCCAAAGCTGGGGTTTCTAGCACCAAGTGGCCCCGAGATACAGGGCACCAAAAATCAGTTCAGAAAATGTCAAGCACTTTTCTGCAGCAGAGAATGACATTTTCCGAACCAGATTTGGGGCCCCGTATCTCAGGGCCACTTAGTGCTAGGAACTTCAGCTTTGGATATGTTGTGGTACCAGTTCCACTGGGTTGGCACACCAAATGGAGTTCCTAGCACCAAGTGGCTCTGAGATACGGGGCCCCAAAGTCGGTTCGGGAAAATGAAATTTTTTGCTGCAGAAAAGTGCTTGACTCGAGTATAAGTCGAGGGGGGCACTTTCAGCACTAAAAAATGTGCTGAAAAATTCGACTTATACTCGAGTATATACGGTATATCTCTTAGTATAATAAATGAAGAGATATCAGGAATTAGGATGTCAGTCCATTGAATCTTCTTGGTCCATGGATGATGTGGCATAACGGCCTCTTTTGTGAGAATGATGATTCCCATTTTGTTCTGAAATTTTCTGGGTGCTGCCTGAAGGTGAAGATGATGCCATTCTTCTGCGTGCGGGAGTGTTGCTGCTTGTGGGTTCTGTCAGATTTAATTTTAAAAGGGTTTGTTGTAGTTCATCTGCTGATCTGCTTCTGTAAATTGTACCTTGGTAGTTAAATCTGACTGAAAAGGGGAAGCCCCATTGATACATAATGTTGTGGCGTTGCAGTTCCATTAGTTGGGGTTTCATGGATCGTCTTTTAGTAATAGTAAGTTGGGATAGGTCAGCGAAAATTTGATAATTGTGTCCTTGAAAATTAAGTTCCTTTTTTTCTCTTGCAGCAATTAGTATTTGTTCTTTCGTTCTGTAATAATGAAATTTTGTGATTATATCACGTGGGGGTCCATCTTTCTTTTTGGCTGTGAGGGCTCTGTGTACTCTGTCCAGTTCTAAACGTTCAATAGGGATATCTGGCTTTAGTTCTTGTAATAGAGCAGTAATAGTAGATTGCAGGTCTGTCACAGTTTCAGGTATTCCCCTTATGCGCAAGTTTGAACGTCTGGCTCTATTTTCGTAATCTTCGAGCTTAGTTTGAAGTATTGAATTCTCTTATTTTAATTGTTCCAATTCTGTTATATTTTCTTGGGTTGTAATTTCAATTTCATCCATTTTTATTTCTAAGGCTGCGGTGCGGTTTCCCAGCTCTCTTATTTCTTTGGTTAGGCTTTTTGTTATTTGGTCTGAGGTTTGTTTTAAAGCCTTATGAGGCATCTTTTTAAATTGTAATAATATTACTGGGGATACTGAGGAGGCTTGTGGAGAAGTTTGTGAGAGGATTTGTTCTGTATCTGACTCAAATGGAGAGTCTTGCTGTGACATTTTCTGTCTGTGAGAGCGCCCTGATGTTGTATCTTGTGAGGTGACTGGAGCTGCTTCAGCTGCAGTGAGTGCCTGTGAGCTCTTTGTGAGGTGATTTTTATTTCTGCCACGGTTTCCTCCCAGTACCATATTTCCTGCCCAAACTTTCACAGTTTGTTCCCTGGGGCAAAAAGGTTCAAATGGATACCTTTTGAGCCTGCAGGCTCCGCTTTGTCCTTCTCTTCTCTCCTCAGCGGTGTGGAGCTCTAACAATGCATGTCTGCTCTGCTAGGCTCCGCCTCCTGCCCCCCCACTCCCTCATTTTCAAGCCCACCTACACAAATCTTATATCAAAACGTTCAGCTATCCCTGCTGCCACTAAACATGTCCACGGCTAAGCCATAGTCCTGATAGTTTTCATAATATGACCATTTGTTTGCAACTCACACCGTCCATTGACATTCATTGAAACTACACTCTAGCCCCCTCCAAATTTGAAGGGTAATTTCTAAACTGCGACTGTGCCTCCATTTTTAATATTTCAGAGACATACTATACATCAAAATCTAGGTCTGGGTCTTGTGATTCTCACAATATAAAGATCTTCGCTGTAGGATGTATAGTTTTTAAAATACGGCCATTTGAATTACTGCACAGTTGGTAAATCTTTCATTATCCTGTCTATTGTGTATTGAGCAGTATTTGTGAAGCATAAACAGGGCATGAGCGTTGCTAGGAAACAGTGGTTGTAAACACAAGATGCTGAAACCCCCCAAATGCATGTGGTCATACCTTCATCTGCTAGACTTGATAATGCTTGTAGACTCCTCCCACAGTTTTTACACTACAGAGACAAATAATATACCGAAACGTGCGGATTGTTCCCGATTGGTGTGCTATTACTTTGTGGAACGTTTCGCCGAATGGTTCACGAAATATCGTCGTTATTGCGGCGAAATTGGTCCAATAGGAATGAATGGCGAAATGTTCAATGTCATTTAATTGGTGCGCTATTACCTTGTGGAACTTTGTGAAAAGCTGAAATATACCAGTGTGAATCCGGCCTCAATGTCATTTAATTGGTGTGCTATTACTTTGTTGAACGTTTCGCCGAATGGTTCACGAAATATCGTCGTTTTTGCGGTAAAATTGGTCCCGTAGGAATGAATGGCGGAATGTTCAAAACTAGAGTGGGAGGTGACAAAAGCTGACAACCCCATGATCAGCCAAATCATTATGACCGCCCCATGAAAAAAAAATTATTTTGTGGAACGTTTCACAGAATGGTTCACAAAATATCGTCGTTTTTGCGGCGAAATTGGTCCCATAGGAATGAATGGTGAAATGTTAAAAACTAGAGTGGGAGGTGACAAAAGCTGACAACCCCATGATCAGCTAAAACATTATGACCGCCCCATGAAAAAAAAAATATTTTTGAAAAAAAAAAAAAAATTTGAAAAAAAAAAATTTTTGAAAAAAAAAAAAATTTTTGAAAAAAAAATTAATTTTTGGAAAAAAATAATTCATTTTTGAAAAAAAATAATTCATTTTTGAAAAAAAATAATTCATTTTTGAAAAAAAATAATTCATTTTTGAAAAAAAAAATTCATTTTTGAAAAAAAAAATTTCATTTTTGAAAAAAAAAAAATCATTTTTGAAAAAAAAAATATTTTTGAAAAAAAATCATTTTTGAAAAAAATAATTCATTTTTGAAAAAAAAAATTCATTTTTGAAAAAAAAAATCATTTTTGAAAAAAAAAATATTTTTGAAAAAAAATCATTTTTGAAAAAAAAAATTCATTTTTGAAAAAAAAATAATTCATTTTTGAAAAAAAAAATTCATTTTTGAAAAAAAAAATTCATTTTTGAAAAAAAAAATCATTTTTGAAAAAAAAAATATTTTTGAAAAAAAAAATTTCATTCAAAAAAAAATAAATCATTTTTTGAAAAAAACATCATTTTTGAAAAAAAAATTCATTTTTGAAAAAAAAATTATTTTTGAAAAAAAAATTTAATTAAAAAAAAAACTTTTGAAAAAAATGTTCAGCTCTTTCAGCTAATGATGGGAATTCAACTTTTTTACTACTATTTATACTTTTTAAAATATTAAGCTTTTTAACACTTTTCAGTTACTCAAGCCACTCCATCCAGTTACTCCGCCCACTCCAGTTGTAGAGGCAAGAACACTTTTCACAATTTTCCCAGAAATTGTAGCTTTTCTAGTTAAGTGTTCTTGCATAGCAAGACCACTTACTGTTATCTCACATATATATTATTCTTCTTAAGTGTTCTTGCATAGGAAGACCACTTACTGTTATCTCACATATATATTATTATTAGTGGGAATGCTTTAGCAGTCCCACTATTGTTATTCGATTTTATTTATTTTTAATAATTTTATTCCGTACCTTTTTTGGCTCTGCGTAACTTCTGCATACTTTCAGCTATTAAAACCATTCAACTATCAAAATGTCCGTCTCTTTTAGCTGATGTGTGCTCTTTTTCAACTTTTTTTCTACCATTTATACTTTTTAAAATATTAAGCTTTTTATCACTTTTTTTTAAACATTGAAGTCAATGGGAGCATGCTTGAAATCCTTAAATTCTTCTTCCGCTCCCAAAAGTTTCAGCTCCTTCATACTTTCACCTAGAGATACCAAACAAACTTTAAAATGTTCACAAAATATTCAGCTATCTGGCTATATCTTTTCAGTTTGATATCTTTTACAGTTTTTGAGAAAAAGCTTTTTGTTTAGAGGTCATTTCAGGAAATTTTAGCCATTAATCAGAGTGTACTGTGTTTGTTTTGTTGCCATGGTTACCAAAGCTTCTGTTATACACAGGGGGGGAGGTGGCTGGAGCATCTCAGCTCTGAATACAGAGCCCGGGGGAGGGGACAGACACACCATATACTGATTTATAATAGAGGAATATGATGGGGCAGTTTTGATAGGGCAATTCTGATGGGGCAGTTTTGATGGGGCAATTATGATGGGGCAGTTTTATTGGTGGCAATTATGATGGGTCAGTTTTGATGGTGGCAATATGATGGGGCAGTTTTGATGGGACAATTCTGATGGGGCAGTTTTGATGGTGGCAATATGATGGGCAGTTTTGATAGGGCAATTCTGATGGGGCAGTTTTGATGGTGGCAATATGATGGGGCAGTTTTGATGGGGACAATTTTAATGGAGCAGTTTTAAAGGTGGCAATATGATGGGGCAGTTTTGATGGGGGCAGTTTTGATGGTGGCAATATGATGGGGCAGTTTTGATAGGGCAATTCTGATGGGGCAGTTTTGATGGTGGCAATATGATGGGGCAGTTTTAATGGGGACAATTTTGATGGGGCAATTCTGATGGGGCAGTTTTGATGGCAGTATGATGGGGCAGTTTTGATGGCGGCCATTTTAGCAATTTAGCTATTCAGCATTCCCACGCATTTTCCCCAGGAAATGCATTTTCTAGTTAAGTGTTCTTGCATAGCAAGACCACTTACTGTTATCTCACATATATATTATTATTATTATTAAGTGTTCTTGCATAGCAAGACCACTTACTGTTATCTCACATATATATTATTATTATTATTAAGTGTTCTTGCATAGGAAGACCACTTACTGTTATCTCACATATATATTATTCTTATTATTAGTGAGAATGCTTTAGCAGTCCCACTATTGTTGTTCGATTTTATTTATTTTTAATAAATTTAATTTTATTCCGTACGTTTTTTGGCTCTGCGTAACTTCTGCATACTTTCAGCTATTAAAACCATTCAACTATCAAAATGTTTGTCTCTTTTAGCTGATGTGTGCTCTTTTTCAACTTTTTTTCTACCATTTATACTTTTTAAAATATTAAGCTTTTTAACACTTTTTTTTAACATTGAAGTCAATGGGAGCATGCTTCAGAAACTTAAAATCTTATTCCGCTCCCAAAAGTTTAAGCTCCTTCATACTTTCACCTACAGACGCCAAACAAACTTTAAAACGTTCACAAAATATTCAGCTATCTGGCTATATCTTTTCATTTTGATATCTTTTACAGTTTTTGAGAAAAAGCTTTTTGTTTAGAGGTCATTTCAGGAAATTTTAGCTATTAATCAGAGTGTACTGTGTTTGTTGTGTTTCCATGGTTACCAAAGCTTCTGTTATACACAGGGGGGGGAGGTGGCTGGAGCATCTCAGCTCTGATTACAGAGCCCGGGGGAGGGGACAGACGCACCATGTACTAATTTATAATAGAGGAATATGATGGGGCATTTTTGATAGGGCAATTCTGATAGGGCAGTTTTGATGGGGCAATTATGATGGGGCAGTTTTGATGGTGGCAATTATGATGGGGCAGTTTTGATGGGACAATTCTGATGGGGCAGTTTTGATGGTGGCAATATGATGGGGCAGTTTTGATGGTGGCAATATGATGGGGCAGTTTTGATGGTGGCAATATGATGGGGCAGTTTTGATGGTGGCAATATGATGGGGCAGTTTTGATGGGGCAGTTTTGATGGTGGCAATATGGTGGGGCTGTTTTGATGGGGACAATTTTAGTGGAGCAGTTTTAAAGGTGGCAATATGATAGGGCAGTTTTGATGGGGGCAGTTATGATGGGGCAGTTTTGATGGGGCAATTCTGATGGGGCAGTTTTGATGGTGGCAATATGATGGGGCAGTTTTAATGGGGACAATTTTGATGGGGCAATTCTGATGTGGCAGTTTTTATGGCAGTATGATGGGGCAGTCTTGATGGCGGCCGTTTTAGCAATTCAGCATTCCCACGCATTTTCCACAGGAAATGCATTTTCTAGTTATTAAGTGCTCTTGCATAGCAAGACCACTTACTGTTATCTCACATATATATTATTAGTGGGACTGCTTTAGCAGTCCCACTATTGTTATTCGTTTTTAGTGGGAATGCTTTAGCAGTCCCACTATTGTTATTCGATTTTATTTATTATTTTTAATTTTATTCCGTACGTTTTTCGGTAATGCGTAACTTCTGCATACTTTCAGCTATTAAAACCATTCAACTATCAAAATGTTCGTCTCTTTTAGCTGAGGTGTGCTCTTTTTCAACTTTTTTTCTACCATTTATACTTTTTAAAATATTAAGCTTTTTATCACTTTTTTTTAACATTGAAGTCAATGGGAGCATGCTTGAAATCCTTAAATTTTTCTTCCGCTCCCAAAAGTTTCAGCTCCTTCATACTTTCACCTAGAGACACCAAACAAACTTTAAAATGTTCACAAAATATTCAGCTATCTGGCTATATCTTTTCAGTTTGATATCTTTTACAGTTTTTGAGAAAAAGCTTTTTGTTTAGAGGTCATTTCAGGAAATTTTAGCCATTAATCAGAGTGTACTGTGTGTGTTTTGTTGCCATGGTTACCAAAGCTTCTGTTATACACAGAGGGGGGGAGGTGGCTGGAGCATCTCAGCTTTAATTACAGAGCCCGGGGGGAGGGGACAGACACACCATGTACTGATTATAATAGAGGAATATGATGGGGCAGTTTTGATGGTGGCAATTCTGATGGGGCAGTTTTGATGGCGGTCATTTTAGCAATTTAGCTATTCAGCAATTATTTTTGAAAAAAAAAATATATTTTTGAAAAAAAAAAAAATATTTCTGAAAAAAAAAATTATTTTTGAAAAAAAAAAAATTATTTTTGAAAAAAAAAAAATTATTTTTGAAAAAAAAAAAATCATTTTTGAAAAAAAAAAATTTTTGAAAAAAAAAATTTTGAAAAAAAAATTTTTTTTGAAAAAAAAAATATTTTTGAAAAAAAAATATTTTTGAAAAAAAAAATATTTTTGAAAAAAAAAAAAAATATTTTTGAAAAAAAAAAATATTTTTGAAAAAAAAAAAATTTTTTTGATGGGGCAGTTTTGATGGTGGCAATATGATGGTTTGATGAGGCAATTCTGATGGGGCAGTTTTGATGGTGGCAATATGATGGGACAGTTTTGATGGCAATATGATGGGGGCAATTTTGCTGGGGGCCGTTTTAGCAATTCAGCATTCCCACGCATTTTCCCCAGGAAATGCATTTTCTAGTTTTATTTATTTTTCTTATTATTATTCCGTACGTTTTTCGGTAATGCGTAACTTCTGCATACTTTCAGCTATTAAAACCATTCAACTATCAAAATGTTCGTCTCTTTTAGCTGAGGTGTGCTCTTTTTCAACTTTTTTTCTACCATTTATACTTTTTAAAATATTAAGCTTTTTATCACTTTTTTTTAACATTGAAGTCAATGGGAGCATGCTTGAAATCCTTAAATTTTTCTTCCGCTCCCAAAAGTTTCAGCTCCTTCATACTTTCACCTAAAGACACCAAACAAACTTTAAAATGTTCACAAAATATTCAGCTATCTGGCTATATCTTTTCAGTTTGATATCTTTTACTGTTTTTGAGAAAAAGCTTTTTGTTTAGAGGTCATTTCAAGAAATTTTAGGCATTAATCAGAGTGTACTGTGTGTGTTTTGTTGCCATGGTTACCAAAGCTTCTGTTATACACAGGGGGGAGGTGGCTGGAGCATCTCAGCTCTGATTACAGAGCCCGGGGAAGGGGACAAAAGCTGAAAAATCAGAACATGATTTCTAAACTGCCGCCACTCCCTCATTTTCAAGCCCACCTACACAAATCTTATATCAAAACGTTCAGCTATCCCTGCTGCCACTAAACATGTCCACGGCTAAGCCATAGTCCTGACAGTTTTCACAATATGACCATTTGTTTGCAACTCACACCGTCCATTGACATTCATTGAAACTACACTCTAGCCCCTTCAAATTTGAAGGGCAATTTCTAAACTGCGACCGTGCCTTCAATTTTAATATTTCAGAGACATACTATACATCAAAATCTAGGTCTGGGTCTTGTGATTCTCACAATATAAAGATCTTCGCTGTAGGATTTATAGTTTTTGGGAAAAAGCTTTTTGTTTAGAGGTCATTTCAGGAAATTTTAGCCATTAATCAGAGTGTACTGTGTTTGTTTTGTTGCCATGGTTACCAAAGCTTCTGTTATACACAGGGGGGAGGTGGCTGGAGCATCTCAGCTTTGATTACAGAGCCCGGGGGAGGGGACAGACACACCATGTACTGATTTATAATAGAGGAATATGATGGGGCAGTTTTGATGGGGTAATTCTGATGGGGCAGTTTTGATGGTGGCAATATGATGGGGCAGTTTTGATGGTGGCAATATGATGGGGCTGTTTTGATAGGGCAATTCTGATGGGGCAGTTTTGATGGTGGCAATATGATGGTGCAGTTTTGATGGGGCAATTCTGATGGGGCAGTTTTGATGGTGGCAATATGATGGGACAGTTTTGATGGCAATATGATGGGGGCAATTTTGCTGGGGGCCGTTTTAGCAATTCAGCATTCCCACGCATTTTCCCCAGGAAATGCATTTTCTAGTTCTTATTATTATTATAGCCAAATTTACCACCCTAACTCCTCCCACAGTTTTTACACTACAGAGACAAGTAATATACCAAAACGTGTGGATTGTTCACGAATGGTGTGCTATTACTTTGTGGAACGTTTCGCCGAATGGTTCACGAAATATCGTCGTTTTTGCGGCAAAATTGGTCCCATAGGAATGAATGGGGAAACTAGAGTGGGAGTTGACAAAAGCTAAAAAATCAGAACATGATTTCTAAACTGCCGCCACTCCCTCATTTTCAAGCCCACCTACACAAATCTTATATCAAAACGTTCAGCTATTCCCTGCTGCCACTAAACATGTCCACGGCTAAGCCATAGTCCTGATAGTTTTCACAATATGACCATTTGTTTGCAACTCACGCCGTCCATTGACATTCATTGAAACTACACTCTAGCCCCCTCCAAATTTGAAGGGCAATTTCTAAACTGCGACTGTGCCTTCATTTTTAATATTTCAGAGACATACTATACATCAAAATCTAGGTCTGGGTCTTGTGATTCTCACAATATAAAGATCTTCGCTGTAGAATTTATAGTTTTTGAGAAAAAGCTTTTTGTTTAGAGGTCATTTCAGGAAATTTTAGCCATTAATCAGAGTGTACTGTGTTTGTTTTGTTGCCATGGTTACCAAAGCTTCTGTTATACACAGGGGGGGAGGTGGCTGGAGCATCTCAGCTCTGATTACAGAGCCCAGGGGAGGGGACAGACACAACATGTACTGATTTATAATAGAGGAATATGATGGGGCAGTTTTGATGGGGCAGTTTTAATGGGGCAATTATGATGGGGCCGTTTTGATGGGGCAGTTTTGATGGTGGCAATATGATGGGGCAGTTTTGATAGGAATTGTATTGTGTAGAAATTACATTGTGTTGTGTATTGAGCAGTGCGTGTTAAGCATAAACAGTACATGAGCGTTGGTAGGAAACAGTGGTTGTAAACACAAGATGCTGAAACCCCCCAAATGCATGTGGCCATACCTTCATCTGCGAGGCTTGATAATGCTGATAATTTACCACCCTAACTCCTCCCACAGTTTTTACACATTCGCCGAATGGTTCACGGAATATCATCGTTTTTGCGGCGAAATTGGTCCCATAGGAATGAATGGCGAAAAATTCAAAACTAGAGTGGGAGGTGACAAAAGCTGACAACCCCATGATCATACCACCCTAACTCCTCCCACAGCTTTTAAACTACATAGACAGTAATATACCGAATGTGCGGATTGTTCCCGATTGGTGTGCTATTACTTTGTGGAACGTTTCGCCAAATTTTTCACGAAATATCGTCGTTTTTGCGGAAAATTGGTCCCATAGGAATGAATGGCGAAATGTTCAATGTCATTTAATTGGTGTCCTATTACCTTGTGGAACTTTGTGAAAAGCTGAAAAATACCAGTGTGAATCCGGCCTCAATGTCATTTAATTGGTGTGCTATTACTTTGTGGAACGTTTCGCCAAATGGTTCACGAAATATCGTCGTTTTTGTGGTGAAATTGGTCCCATAGGAATGAATGGTGTAATGTTCAAAACTAGAGTGGGAGGTGACAAAAGCTGACAACCCCATGATCAGCTGAAACATTATGACCGCCCCATGAAAAAAAAAATATTTTTGAAAAAAAAAAAAATATTTTTGAAAAAAAAAAATTATTTTTTAAAAAAAAAAATATATTTGAAAAAAAAAATATTTTTGAAAAAAAAAAATTATTTTTGAAAAAAAAATTACTTTAAAAAAATAATAATTTCGAAAAAAAAATTATTTTTGAAATAAAAAAATTCATTTTTGAAAAAAAAAATTACCTTTGAAAAAAAAAATTACTTTTGAAAAAAAAAATCATTTTTGAAGAAAAAAAAATTCATTTTTGAATAAAAAAAAATAATTTTTGAATAAAAAAAATTCATTTTTGAATAAAAAAATTCATTTTTGAAAAAAAAAATTACTTTTGAAAAAAATGTTCAGCTCTTTCAGCGAATGATGGAACTTTTTTACTACTATTTATACTTTTTAAAATATTAAGCTTTTTAACACTTTTCACACTTACTCAAGCCACTCCATCCCACCCAGTTACTCCGCCCACTCCAGTTATAGAGGCAAGAACACTTTCACAATTTCCCCAGAAATTGTACCTTTTCTAGTTATTATTATTATTATAGCCAAATTTACCACCCTAACTCCTCCCACAGTTTTTGCACTACATAGACAAGTAATATACCAAAACGTGCGGATTGTTCCCGAATGGTGTGCTATTATTTTGTGGAACGTTTCGCCGAATGGTTCACGAAATATCGTCGTTTTTGCGGCAAAATTGGTCCCATAGGAATGAATGGGGAAACTAGAGTGGGAGGTGACAAAAGCTGAAAAATCAGAACATGATTTCTAAACTGCCGCCACTCCCTCATTTTCCAGCCCACCTACACAAATCTTATATCAAAACGTTCAGCTATCCCTGCTGCCACTAAACATGTCCACGGCTAAGCCATAGTCCTGATAGTTTTCACAATATGACCATTTGTTTGCAACTCACGCCGTCCATTGACATTCATTGAAACTACACTCTAGCCCCTTCAAATTTGAAGGGCAATTTCTAAACTGCGACTGTGCCTCCATTTTTAATATTTCAGAGACATACTATACATCAAAATCTAGGTCTGGGTCTTGTGATTCTCACAATATAAAGATCTTCGCTGTAGGATTTATAGTTTTTGGGAAAAAGCTTTTTGTTTAGAGGTCATTTCAGGAAATTTTAGCCATTAATCAGAGTGTACTGTGTTTGTTTTGTTGTGATGGTTACCAAAGCTTCTGTTATACACAGGGGGGGAGGTGGCTTGAGCATCTCAGCTCTGATTACAGAGCCCGGGGGAGGGGACAGACACACCATGTACTGATTTATAATAGAGGAATATGATGGGGCAGTTTTAATGGGGCAGTTTTGATGGTGGCAATAAGATGGAGCAGTTTTGGTGGGGCAATTGTGATAGGGCAGTTTTGATGGTGGCAATATGATGGGGCAGTTTTGATAGGGCAATTCTGATGGGGCAGTTTTGATGGTGGCAATATGATGGGGCAATTCTGATGGGGCAGTTTTGATGGTGGCAATATGATGGGGCTGTTTTGATAGGGCAATTCTGATGGGGCAGTTTTGATGGTGGCAATATGATGGGGCAGTTGTGATGGGGCAATTCTGATGGGGCAGTTTTGATGGGGCAATTCTGATGGGGCAGTTTTGATGGTGGCAATATGATGGGGCAGTTTTGATGGGACAATTCTGATGGGGCAGTTTTGATGGCAGTTTTTGAGAAAAAAAAATATTTTTGTAAAAAAAAATTTCGTTTAAAAAAAAAAAAAAAACATTTTTGAAAAAAAAAAACTTTTGAAAAAAATGTTCAGCTCTTTCAGCTAATGATGGGACTTCAACTTTTTTACTACTATTTATACTTTTTAAAATATTAAGCTTTTTAACACTTTTCACAGTTACTCAAGCCACTCCACCCAGTTACTCTGCCCACTCCAGTTGTAGAGGCAAGAACACTTTTCACAATTTCCCCAGAAATTGTAGCTTTTCTAGTTAAGTGTTCTTGCATAGCAAGACCACTTACTGTTATCTCACATATATATTATTAGTGGGAATGCTTTAGCAGTCCCACTATTGTTATTCAATTTTATTTATTTTTAATTTTAATTTTAATATTTTTATTCCGTACGTTTTTTGGTTCTGCGTAACTTCTGCATACTTTCAGCTATTAAAACCATTCAACTATTAAAATGTTTGTCTCTTTTAGCTGATGTGTGCTCTTTTTCAACTTTTTTTCTACCATTTATACTTTTTAAAATATTAAGCTTTTTAACACTTTTTTTAACATTGAAGTCAATGGGAGCATGCTTGAAATCCTTAAATTCTTCTTCCGCTCCCAAAAGTTTCAGCTCCTTTATACTTTCACCTAGAGACACCAAACAAACTTTAAAATGTTCACAAAATATTCAGCTATCTGGCTATATCTTTTCAGTTTGATATCTTTTACAGTTTTTAAGAAAAAGCTTTTTGTTTAGAGGTCATTTCAGGAAATTTTAGCCATTAATCAGAGTGTACTGTGTTTGTTTTGTTGCCATGGTTACCAAAGCTTCTGTTATACACAGGGGGGAGGTGGCTGGAGTATCTCAGCTCTGATTACAGAGCCCGGGGGAGGGGACAGACACACCATGTACTGATTTATAATAGAGGAATATGATGGGGCAGTTTTGATGGGGTAATTCTGATGGGGCAGTTTTGATGGTGGCAATATGATGGGGCAGTTTTGATGGGGCAATTCTGATGGGGCAGTTTTGATGGTGGCAATATGATGGGGCAGTTTTGATGGGGGCAGTTTTGATGGTGGCAATATGATAGGGGCAGTTTTGATGGGGCAATTCTGATGGGGCAGTTTTGATGGTGGCAATATGATGGGGCAGTTTTGATGGGGCAATTCTGATGGGGCAGTTTTGATGGTGGCAATATGATGGGGCAGTTTTGATAGGGCAATTCTGATGGGGCAGTTTTGATGGGGCAATTCTGATGGGGCAGTTTTGATGGGGGCAGTTTTGATGGTGGCAATATGATGGGGCAGTTTTGATGGGGCAATTCTGATGGGGCAGTTTTTATGGTGGCAATATGATGGGGCAGTTTTGATGGGGACAATTTTGATGGGGCAATTCTAATGGGGCAGTTTTGATGGCAATATGATGGGGGCAGTTTTGATGGTGGCAATATGATGGGGCAGTTTTGATGGTGGTAATATGATGGGGCAATTCTGATGGGGCAGTTTTGATGGTGGCAATATGATGGGGCAGTTTTGATCGGGCAATTCTGATGGTGGCAATATGATGGGACAATTTTGATGGAGCAATTCTGATGGTGCAGTTTTGATGGCGGCAATATGATGGGGCAGTTTTAATGGGGACAATTTTGATGGGGCAATTCTGATGGGGCAGTTTTGATGGCAGAATGATGGGGCAGTTTTGATGGCGGCCGTTTTAGCAATTTAGCTATTCAGCATTCCCACGCATTTTCCCCAGGATATGCATTTTCTAGTTAGTGGGAATGCTTTAGCAGTCCCACTATTGTTATTCGTTTTTTTATTTATTAGTGGGAATGCTTTAGCAGTCCCACTATTGTTATTCGATTTTATTTATTTTTAAACTTAATTTTAAACTTAATTTTAATCTTAATTTTATTCGTACGTTTTTTGGTTCTGCGTAACTTCTGCATACTTTCAGCTATTAAAACCATTCAACTATCAAAATGTTCATCTCTTTTAGCTGATGTGTGCTCTTTTTCAACTTTTTTTCTACCATTTATACTTTTTAAAATATTAAGCTTTTTAATCACTTTTTTTAACATTGAAGTCAATGGGAGCATGCTTGAAATCCTTAAATTCTTCTTCCGCTCCCAAAAGTTTCAGCTCCTTCATACTTTCACCTAGAGACACCAAACAAACTTTAAAATGTTCACAAAATATTCAGCTATCTGGCTATATCTTTTCAGTTTGATATCTTTTACAGTTTTTGAAAAAAAGCTTTTTGTTTAGAGGTCATTTCAGGAAATTTTAGCCATTAATCAGAGTGTACTACTTGTTTTGTTGCCATGGTTACCAAAGCTTCTGTTATACACAGGGGGGGAGGTGGCTGGAGCATCTCAGCTCTGATTACAGAGCCCGGGGGAGGGGACAGACACACCATGTACTGATTTATAATAGAGGAATATAATGGGCCAGTTTTGATGGGGTAATTCTGATGGGGCAGTTTTGATGGTGGCAATATGATGGGGCAGTTTTGATGGGGCAATTCTGATGGGGCAGTTTTGATGGTGGCAATATGATGGGGCAGTTTTGATGGGGCAATTCTGATGGGGCAGTTTTGATGGTGGCAATATGATGGGGCAGTTTTGATGGGGACAATTTTTATGGAGCAGTTTTAAAGGTGGCAATATGATGGGGCAGTTTTGATGGGGGCAGTTTTGATGGTGGCAATATGATAGGGGCAGTTTTGATGGGGCAATTCTGATGGGGCTGTTTTGATGGTGGCAATATGATGGGGCAGTTTTGATGGGGCAATTCTGATGGGGCAGTTTTGATTGTGGCAATATGATGGGGCAGTTTTGATAGGGCAATTCTGATGGGGCAGTTTTGATGGGGCAATTCTGATGGGGCAGTTTTGATGGGGGCAGTTTTGATGGTGGCAATATGATGGGGCAGTTTTGATGGGGCAATTCTGATGGGGCAGTTTTTATGGTGGCAATATGATGGGGCAGTTTTGATGGGGACAATTTTGATGGGGCAATTCTAATGGGGCAGTTTTGATGGCAATATGATGGGGGCAGTTTTGATGGTGGCAATATGATGGGGCAGTTTTGATGGTGGTAATATGATGGGGCAATTCTGATGGGGCAGTTTTGATGGTGGCAATATGATGGGGCAGTTTTGATGGGGCAATTCTGATGGTGGCAATATGATGGGACAATTTTGATGGAGCAATTCTAATGGTGCAGTTTTGATGGCGGCAATATGATGGGGCAGTTTTAATGGGGACAATTTTGATGGGGCAATTCTGATGGGGCAGTTTTGATGGCAGAATGATGGGGCAGTTTTGATGGCGGCCGTTTTAGCAATTTAGCTATTCAGCATTCCCACGCATTTTCCCCAGGATATGCATTTTCTAGTTAGTGGGAATGCTTTAGCAGTCCCACTATTGTTATTCGTTTTTTTATTTATTAGTGGGAATGCTTTAGCAGTCCCACTATTGTTATTCGATTTTATTTATTTTTAAACTTAATTTTAAACTTAATTTTAATCTTAATTTTATTCCGTACGTTTTTTGGTTCTGCGTAACTTCTGCATACTTTCAGCTATTAAAACCATTCAACTATCAAAATGTTCATCTCTTTTAGCTGATGTTTGCTCTTTTTCAACTTTTTTTCTACCATTTATACTTTTTAAAATATTAAGCTTTTTAATCACTTTTTTTTAACATTGAAGTCAATGGGAGCATGCTTGAAATCCTTAAATTCTTCTTCCGCTCCCAAAAGTTTCAGCTCCTTCATACTTTCACCTAGAGACACCAAACAAACTTTAAAATGTTCACAAAATATTCAGCTATCTGGCTATATCTTTTCAGTTTGATATCTTTTACAGTTTTTGAAAAAAAGCTTTTTGTTTAGAGGTCATTTCAGGAAATTTTAGCCATTAATCAGAGTGTACTGTTTGTTTTGTTGCCATGGTTACCAAAGCTTCTGTTATACACAGGGGGGAGGTGGCTGGAGCATCTCAGCTCTGATTACAGAGCCCGGGGGAGGGGACAGACACACCATGTACTGATTTATAATAGAGGAATATAATGGGCCAGTTTTGATGGGGTAATTCTGATGGGGCAGTTTTGATGGTGGCAATATGATGGGGCAGTTTTGATGGGGCAATTCTGATGGGGCAGTTTTGATGGTGGCAATATGATGGGACAGTTTTGATGGGGCAATTCTGATGGGGCAGTTTTGATGGTGGCAATATGATGGGGCAGTTTTGATGGGGACAATTTTTATGGAGCAGTTTTAAAGGTGGCAATATGATGGGGCAGTTTTGATGGGGGCAGTTTTGATGGTGGCAATATGATGGGGCAGTTTTAATGGGGACAATTTTGATGGGGCAGTTTTGATGGCAGTATGATGGGGCGGTTTTGATGGCGGTCGTTTTAGCAATTTAGCTATTCAGCAATTATTTTTGAAAAAAAATTATTTTTGAAAAAAAAAAATTATTTTTGAAAAAAATAAATCATTTTTGAAAAAAAAAATATTTTTGAAAAAAAAAAATATTTTTGAAAAAAAAAATTATTTTTGAAAAAAAAAATCATTTTTGAAAAAAAAAATTATTTTTGAAAAAAAAAAATTATTTTTGAAAAAAAAAATTATTTTTGAAAAAAAAATATTTTTGAAAAAAAAAATTATTTTTGAAAAAAAAAAAATATTTTTGAAAAAAAAAATATATATTTTTGAAAAAAAAAATATTTTTGAAAAAAAAATTATTTTTGAAAAAAAAAAAATATTTTTGAAAAAAAAATTCATTTTTGAAAAAAAAAATTACTTTTGAAAAAAAAATTACTTTTAGTTTTGATAGGGCAATTCTGATGGGGCAGTTTTGATGGGGACAATTTTGATGGGGCAATTCTAATGGGGAAGTTTTGATGGCAATATGATGGGGGCAGTTTTGATAGTGGCAATATGATGGGGCAGTTTTGATGGTAGTAATATGATGGGGCAATTCTGATGGGGCAGTTTTGATGGTGGCAACATGATGGGGCAGTTTTGATGGGGCAATTCTGATGGTGGCAATATGATGGGACAATTTTGATGGAGCAATTCTGATGGGGCAGTTTTGATGGTGGCAATATGATGGGGCAGTTTTAATGGGGACAATTTTGATGGGGCAATTCTGATGGGGCAGTTTTGATGGCGGCCGTTTTAGCAATTTAGCTATTCAGCATTCCCACGCATTTTCCCCAGGAAATGCATTTTCTAGTTCTTCTTATTCTTCTTATTCCGTACGTTTTTTGGCTCTGCGTAACTTCTGCATACTTTCAGCTATTAAAACCATTCAACTATTAAAATGTTCGTCTCTTTTAGCTGATGTGTGCTCTTTTTCAATTTTTTTTCTACCATTTATACTTTTTAAAATATTAAGGTTTTTAGCACTTTTTTTAACATTGAAGTCAATGGGAGCATGCTTGAAATCCTTAAATTCTTCTTCCGCTCCCAAAAGTTTCAGCTCCTTCATACTTTCACCTACAGACGCCAAACAAACTTTAAAATGTTCACAAAATATTCAGCTATCTGGTTATATCTTTTCAGTTTGATATCTTTTACAGTTTTTGAGAAAAAGCTTTTTGTTTAGAGGTCATTTTAGGAAATTTTAGCCATTAATCAGAGTGTACTGTGTTTGTTTTGTTGCCATGGTTACCAAAGCTTCTGTTATACACAGGGGGGGAGGTGGCTGGAGCATCTCAGCTCTGATTACAGAGCCCGGGGGAGGGGACAGACACACCATGTACTGATTTATAATAGAGGAATATTATGGGGCAGTTTTGATGGGGTCATTCTGATGGGGCAGTTTTGATGGGGCAATTATGATGGGGCAGTTTTGATGGGGCAATTCTGATGGGGCAGTTTTGATGGTGGCAATATGATGGGGCAGTTTTGATGGGGGCAGTTTTGATGGTGGCAATATGATGGGGGCAGTTTTGATGGGGCAATTCTGATGGAGCAGTTTTGATGGTGGCAATATGACGGGGCAGTTTTGATGGGGCAATTCTGATGGGCAGTTTTGATGGGGCAATTCTGATGGGGCAGTTTTGATGGTGGCAATATGATGAGGCAGTTTTGATAGGGCAATTCTGATGGGGCAGTTTTGATGGGGGCAGTTTTGATGGTGGCAATATGATGGGGCAGTTTTGATGGGGCAATTCTGATGGGGCAGTTTTGATGGTGGCAATATGATGGGGCAGTTTTGATGGGGCAATTCTGATGGGGCAGTTTTGATGGTGGCAATATGATGGGGCAGTTTTGATGGGGACAATTTTGATGGGGCAATTCTAATGGGGCAGTTTTGATGGCAATATGATGGGGGCAGTTTTGATGGTGGCAATATGATGGGGCAGTTTTGATGGTGGTAATATGATGGGGCAATTCTGATGGGGCAGTTTTGATGGTGGCAATATGATGGGGCAGTTTTGATGGGGCAATTCTGATTGGGCAGTTTTGATGGCAGTATGATGGGGCAGTTTTGATGGCGGCCGTTTTAGCAATTTAGCTATTCAGCATTCCCACGCATTTTCCCCAGGAAATGCATTTTCTAGTTAGTGGGACTGCTTTAGCAGTCCCACTATTGTTATTCGATTTTATTTATTATTTTTAATAATTTTAATTTTATTCCGTACGTTTTTCGGTAATGCGTAACTTCTGCATACTTTCAGCTATTAAAACCATTCAACTATCAAAATGTTCGTCTCTTTTAGCTGAGGTGTACTCTTTTTCAACTTTTTTCCTACCATTTATACTTTTTAAAATATTAAGCTTTTTATCACTTTTTTTTAACATTGAAGTCAATGGGAGCATGCTTGAAATCCTTAAATTTGTCTTCCGCTCCCAAAAGTTTCAGCTCCTTCATACTTTCACCTAGAGACACCAAACAAACTTTAAAATGTTCACAAAATATTCAGCTATCTGGCTATATCTTTTACAGTTTTTGAGAAAAAGCTTTTTGTTTAGAGGTCATTTCAAGAAATTTTAGCCATTAATCAGAGTGTACTGTGTGTGTTTTGTTGCCATGGTTACCAAAGCTTCTGTTATACACAGGGGGGAGGTGGCTGGAGCATCTCAGCTCTGATTACAGAGCCCGGGGGGAGAGGACAAAAGCTGAAAAATCAGAACATGATTTCTAAACTGCTGCCACTCCCTCATTTTCAAGCCCACCTACACAAATCTTATATCAAAACGTTCAGCTATCCCTGCTGCCACTAAACATGTCCACGGCTAAGCCATAGTCCTGACAGTTTTCACAATATGACCATTTGTTTGCAACTCACGCCGTCCATTGACATTCATTGAAACTACACTCTAGCCCCTTCAAATTTGAAGGGCAATTTCTAAACTGCGACTGTGCCTCCATTTTTAATATTTCGGAGACATACTATACATCAAAATCTAGGTCTGGGTCTTGTGATTCTCACAATATAAAGATCTTCGCTGTAGGATTTATAGTTTTTGGGAAAAAGCTTTTTGTTTAGAGGTCATTTCAGGAAATTTTAGCCATTAATCAGAGTGTACTGTGTTTGTTTTGTTGTGATGGTTACCAAAGCTTCTGTTATACACAGGGGGGGAGGTGGCTGGAGCATCTCAGCTCTGATTACAGAGCCCGGGGGAGGGGACAGACACACCATGTACTGATTTATAATAGAGGAATATGATGGGGCAGTTTTGATAGGGCAATTCTGATGGGGCAGTTTTAATGGGGCAATTATGATGGGGCAGTTTTGATGGTGGCAATAAGATGGGGCCGTTTTGGTGGGGCAATTATGATGGGGCAGTTTTGATGGTGGCAATATGATGGGGCAGTTTTGATAGGGCAATTCTGATGGGGCAGTTTTGATGGTGGCAATATGATGGGGCAATTCTGATGGGGCAGTTTTGATAATGGCAATATGATGGGGCTGTTTTGATAGGGCAATTCTGATGGGTCAGTTTTGTTGGTGGCAATATGATGGGGCAGTTTTGATGGGGCAATTCTGATGGGGCAGTTTTGATGGGGCAATTCTGATGGGGCAGTTTTGATGGGGCAGTTTTGATGGGACAATTCTGATGGGGCAGTTTTGATGGCAGTTTTTGAAAAAAAAATTATTTTTGAAAAAAAAATTCGTTTAAAAAAAAAAATCATTTTTGAAAAAAAATAATTCATTTTTGAAAAAAAAACCTTTTGAAAAAAATGTTCAGCTCTTTCAGCTAATGATGGGACTTCAACTTTTTTACTACTATTTATACTTTTTAAAATATTAAGCTTTTTAACACTTTTCACAGTTACTCAAGCCACTCCACCCAGTTACTCCGCCCACTCCAGTTGTAGAGGCAAGAACACTTTTCACAATTTCCCCAGAAATTGTAGCTTTTCTAGTTAAGTGTTCTTGCATAGCAAGACCACTTACTGTTATCTCACATATATATTATTCTTCTTATTAAGTGTTCTTGCATAGCAAGACCACTTACTGTTATCTCACATATATATTATTCTTATTATTATAGCCAAATTTACCACCCTAACTCCTCCCACAGTTTTTACACTACATAGGCAAGTAATATACCGAAACGTGCGGATTGTTCCCGAATGGTGTGCTATTACTTTGTGGAACGTTTCGCCGAATGGTTCACGAAATGTCGTCGTTTTTGCGGCGAAATTGGTCCCATAGGAATGAATGGGGAAACTAGAGTGGGAGATGACAAAAGCTGGAAAATCAGAACATGATTTCTAAACTGCCGCCACTCCCTCATTTTCAAGCCCACCTACACAAATCTTATATCAAAACGTTCAGCTATCCCTGCTGCCACTAAACATGTCCACGGCTAAGCCATAGTCCTGATAGTTTTCACAATATGACCATTTGTTTGCAACTCACGCCGTCCATTGACATTCATTGAAACTACACTCTAGCCCCCTCCAAATTTGAAGGGCAATTTCTAAACTGCGACTGTGCCTTCATTTTTAATATTTCAGAGACATACTATACATCAAAATCTAGGTCTGGGTCTTGTGATTCTCACAATATAAAGATCTTCACTGTAGGATGTATAGTTTTTAAAATACGGCAATTTGTTTAGAGGTCATTTCAGGAAATTTTAGCCATTAATCAGAGTGTACTGTTAGTGTTTGTTTTGTTGCCATGGTTACCAAAGCTTCTGTTATACACAGGGGGGAAGGTGGCTGGAGCATCTCAGCTGATTACAGAGCCCGGGGGAGGGAACAGACACACCATGTACTGATTTATAATAGAGGAATATGATGGGGCAGTTTTGATGGGGTAATTCTGATGGGGCAGTTTTGATGAAGCAGTATTTGGGAAGCATAAACAGGGCATGAGCGTTGCTAGGAAACAGTGGTTGTAAACACAAAATGCTGAGACACTCCAAATGCATGTGACTTCATCTGCTAGACTTGATAATGCTTGTAGACTCCTCCCACAGTTTTCACACTACAGAGACAAATAATATACCGAAACGAGCGGATTGTTCCCGATTGGTGTGATATTTGTGGAATGTTTTGCCGAATGGTCCAGGAAATGACGTTTTTGCGGCGAAATTGGTCCCATAGGAATGAATGGCGAAATGTTCAAAACTAGAGTGGGAAGTGACAAAAGCTGACAACCCCATGATCAGCCAAAACATTATGACCACCCCATGATCAGCCAAAACATTATGATCGCCCCATGTAAAAAAAAAAAAAAATTTTGAAAAAAGTAAAAAAATAATTTTTGAAAAAAAAAATCATTTTTGAAAAAAAAAAAATATTTTTGAAAAAAAAAAAAATATTTTTGAAAAAAAAAAAATTTTTGAAAAAAAAAAATATTTTTGAAAAAAAAAATTCTTTTAAAAAAAAAATTATTTTTGAAAAAAAAATATATTTGAAAAAAAAAAAATATTTTTGAAAAAAAAAATTATTTTTGAAAAAAAAATTACTTAAAAAAAAATAATAATTTCGAAAAAAAAATTATTTTTGAAATAAAAAAATTCATTTTTGAAAAAAAAAATTACCTTTGAAAAAAAAAATTACTTTTGAAAAAAAAATCATTTTTGAAGAAAAAAAAATCATTTTTGATTAAAAAAAATTCATTTTTGAAAAAAAAAATTACTTTTGAAAAAAATGTTCAGCTCTTTCAGCGAATGATGGAACTTTTTTACTACTATTTATACTTTTTAAAATATTAAGCTTTTTAACACTTTTCACAGTTACTCAAGCCACTCCACCCCACCCAGTTACTCCGCCCACTCCAGTTGTAGAGGAAAGAACACTTTCACAATTTCCCCAGAAATTGTACCTTTTCTAGTTATTATTATTATTATAGCCAAATTTACCACCTTAACTCCTCCCACAGTTTTTACACTACATAGACAAGTAATATACCAAAACGTGCGGATTGTTCCCGAATGGTGTGCTATTATTTTGTGGAACGTTTCGCCAAAGGGTTCACGAAATATCGTCGTTTTTGCAGCGAAATTGGTCCCATAGGAATGAATGGGGAAGCTAGAGTGGGAGGTGACAAAAGCTGAAAAATCAGAACATGATTTCTAAACTGTCGCCACTCCCTCATTTTCAAGCCCACCTACACAAATCTTATATCAAAACGTTCAGCTATCCCTGCTGCCACTAAACATGTCCACGGCTAAGCCATAGTCCTGATAGTTTTCACAATATGACCATTTGTTTACAACTCACACCGTCCATTGACATTCATTGAAACTACACTCTAGCCCCTTCAAATTTGAAGGGCAATTTCTAAACTGTGACCGTGCCTTCAATTTTAATATTTCAGAGACATACTATACATCAAAATCTAGGTCTGGGTCTTGTGATTCTCACAATATAAAGATCTTCGCTGTAGGATGTATAGTTTTTAAAATACGGCCATTTGTTTAGAGGTCATTTCAGGAAATTTTAGCCATTAATCAGAGTGTACTGTTTGTTTTGTTGCCATGGTTACCAAAGCTTCTGTTATACACAGGGGGGGAGGTGGCTGGAGCATCTGAGCTCTGATTACAGAGCCCGGGGGAGGGGGACAGACACACCATGTACTGATTTATAATAGAGGAATATGATGGGGCAGTTTTGATGGGGTAATTCTGATGGGGCAGTTTTGATGGTGGCAATATGATGGGGCAGTTTTGATGGGGTAATTCTGATGGGGCAGTTTTGATGAAGTAGTATTTGGGAAGCATAAACAGGGCATGAGCGTTGCTAGGAAACAGTGGTTGTAAACACAAGATGCTGAGACACCCCAAATGCATGTGACTTCATCTGCTAGACTTGATAATGCTTGTAGACTCCTCCCACAGTTTTTACACTACAGAGACAAGTAATATACCGAAACGAGCGGATTGTTCCCGATTGGTGTGTTATTACTTTGTGGAATGTTTCGCCGAATGGTCCACGAAATGACGTTTTTGCGGCAAAATTGGTCCCATAGGAATGAAAGGCGAAATGTTCCAAACTAGAGTGGGAGGTGACAAAAGCTGACAACCCCATGATCAGCCAAAACATTATGACCGCCCCATGTAAAAAAAAAAAATATTTTGAAAAAAAAAAAAAAAATCATTTTTGAAAAAAAAAAACAAATTCATTTTTGAAAAAAAAAAAAATATTTTTGAAAAAAAAAAATCATTTTTGAAAAAAAAAAATTTGAAAAAAAAATATATATTTTTGAGAAAAAAAATTCATTTTTGAAAAAAAAATTCATTTTTGAAAAGAAAATATATTTTTGAAAAAAAAATATATTTTTGAAAAAAAAAATATATTTTTGAAAAAAAATATATATTTTTGAAAAAAAATATATATTTTTGAAAAAAAATATATATTCTTGAAAAAAAATATATATTTTTGAAAAAAAAATATATTTTTGAAAAAAAATATATATTTTTGAAAAAAATATATATTTTTGAAAAAATATATATATTTTTGAAAAAAAATATATATATTTTTGAAAAAAACATTTTTTGAAAAAAAAAAATTTTGAAAAAAAAAATCACTTTTGAAAAAAAAAAAATCATTTTTGAAAAAAAAAAATGTTTGTGCTCTTTCAGCTAATGATGAGACTTCAACTTTTTTACTACTATTTATACTTTTTAAAATATTAAGCTTTTTAACACTTTTCACAGTTACTCCAGCCACTCCAACCACACAACAGTTACTCAAGCCACTCCACCCAGTTACTCCGCCCACTCCAGTTGTAGAGGCAAGAACACTTTCACAATTTCCCCAGAAATTGTACCTTTTCTAGTTATTAAGTGTTCTTGCATAGCAAGACCACTTACTGTTATCTCACATATATATTATTATTATAGCCAAATTTACCACCCTAACTCCTCCCACAGTTTTTACACTACATAGACAAGTAATATACCAAAATGTGCGGATTGTTCCCGAATGGTGTGCTATTACTTTGTGGAACGTTTCCCCGAATGGTTCACGAAATATCGTCATTTTTGCGGCGAAATTGGTCCCATAGGAATGAATGGGGAAACTAGAGTGGGAGATGACAAAAGCTGGAAAATCAGAACATGATTTCTAAACTGCTGCCACTCCCTCATTTTTAAGCCCACCTACACAAATCTTATATCAAAACGTTCAGCTATCCCTGCTGCCACTAAACATGTCCATGGCTAAGCCATAGTCCTGATAGTTTTCACAATATGACCATTTGTTTGCAACTCACGCCGTCCATTGACATTCATTGAAACTACACTCTAGCCCCTTCAAATTTGAAGGGCAATTTCTAAACTGCGATCGTGCCTTCAATTTTAATATTTCAGAGACATACTATGTATCAAAATCTAGGTCTGGGTCTTGTGATTCTCACAATATAAAGATCTTCGCTGTAGGATGTATAGTTTTTAAAATACGGCCATTTGTTTAGAGGTCATTTCAGGAAATTTTAGCCATTAATCAGAGTGTACTGTTAGTGTTTGTTTTGTTGCCATGGTTACCAAAGCTTCTGTTATACACAGGGGGGAAGGTGGCTGGAGCATCTCAGCTGATTACAGAGCCCGGGGGAGGGGACAGACACACCATGTACTGATTTATAATAGAGGAATATGATGGGGCAGTTTTGATGGGGTAATTCTGATGGGGCAGTTTTGATGAAGCAGTATTTGGGAAGCATAAACAGGGCATGAGCGTTGCTAGGAAACAGTGGTTGTAAACACAAGATGCTGAGACACCCCAAATGCATGTGACTTCATCTGCTAGACTTGATAATGCTTGTAGACTCCTCCCACAGTTTTCACACTACAGAGACAAATAATATACCGAAACGAGCGGATTGTTCCCGATTGGTGTGTTATTACTTTGTGGAATGTTTTGCCGAATGGTCCACGAAATGACGTTTTTGCGGCGAAATTGGTCCCATAGGAATGAATGGCGAAATGTTCAAAACTAGAGTGGGAAGTGACAAAAGCTGACAACCCCATGATCAGCCAAAACATTATGACCACCCCATGATCAGCCAAAACATTATGACCGCCCCATGTAAAAAAAAAAAATATTTTTGAAAAAAAAAAAAAAATTTTTGAAAAAAGTAAAAAAATAATTTTTGAAAAAAAAATCATTTTTGAAAAAAAAAAAATATTTTTGAAAAGAAAAAAATATTTTTGAAAAAAAAAATATTTTTGAAAAAAAAAACATTATTTTTGAAAAAAAAAAATATTTTTGAAAAAAAAATTTCTTTTAAAAAAAAATTATTTTTGAAAAAAAAATATATTTGAAAAAAAAAAATATTTTTGAAAAAAAAAAATTATTTTTGAAAAAAAAATTACTTTAAAAAAAATAATAATTTCGAAAAAAAAATTATTTTTGAAATAAAAAAATTCATTTTTGAAAAAAAAAATTACCTTTGAAAAAAAAAATTACTTTTGAAAAAAAAAATCATTTTTGAAGAAAAAAAAATCATTTTTGATTAAAAAAAATTCATTTTTGAAAAAAAAAATTACTTTTGAAAAAAATGTTCAGCTCTTTCAGCGAATGATGGAACTTTTTTACTACTATTTATACTTTTTAAAATATTAAGCTTTTTAACACTTTTCACAGTTACTCAAGCCACTCCACCCCACCCAGTTACTCCGCCCACTCCAGTTGTAGAGGCAAGAACACTTTCACAATTTCCCCAGAAATTGTACCTTTTCTAGTTATTATTATTATTATAGCCAAATTTACCACCCTAACTCCTCCCACAGTTTTTACACTACATAGACAAGTAATATACCGAAACGTGCGAATTGTTCCCGAATGGTGTGCTATTATTTTGTGGAACGTTTCGCCGAATGGTTCACGAAATATCCTTGTTTTTGCGGCGAAATTGGTCCCATAGGAATGAATGGGAAAACTAGAGTGGGAGGTGACAAAAGCTGAAAAATCAGAACATGATTTCTAAACTGCCGCCACTCCCTCATTTTCAAGCCCACCTACACAAATCTTATATCAAAACGTTCAGCTATCCCTGCTGCCACTAAACATGTCCACGGCTAAGCCATAGTCCTGATAGTTTTCACAATATGACCATTTGTTTGCAACTCACACCGTCCATTGACATTCATTGAAACTACACTCTAGCCCCTTCAAATTTGAAGGGCAATTTCTAAACTGCGACCGTGCCTTCAATTTTAATATTTCAGAGACATACTATACATCAAAATCTAGGTCTGGGTCTTGTGATTCTCACAATATAAAGATCTTCGCTGTAGGATGTATAGTTTTTAAAATACGGCCATTTGTTTAGAGGTCATTTCAGGAAATTTTAGCCATTAATCAGAGTGTACTGTTTGTTTTGTTGCCATGGTTACCAAAGCTTCTGTTATACACAGGGGGGGAGGTGGCTGGAGCATCTGAGCTCTGATTACAGAGCCCGGGGGAGGGGGACAGACACACCATGTACTGATTTATAATAGAGGAATATGATGGGGCAGTTTTGATGGGGTAATTCTGATGGGGCAGTTTTGATGGTGGAAATATGATGGGGCAGTTTTGATGGGGTAATTCTGATGGGGCAGTTTTGATGAAGTAGTATTTGGGAAGCTTAAACAGGGCATGAGCGTTGCTAGGAAACAGTGGTTGTAAACACAAGATGCTGAGACACCCCAAATGCATGTGACTTCATCTGCTAGACTTGATAATGCTTGTAGACTCCTCCCACAGTTTTTACACTACAGAGACAAGTAATATACCGAAACGAGCGGATTGTTCCCGATTGGTGTGTTATTACTTTGTGGAATGTTTCGCCGAATGGTCCACGAAATGACGTTTTTGCGGCAAAATTGGTCCCATAGGAATGAAAGGCGAAATGTTCCAAACTAGAGTGGGAGGTGACAAAAGCTGACAACCCCATGATCAGCCAAAACATTATGACCGCCCCATGTAAAAAAAAAAAATATTTTGAAAAAAAAAAAATCATTTTTGAAAAAAAAAAACAAATTCATTTTTGAAAAAAAAAAAATATTTTTGAAAAAAAAAAATCATTTTTGAAAAAAAAAAATCATTTTTGAAAAAAAAAAAAAATCATTTTTGAAAAAAAAAAATTTGAAAAAAAAATATATATTTTTGAGAAAAAAAATTCATTTTTGAAAAAAAAATTCATTTTTGAAAAGAAAATATATTTTTGAAAAAAAAAATATATTTTTGAAAAAAAATATATATTTTTGAAAAAAAATATATATTCTTGAAAAAAAATATATATTTTTGAAAAAAATATATATTTTTGAAAAAAAATATATATTTTTGAAAAAATATATATATTTTTGAAAAAAAATATATATATTTTTGAAAAAAACATTTTTTGAAAAAAAAAAATTTTGAAAAAAAAATCACTTTTGAAAAAAAAAAAATCATTTTTGAAAAAAAAAATGTTTGTGCTCTTTCAGCTAATGATGAGACTTCAACTTTTTTACTACTATTTATACTTTTTAAAATATTAAGCTTTTTAACACTTTTCACAGTTACTCCAGCCACTCCAACCACACAACAGTTACTCAAGCCACTCCACCCAGTTACTCCGCCCACTCCAGTTGTAGAGGCAAGAACACTTTCACAATTTCCCCAGAAATTGTACCTTTTCTAGTTATTAAGTGTTCTTGCATAGCAAGACCACTTACTGTTATCTCACATATATATTATTATTATAGCCAAATTTACCACCCTAACTCCTCCCACAGTTTTTACACTACATAGACAAGTAATATACCAAAATGTGCGGATTGTTCCCGAATGGTGTGCTATTACTTTGTGGAACGTTTCCCCGAATGGTTCACGAAATATCGTCATTTTTGCGGCGAAATTGGTCCCATAGGAATGAATGGGGAAACTAGAGTGGGAGATGACAAAAGCTGGAAAATCAGAACATGATTTCTAAACTGCCGCCACTCCCTCATTTTTAAGCCCACCTACACAAATCTTATATCAAAACGTTCAGCTATCCCTGCTGCCACTAAACATGTCCATGGCTAAGCCATAGTCCTGATAGTTTTCACAATATGACCATTTGTTTGCAACTCACGCCGTCCATTGACATTCATTGAAACTACACTCTAGCCCCTTCAAATTTGAAGGGCAATTTCTAAACTGCGATCGTGCCTTCAATTTTAATATTTCAGAGACATACTATATATCAAAATCTAGGTCTGGGTCTTGTGATTCTCACAATATAAAGATCTTCGCTGTAGGATGTATAGTTTTTAAAATACGGCCATTTGTTTAGAGGTCATTTCAGGAAATTTTAGCCATTAATCAGCGTGTACTGTGTTTGTTTTGTTGCCATGGTTACCAAAGCTTCTGTTATACACAGGGGGGGAGGTGGCTGGAGCATCTCAGCTCTGATTACAGAGCCCGGGGGAGGGGGACAGACACACCATGTACTGATTTATAATAGAGGAATATGATGGGGCAGTTTTGATGGGGTAATTCTGATGGGGCAGTTTTGATGAAGTAGTATTTGGGAAGCATAAACAGGGCATGAGCGTTGCTAGGAAACAGTGGTTGTAAACACAAGATGCTGAGACACCCCAAATGCATGTGACTTCATCTGCTAGACTTGATAATGCTTGTAGACTCCTCCCACAGTTTTTACACTACAGAGACAAGTAATATACCGAAACGAGCGGATTGTTCCCGATTGGTGTGTTATTACTTTGTGGAATGTTTCGCCGAATGGTCCACGAAATGACGTTTTTGCGGCAAAATTGGTCCCATAGGAATGAATGGCGAAATGTTCAAAACTAGAGTGGGAGGTGACAAAAGCTGACAACCCCATGATCAGCCAAAACATTATGACCGCCCCATGTAAAAAAAAATATTTTTGAAAAAAAAAATAATAATTTTTGAAAAAAAATTTTTTTTGAAAAAAAAAAAAAAATGTTTGAAAAAAAAATAATTTTTGAAAAAATAAAAATAAAATCATTTTTGAAAAAAAAATATTTTTGAAAAAAAAATTATTTTTGAAAAAAAAAAAATTTTTTGAAAAAAAAAAATTTTTGAAAAAAATAAAAATAAAATCATTTTTGAAAAAAAAATCATTTTTGAAAAAAAAATCTTTTTTGAAAATTTTTTTTATAATTTTTGAAAAAAATGTTCAGCTCTTTCAGCTAATGATGAGACTTCAACTTTTTTACTACTATTTATACTTTTTAAAATATTAAGCTTTTTACCACTTTTCACAGTTACTCCAGCCACTCCAACCACACAACAGTTACTCAAGCCACTCCACCCAGTTACTCCACCCACTCCAGTTGTAGAGGCAAGAACACTTTTCACTATTTCCCCAGAAATTGTACCTTTTCTAGTTAAGTGTTCTTGCATAGCAAGACCACTTACTGTTATCTCACATATATATTATTCTTATTATTATAGCCAAATTTACCACCCTAACTCCTCCCACAGTTTTTACACTACATAGACAAGTAATATACCGAAACGTGCGGATTGTTCCCGAATGGTGTGCTATTACTTTGTGGAACGTTTCGCTGAATGGTTCACGAAATATCGTCATTTTTGCGGCGAAATTGGTCCCATAGGAATGAATGGGGAAACTAGAGTGGGAGATGACAAAAGCTGGAAAATCAGAACATTATTTCTAAACTGCCGCCACTCCCTCATTTTCAAGCCCACCTACACAAATCTTATATCAAAACGTTCAGCTATCCCTGCTGCCACTAAACATGTCCACGGCTAAGCCATAGTCCTGATAGTTTTCACAATATGACCATTTGTTTGCAACTCACGCCGTCCATTGACATTCATTGAAACTACACTCTAGCCCCTCCAAATTTGAAGGGCAATTTCTAAACTGCGACTGTGCCTTCATTTTTAATATTTCAGAGACATACTATACATCAAAATCTAGGTCTGGGTCTTGTGATTCTCACAATATAAAGATCTTCGCTGTAGGATGTATAGTTTTTAAAATACGGCCATTTGTTTAGAGGTCATTTCAGGAAATTTTAGCCATTAATCAGAGTGTACTGTTAGTGTTTGTTTTGTTTCCATGGTTACCAAAGCTTCTGTTATACACAGGGGGGAAGGTGGCTGGAGCATCTCAGCTGATTACAGAGCCCGGGGGAGGGGACAGACACACCATGTACTGATTTATAATAGAGGAATATGATGGGGCAGTTTTGATGGGGTAATTCTGATGGGGCAGTTTTGATGAAGCAGTATTTGGGAAGCATAAACAGGGCATGAGCGTTGCTAGGAAACAGTGGTTGTAAACACAAGATGCTGAGACACTCCAAATGCATGTGACTTCATCTGCTAGACTTGATAATGCTTGTAGACTCCTCCCACAGTTTTCACACTACAGAGACAAATAATATACCGAAACGAGCGGATTGTTCCCGATTGGTGTGTTATTACTTTGTGGAATGTTTTGCCGAATGGTCCACGAAATGACGTTTTTGCGGCGAAATTGGTCCCATAGGAATGAATGGCGAAATGTTCAAAACTAGAGTGGGAAGTGACAAAAGCTGACAACCCCATGATCAGCCAAAACATTATGACCACCCCATGATCAGCCAAAACATTATGACCGCCCCATGTAAAAAAAAAAATATTTTTGAAAAAAAAAATATTTTTGAAAAAAAAAAAATATTTTTGAAAAAAAAAATATTTTTGAAAAAAAAAAAATTATTTTTGAAAAAAAAAAATATTTTTGAAAAAAAAATTTCTTTTAAAAAAAAAATTATTTTTGAAAAAAAATATATTTGAAAAAAAAAAATATTTTTGAAAAAAAAAATTATTTTTGAAAGAAAAATTACTTTAAAAAAAATAATAATTTCGAAAAAAAAATTATTTTTGAAATAAAAAAAATCATTTTTGAAAAAAAAAAAAAATCATTTTTGAAAAAAAAAAATTTGAAAAAGAAATATATATTTTTGAGAAAAAAAAATCATTTTTGAAAAAAAAATTCATTTTTGAAAAGAAAATATATTTTTGAAAAAAAAAATATATTTTTGAAAAAAAATATATATTTTTGAAAAAATATATATATTTTTGAAAAAAAATATATATATTTTTGAAAAAAACATTTTTTGAAAAAAAAAAATTTTGAAAAAAAAAATCACTTTTGAAAAAAAAAAAATCATTTTTGAAAAAAAAAATGTTTGTGCTCTTTCAGCTAATGATGAGACTTCAACTTTTTTACTACTATTTATACTTTTTAAAATATTAAGCTTTTTAACACTTTTCACAGTTACTCCAGCCACTCCAACCACACAACAGTTACTCAAGCCACTCCACCCAGTTACTCCGCCCACTCCAGTTGTAGAGGCAAGAACACTTTCACAATTTCCCCAGAAATTGTACCTTTTCTAGTTATTAAGTGTTCTTGCATAGCAAGACCACTTACTGTTATCTCACATATATATTATTATTATAGCCAAATTTACCACCCTAACTCCTCCCACAGTTTTTACACTACATAGACAAGTAATATACCAAAATGTGCGGATTGTTCCCGAATGGTGTGCTATTACTTTGTGGAACGTTTCCCCGAATGGTTCACGAAATATCGTCATTTTTGCGGCGAAATTGGTCCCATAGGAATGAATGGGGAAACTAGAGTGGGAGATGACAAAAGCTGGAAAATCAGAACATGATTTCTAAACTGCTGCCACTCCCTCATTTTTAAGCCCACCTACACAAATCTTATATCAAAACGTTCAGCTATCCCTGCTGCCACTAAACATGTCCATGGCTAAGCCATAGTCCTGATAGTTTTCACAATATGACCATTTGTTTGCAACTCACGCCGTCCATTGACATTCATTGAAACTACACTCTAGCCCCTTCAAATTTGAAGGGCAATTTCTAAACTGCGATCGTGCCTTCAATTTTAATATTTCAGAGACATACTATGTATCAAAATCTAGGTCTGGGTCTTGTGATTCTCACAATATAAAGATCTTCGCTGTAGGATGTATAGTTTTTAAAATACGGCCATTTGTTTAGAGGTCATTTCAGGAAATTTTAGCCATTAATCAGAGTGTACTGTTAGTGTTTGTTTTGTTGCCATGGTTACCAAAGCTTCTGTTATACACAGGGGGGAAGGTGGCTGGAGCATCTCAGCTGATTACAGAGCCCGGGGGAGGGGACAGACACACCATGTACTGATTTATAATAGAGGAATATGATGGGGCAGTTTTGATGGGGTAATTCTGATGGGGCAGTTTTGATGAAGCAGTATTTGGGAAGCATAAACAGGGCATGAGCGTTGCTAGGAAACAGTGGTTGTAAACACAAGATGCTGAGACACCCCAAATGCATGTGACTTCATCTGCTAGACTTGATAATGCTTGTAGACTCCTCCCACAGTTTTCACACTACAGAGACAAATAATATACCGAAACGAGCGGATTGTTCCCGATTGGTGTGTTATTACTTTGTGGAATGTTTTGCCGAATGGTCCACGAAATGACGTTTTTGCGGCGAAATTGGTCCCATAGGAATGAATGGCGAAATGTTCAAAACTAGAGTGGGAAGTGACAAAAGCTGACAACCCCATGATCAGCCAAAACATTATGACCACCCCATGATCAGCCAAAACATTATGACCGCCCCATGTAAAAAAAAAAATATTTTTGAAAAAAAAAATATTTTTGAAAAAAAAAATATTTTTGAAAAAAAAAAAATATTTTTGAAAAAAAAAATATTTTTGAAAAAAAAAAATTATTTTTGAAAAAAAAAAATATTTTTGAAAAAAAAATTTCTTTTAAAAAAAAAATTATTTTTGAAAAAAAAATATATTTGAAAAAAAAAAATATTTTTGAAAAAAAAAATTATTTTTGAAAAAAAAATTACTTTAAAAAAAATAATAATTTCGAAAAAAAAATTATTTTTGAAATAAAAAAATTCATTTTTGAAAATAAAAATTACCTTTGAAAAAAAAAATTACTTTTGAAAAAAAAATCATTTTTGAAGAAAAAAAAACATTTTTGATTAAAAAAAATTCATTTTTGAAAAAAAAAATTACTTTTGAAAAAAATGTTCAGCTCTTTCAGCGAATGATGGAACTTTTTTACTACTATTTATACTTTTTAAAATATTAAGCTTTTTAACACTTTTCACAGTTACTCAAGCCACTCCACCCCACCCAGTTACTCCGCCCACTCCAGTTGTAGAGGCAAGAACACTTTCACAATTTCCCCAGAAATTGTACCTTTTCTAGTTAAGTGTTCTTGCATAGCAAGACCACTTATTGTTATCTCACATATATATTATTATTATTATTATAGCCAAATTTACCACCCTAACTCCTCCCACAGTTTTTACACTACATAGACAAGTAATATACCGAAACGTGCGGATTGTTCCCGAATGGTGTGCTATTACTTTGTGGAACGTTTCGCCGAATGGTTCACGAAATATCGTCATTTTTGCGGCGAAATTGGTCCCATAGGAATGAATGGGGAAACTAGAGTGGGAGATGACAAAAGCTGAAAAATCAGAACATGATTTCTAAACTGCCGCCACTCCCTCATTTTCAAGCCCACCTACACAAATCTTATATCAAAACGTTCAGCTATCCCTGCTGCCACTAAACATGTCCACGGCTAAGCCATAGTCCTGATAGTTTTCACAATATGACCATTTGTTTGCAACTCACGCCGTCCATTGACATTCATTGAAACTACACTCTAGCCCCCTCCAAATTTGAAGGGCAATTTCTAAACTGCGACTGTGCCTTCATTTTTAATATTTCAGAGACATACTATACATCAAAATCTAGGTCTGGGTCTTGTGATTCTCACAATATAAAGATCTTCGCTGTAGGATGTATAGTTTTTAAAATACGGCCATTTGTTTAGAGGTCATTTCAGGAAATTTTAGCCATTAATCAGAGTGTACTGTTAGTGTTTGTTTTGTTGCCATGGTTACCAAAGCTTCTGTTATACACAGGGGGGAAGGTGGCTGGAGCATCTCAGCTGATTACAGAGCCCGGGGGAGGGGACAGACACACCATGTACTGATTTATAATAGAGGAATATGATGGGGCAGTTTTGATGGGGTAATTCTGATGGGGCAGTTTTGATGAAGCAGTATTTGGGAAGCATAAACAGGGCATGAGCGTTGCTAGGAAACAGTGGTTGTAAACACAAGATGCTGAGACACTCCAAATGCATGTGACTTCATCTGCTAGACTTGATAATGCTTGTAGACTCCTCCCACAGTTTTCACACTACAGAGACAAATAATATACCGAAACGAGCGGATTGTTCCCGATTGGTGTGTTATTACTTTGTGGAATGTTTTGCCGAATGGTCCACGAAATGACGTTTTTGCGGCGAAATTGGTCCCATAGGAATGAATGGCGAAATGTTCAAAACTAGAGTGGGAAGTGACAAAAGCTGACAACCCCATGATCAGCCAAAACATTATGACCACCCCATGATCAGCCAAAACATTATGACCGCCCCATGTAAAAAAAAAAATATTTTTGAAAAAAAAAAAAAAATTTTGAAAAAAGTAAAAAAATAATTTTTGAAAAAAAAAATCATTTTTGAAAAAAAAAAAATATTTTTGAAAAAAAAAATATTTTTGAAAAAAAAAAATATTTTTGAAAAAAAAATTTCTTTTAAAAAAAAAATTATTTTTGAAAAAAAAATATATTTGAAAAAAAAAATATTTTTGAAAAAAAAAAATTATTTTTGAAAAAAAATTACTTTAAAAAAAATAATAATTTCGAAAAAAAAATTATTTTTGAAATAAAAAAATTCATTTTTGAAAAAAAAAATTACCTTTGAAAAAAAAAATTACTTTTGAAAAAAAAAATCATTTTTGAAGAAAAAAAAATCATTTTTGATTAAAAAAAAATTCATTTTTGAAAAAAAAAATTACTTTTGAAAAAAATGTTCAGCTCTTTCAGCGAATGATGGAACTTTTTTACTACTATTTATACTTTTTAAAATATTAAGCTTTTTAACACTTTTCACAGTTACTCAAGCCACTCCACCCCACCCAGTTACTCCGCCCACTCCAGTTGTAGAGGCAAGAACACTTTCACAATTTCCCCAGAAATTGTACCTTTTCTAGTTATTATTATTATTATAGCCAAATTTACCACCCTAACTCCTCCCACAGTTTTTACACTACATAGACAAGTAATATACCGAAACGTGCGAATTGTTCCCGAATGGTGTGCTATTATTTTGTGGAACGTTTCGCCGAATGGTTCACGAAATATCCTTGTTTTTGCGGCGAAATTGGTCCCATAGGAATGAATGGGGAAACTAGAGTGGGAGGTGACAAAAGCTGAAAAATCAGAACATGATTTCTAAACTGCCGCCACTCCCTCATTTTCAAGCCCACCTACACAAATCTTATATCAAAACGTTCAGCTATCCCTGCTGCCACTAAACATGTCCACGGCTAAGCCATAGTCCTGATAGTTTTCACAATATGACCATTTGTTTGCAACTCACACCGTCCATTGACATTCATTGAAACTACACTCTAGCCCCTTCAAATTTGAAGGGCAATTTCTAAACTGCGACCGTGCCTTCAATTTTAATATTTCAGAGACATACTATGTATCAAAATCTAGGTCTGGGTCTTGTGATTCTCACAATATAAAGATCTTCGCTGTAGGATTTATAGTTTTTAAAATACGGCCATTTGAATTACTACAGAGTTGTTACATCTATCATTAACCTGTGTTTTGTGTATTGAGCAGTATTTGTGAAGCATAAACAGTTCATGAGCGTTGCTAGGAAACAGTGGTTGTAAACACAAGATGCTGAGACAACCCAAATGCATGTGACTTTATCTGCTAGACTTGATAATGCTTGCAGACTCCTCCCACAGTTTTTACACTACAGAGACAAGTAATATACCGAAACGTGCGGATTGTTCCCGATTGGTGTGCTATTACTTTGTGGAACGTTTCGCTGAATGGTCCACGAAATATCGTCGATTTTGCGGCAAAATTGGTCCCATAGGAATGAATGGCGAAATGTTCAAAACTAGAGTGGGAGGTGACAAAAGCTGACAACCCCATGATCAGCCAAAACATTATGACCACCCCATGATCAGCCAAAACATTATGACCGCCCCATGTAAAAAAAAAATATTTTTGAAAAAAAAAATCATTTTTGAAAAAAAAACAAATTCATTTTTGAAAAAAAAACAAATTCATTTTTGAAAAAAAAACAAATTCATTTTTGAAAATAAAAAAATATTTTTAAAAAAAAAAATATTTTTGAAAAAAAAATTATTTTTGAAAAAAAAATAAAATCATTTTTGAAAAAAAAATAAAATCATTTTTGAAAAAAAAATTCATTTTTGAAAAAAAAACATTTTTGAAAAAAAAAATCTTTTAAAAAAAAATAATTTTTGAAAAAAAAATCATTTTTGAAAAAAAAAATCATTTTTGAAAAAAAAAATCATTTTTGAAAAAAAAATATATTTTTGAAAAAAAAAATTTTTGAAAAAAAATATATATATTTTTGGAAAAAAAATCATTTTTGAAAAAAAAAAATCATTTTTGAAAAAAAAAATCATTTTTGAAAAAAATGTTTGTGCTCTTTCAGCTAATGATGAGACTTCAACTTTTTTACTACTATTTATACTTTTTAAAATATTAAGCTTTTTAACACTTTTCACAGGAGCTCCAGCCACTCCAAACACACAACAGTTACGCAAGCCACTCCACCCAGTTACTCCGCCCACTCCAGTTGTAGAGGCAAGAACACTTTTCACAATTTCCCCAGAAATTGTAGCTTTTCTAGTTAAGTGTTCTTGCATAGCAAGACCACTTACTGTTATCTCACATATATATTATTAGTGGGAATGCTTTAGCAGTCCCACTATTGTTATTCGATTTTATTAGTGGGAATGCTTTAGCAGTCCCACTATTGTTATTCGATTTTATTAGTGGGAATGCTTTAGCAGTCCCACTATTGTTATTCGTTTTTTTATTTATTTTTCTTATTATTATTCCATACGTTTTTTGGTTCTGCGTAACTTCTGCATACTTTCAGCTATTAAAACCATTCAACTATCAAAATGTTCGTCTCTTTTAGCTGAGGTGTGCTCTTTTTCAACTTTTTTTCTACCATTTATACTTTTTAAAATATTAAGCTTTTTATCACTTTTTTTTAACATTGAAGTCTATGGGAGCATGCTTGAAATCCTTAAATTCTTCTTCCGCTCCCAAAAGTTTCAGCTCCTTCATACTTTCACCTACAGACACCAAACAAACTTTAAAATGTTCACAAAATATTCAGCTATCTGGCTATATCTTTTCAGTTTGATATCTTTTACAGTTTTTGAGACAAAGCTTTTTGTTTAGAGGTCATTTCAGGAAATTTTAGCCATTAATCAGAGTGTACTGTTTGTTTTGTTGCCATGGTTACCAAAGCTTCTGTTATACACAGGGTGGGAGGTGACTGGAGCATCTCAGCTCTGATTACAGAGCCCGGGGGAGGGGAAAGACACACCATGTACTGATTTATAATAGAGGAATATGATGGGGCAGTTTTGATGGGGCAGTTTTGATGGTGGCAATATGATGGGGTAGTTTTGATAGGGCAATTCTGATGGGACAGTTTCATGGTGGCAATATGATGGGGCAGTTTTGATGGTGGCAATATGATGGGGCAGTTTTGATGGGGCAATTCTGATGGGGCAGTTTTGATGGGGGCAGTTTTGATGGTGGCAATATGATGGGGCAGTTTTAATGGGGCAATTCTGATGGGGCAGTTTTGATGGTGGCAATATGATGGGACAGTTTTGAAGGGGACAATTTTGATGGGGCAATTCTAATGGGGCAGTTTTGATGGCAATATGATGGGGGCAGTTTTGATGGTGGCAATATGATGGGGCAGTTTTGATGGTGGTAATATGATGGGGCAATTCTGATGGGGCAGTTTTGATGGTGGCAATATGATGGGGCAGTTTTGATGGGGCAATTGTGATGGTGGCAATATGATGGGACAATTCTGATGGTGCAGTTTTGATGGTGGCAATATGATGGGGCAGTTTTAATGGGGACAATTTTGATGGGGCAATTATTAAAATGTTCGTCTCTTTTAGCTGATGTGTGCTCTTTTTCAACTTTTTTTCTACCATTTATACTTTTTAAAATATTAAGCTTTTTAACACTTTTTTTTAACATTGAAGTCAATGGGAGCATGCTTGAAATCCTTAAATTCTTCTTCCGCTCCCAAAAGTTTCAGCTCCTTCATACTTTCACCTAGAGACACCAAACAAACTTTAAAATCTGGCTATAGCTTTTCAGTTTGATATCTTTTACAGTTTTTGAGAAAAAGCTTTTTGTTTAGAGGTCATTTCAGGAAATTTTAGCCATTAATCAGAGTGTACTGTGTTTGTTTTGTTGCCATGGTTACCAAAGCTTCTGTTATACACAGGGGGGGGAGGTGGCTGGAGCATCTCAGCTCTGATTACAGAGCCCGGGGGAGGGGACAGACACACCATGTACTGATTTATAATAGAGGAATATGATGGGGCAGTTTTGATAGGGCAATTCTGATGGGGCAGTTTTGATGGTGGCAATATGATGGGGCAGTTTTGATGGGGCAATTCTGATGGGGCAGTTTTGATGGTGGCAATATGGTGGGGCAGTTTTGATGGGGCAATTCTGATGGGGCAGTTTTGATGGGGCAATTCTGATGGGGCAGTTTTGATGGTGGCAATATGATGGGGCAGTTTTGATGGCAATATGATGGGGGCAGTTTTGCTGGGGGCCGTTTTAGCAATTCAGCATTCCCACGCATTTTCCCCAGGAAATGCATTTTCTAGTTATTATTACAGCCAAATTTACCACCCTAACTCCTCCCACAGTTTTTACACTACATAGACAAGTAATATACCGAAACGTGCGGATTGTTCCCGAATGGTGTGCTATTATTTTGTGGAACGTTTCGCCGAATGGTTCACGAAATATCGTCGTTTTTGAGGCGAAATTGGTCCCATAGGAATGAATGGGGAAACTAGAGTGGGAGGTGACAAAAGCTGAAAAATCAGAACATGATTTCTAAACTGCCACCACTCCCTCATTTTCAAGCCCATCTAAACAAATCTTATATCAAAACGTTCAGCTATCCCTGCTGCCACTAAACATGTCCACGGCTAAGCCATAGTCCTGATAGTTTTCACAATATGACCATTTGTTTGCAACTCACTCCACTGACATTCATTAAAACTACACTCTAGCCCCTTCAAATTTGAAGCGCAATATCTAAACTGCGACTGTGCCCCACAGTTTTTACACTACAGAGACAAGTAATATACCAAAACGTGCGGATTGTTCCCGATTGATGTTCTATTACTTTGTGGAATGTTTCACCGAATGGTACACGAAATATCGTAGTTTTTGCCACGAAATTGGTCCCATAGGAATCAATGGCGAAATGTTCAATGTCATTTAATTGGTGTGCTATTACTTTGTGGAACTTTTTTCGTCGAATGGTTCACGAAATATCGTCGTTTTTGCGGCAATATTGGTCCCATAGGAATGAATGGTGAAATGTTCAATGTCATTTAATTGGTGTGCTATTACCTTGTGGAACTTTGTGAAAAGCTGAAATATACCAGTGTGAATCCGGCCTCAATGTCATTTAATTGGTGTGCTATTACTTTGTGGAACGTTTCGCCGAATGGTTCACGAAATATCGTCATTTTTGCGACGAAGTTGGTCCCATAGGAATGAATGGCGAAATGTTCAAAACTAGAGTGGGAGGTGACAAAAGCTGACAACCCCATGATCAGCCAAAACATTATGACCACCCCATGATCAGAAAAAACATTATGACCGCCCCATGAAAAAAAAATATTTTTGAAAAAAAAATCATTTTTGAAAAAATAAAATAAAATCATTTGTAAAAAAAAAATCATTTGTGAAAAAAAAATAATTTTTGAAAAAAAAATTCATTTTTGAAAAAAGAAAATATTTTTGAAAAAACAAATCATTTTTGAAAAAAAAATTATTTGTAAAAAAAAATTCATTTTTGAAAAAAAAAAAATTTTGAAAAAAAAATCATTTTTGAAAAAAAATCAAAATCATTTTTGAAAAAAAAATCATTTTTGAAAAAAAAAATCATTTTTGAAAAAAAAAATATTTTTTTGAAAAAAAAAATTCTTTTGAAAAAAATAATTCATTTTTGAAAAAAAAATTATTTTTGAAAAAAAAAATTTCATTTAAAAAAAAAAATCATTTTTGAAAAAAAATAATTCATTTTTGAAAAAAAATAATTCATTTTTGAAAAAAAATAATTCATTTTTGAAAAAAAAAACTTTTGAAAAAAATGTTCAGCTCTTTCAGCTAATGATGGGACTTCAACTTTTTTACTACTATTTATACTTTTTAAAATATTAAGCTTTTTAACACTTTTCACAGTTACTCAAGCCACTCCACCCAGTTACTCCGCCCACTCCAGTTGTAGAGGCAAGAACACTTTTCACAATTTCCCCAGAATTTGTAGCTTTTCTAGTTAAGTGTTCTTGCATAGCTAGACCACTTACTGTTATCTCACATATATATTATTATTCTTATTATAGCCAAATTTACCACACTAACTCCTCCCACAGTTTTTACACTACATAGACAAGTAATATACCGAAACGTGCGGATTGTTCCTGATTGGTGTGCTATTACTTTGTGGAACGTTTCGCAGAATGGTTCACGAAATATCGTTGTTTTTGCAGCCAATTTAGTCCCATAGGAATGAATGGCGAAATGTTCAATGTCATTTAATCGGTGTGCTATTACCTTGTGGAACTTTGTGAAAAGCTGAATAATACCAGTGTGAATCCGACCTCAATGTCATTTAATTGGTTTGCTATTACTTTGTGGAACGTTTCACCGAATGGTTCACAAAATATTGTTGTTTTTGCGGTGAAATTGGTCCCATAGGAATGAATGGCGAAATGTTCAGAACTAGAGTGGGAGGTGACAAAAGCTGACAACCCCATAATCATACAACCCTAACTCCTCCCACAGCTTTTAAACTACATAGACAATAATATACTGAAACGTGCGGATTGTTCCCGATTGGTGTGCTATTACTTTGTGGAACGTTTTGCCAAATTTTTCACGAAATATCATCGTTTTTGCGGAAAATTGGTCCCATAGGAATGAATGGCGAAATGTTCAATGTCATTTAATATGTGTGCTATTACCTTGTGGAACTTTGTGAAAATCTGAAAAATACCAGTGTGAATCCGGAATCAATGTCATTTAATTGGTGTGCTATTACTTTGTGGAACGTTTCGCCGAATGGTTCACGAAATATTGTTGTTTTTGCGGCGAAATTGGTCCCATAGGAATGAATGGCAAAATGTTCAAAACTAGAGTGGGAGGTGACAAAAGCTGACATTATGACCCCTCCTATGAAAAAAAAAATCATTAAAAAAAAAAAATCATTTTTCAAAAAAAAAATCATTTTTCAAAAAAAAATCATTTTTCAAAAAAAAAATTAAAAAAATTCATTTTTGAAAAGAAAAAGCATTTTTGAAAAAAAAATTGAAAAAAAATTAAAAAATTCATTTTTGAAAAAAAAAATTTTTTTTGAAAAAAAAAAATTTTTGAACAGAAAAATTTTTTTTGAAAAAAAATAGTTTTTGAAAAAAATGTTCAGCTCTTTCAGCTAATGATGGGACTTCTTCAACTTTTTTACTACTATTTATACTTTTTAGAATATTAAGCTTTTTAACACTTTTCACAGTAACTCCAGCCACTCCAACCACACAACAGTTACTCAAGCCAGTCCACCCAGTTACTCCGCCCACTCCAGTTGTAGAGGCAAGAACACTTTTCGCAATTTCCCTAGAAATAGTAAATAGTCATTTAATTGGTGTGCTATTACTTTGTGGAACGTTTCACCGAATGGTTCACGAAATATCGTTGTTTTTGCGGCGAAATTGGTCCCATAGGAATGAATGGCGAAATGTTCAAAACTAGAGTGGGAGGTGACAAAAGCTGACATTATGACCCCCCCATGATCAGCCAAAACATTATGACCACCCCATCAAAAAAAAAATTTAAATAAAAATCATTTTTGGAAAAATAAAAAAAATCATTTTTGAAAAAAATAAAAAAAATCTTTTTTGAAAAAAAAAACATTTTTGAAAAAAAAAAAAACATTTTTGAAAAAAAATAATTTTTGATAAAAAACAAATATATTTTTTTTGAAAAAAAAGAATTTTTTTAAACAAATTTAAAAAAAAAATTTTGGAAAAAAAAATAAAAAAACATTTTTGAAAAAAAATCATTTTTTTAAAAAAAAAATTAAAAAAATCTTTTTTGAAAAAAAAATTCATTTTAAAAAAAAAATCATTTTGAAAAAAAAAAAAATTTTGAAAAAAAAATTTTGAAAAAAAAATCATTAAAAAAAATAATTATTTTTGAAAAAATAAAATCATTAAAAAACAAAATCATTAAAAAACAAAATAATTTTTGAAGAAATGTTCAGCTCTTTCAGCTAATGATGGGACTTCAACTGTTTTACTAATATTTATACTTTTTAAAATATTAAGCTTTTTAACACTTTTCACAGTAAGCCACTCCACCCAATTACTCTGCCCACTCCAGCTGTAGAGGCAAGAACACTTTTCACAATTTCCCCAGAAATTGTAGCTTTTCTAGTTATTATTCTTATTATATCCAAATTTACCACCCTAACTCCTCCCACAGCTTTTACACTACATAGACAATATACCGAAACGTGCGGATTGTTCCCGATTGGTGTGCTATTACTTTGTGGAACGTTTCGCCAAATGGTTCACGAAATATTGTTGTTTTTGGGGGGAAATTGGTCCCATAGGAATGAATGGTGAAATGTTCAAAACTAGTGGGAGGTGACAAAAGCTGACAACCCCATGATCATACCACCCTAACTCCTCCCACAGATTTTAACCGCTTCAATACCCGGCCATAGTCAAATGATGTCCACAGATGGGATCTCCCATCCTGGGTGGGCGTCATATGATGGCCTCGGCTTTCCGCCGCTACTGCGGGCCCCCGGGGGCCCGCAGAGCGGCGATCGGGGTACCGTTGTGTCCCTTAGGACACAGCCGTTCCCCGATGGGGGTATTTAAGCGGTGGCGGGCGGCGGAGCGTCGGTAACGGCGGATGCAGAGCGGCATTGGGAAGCGTGTACTGTGCGGTTTCCGGCGGAAGAGCAGTGATCAGGGCAGTGATCGGGGCTGAGGCTTTTCCCCTGGATACAGCTCAGCCCCGATCACTATAGCCAATGACATGGCTCTGCATCGCATGACCGGCTGTGTCCAATCACAGCCGGTCACTAATGTAAACAAACACAGATAGTAACTGCTGTTGCTGGGCTCTTCTCCTCACACACCGATCCAGTGTGAGGAGAAGAGATCAGCTAACAGTGAGTTACTAATTACATGTACTACTGTGCCCAGATCGCCCCTCCTAAATAAAGAGTACCTGTCACCTCAGTACAGGGGGTCCCCTAGTTACAAACATCCGACTTACAAACGACTCCTACTTACAAACTGAGGGAGACAACAGGAAGTGAGAGGAAATCTACCCCTAGGAAGGGAAATTCACTCCTGTAAGAGCTATTATGGGGAAAAGGTACCTCCACTGATGCTTTATCACCAAGGCTTGTTTCCACAACAACCCAAAATTTTCAAAATCCAATTGTCATTGGGACAGAAAGTGAGGTGAAATCTTCTGAACAGGGGCACAGACAGCAAAACAAATGTTACAGGGGTGTTAACCCTTCCCTATGCTACCAAAAAGCTTAAAAATAGTTTTTTTGGCTGGAGCTACACTTAAAAAATGTACCTGTTCCGACTTACAAACAGATTCAACTTAAGAACAAACCTACTGTCCCTAACTTGTTTGTAACCCGGGGACCCCCTGTACCTGTCACCTCAGAACCTGTCACCTCAGTACCTGTCACCTCAGAGTACCTGTCACCTCAGAGTACCTGTCACCTCAAAGTACCTGTCACCTCAAAGTACCTGTCATCTCAGAGTACCTGTCCATCACCTGCCACCAGAGTACCCGCCACCTCATCACCTGCCACAAGTACCCGCCACCTCATCACCTGCCACCAGAGTACCCACCACCTCATCACCTGCCACCAGAGTACCCGCCACCTCATCATCTGCCACCAGAGTACTTGCCACCAGAGTACCCGCCACCTCACCACCAGAGTACCTGCCACCAGAGTACCCGCCACCTCATCACCTGCCACCAGAGTGCCTGCCACCTCATCACCTGCCACCAGAGTACCTGCCACCTCATCACCTGTCACCAGAGTACCCGCCACCTCATCACATGCCACCAGAGTACCCGCCACCTCATCACCTGCCACCAGAGTACCCGCCACCTCATCATCTGCCACCAGAGTACCCGCCACCTCATCACTTGCCACCAGAGTACATGCAGCCAGTCAGCCACTATGTCCAGAAAGATATACACCCCAGAAGAAGCATACCAGATACTGAGTCTAACCGATGAGAGCAATGGGGAGCTCTCACCGCTCAGTTCAGATTCTGGTTCTGATTCGGAATATGATCCCCCCGAAGGGAGCACATCAGGATCCGAATCAGAGGAGGAAGTAGTCCGTCCAAAAAGACGACGGTCTGAAAACCAGGCAGCTACCAGCAGTGCCAGCGGCGGTAGACCCCAGGAGGAGGGGCCCAGTACAAGCGCTGCTAGACCCCAGGAGGAAAGACCCAGCACAAGTGGACGCCAAAGAAGTAGGGCCCAAACCCATCTTCCAGATTCCTTGGCAAACCCATTGTGGCTGCCTTCTACCACAGGATCAGCCACGATCCCCCCTTTTACAGCACAGTCAGGTGTGCAGGTCAACACTGCAGGATTTACACAAATCAATTTTTTTAATTTATTTTTCCCGAACGATTGGATTCAAGGCATCGTGGACCAAACTAATCTGTTTGCCCAACAATTTATTGCAACCAACCCCAGCTCCAGCTATGCCCGCCCTTTTGAGTGGAGACCGCTAACAGTAGTGGAGCTAAAATTGTTTTTAGGCCTAACCCTGAACATGGGGCTTACAAAAAAAAATGAAATTCATAAGTATTGGTCGACCAAACCCATCCACCATATGCCAATTTTTTCAGCAGCCATGTCCAGGTCCCGATACGAAATCATAATGCGCTTCTTGCATTTCAATGACAACTCACAGTGCCCCCCCCCCCCGAAATCACCCAAACTTTGACAAATTATATAAAGTTCGCCCCCTAATTAATTTTTTTTCCCAGAAGTTTGCCGAAGTTTATGTCCCTGAAAAAAATATATCTGTGGACGAATCCCCGGTGCATTTCACAGGCCGGCTGGGAATCAAACAATATATTCCCAGTAAGAGGGTGAGGTATGGCTTGAAGCTTAACAAGCTTTGTGAAAGTGCCACCGGTTATGTGTACGCATTCCGCGTGTACGAAGGGAAAGATTCCCAGCTCCAGCCCCCTGAGTGTCCCTCGTACATGGGAATAAGTGGGAAAATTGTTTGGGAGTTGGCATTCCCACTCCTCCAAAAGGGGTACCATATTTATATGGATAATTATTATACGAGTTTGCCCCTTCTCCGCCACCTACATCTCAAACAAACTTTGGCCTGTGGTACAACTAGAAAAAAACGAAAGGGCTTCCCACAGTGTCTTGTCACCACAAACATTCCAAGGGGGGAATCGACAAGCTTGAGGAATGAAGAAGTGTTGGCTGTGAAGTGGAGGGATAGAAAAGACGTGTACATCATGTCCACCATCCACGATGACACCTCGGTGGAACTTCACAGAAGACGCTGTACCGTTCGCAAGCCTACCTGTATCACTGAGTACAATAAATACATGGGGGGGTGGATTTAAACGATCAGTTGTTGCAGCCCTATCTTTCAACAAGAAAATCCTTATTCTGGTACAAAAAAGTCGCAATTTACTTTTTTCATTTGGCCCTTTTAAATTCTTTCATAATATACCAAAAATCCACAGAAACACTTACCACCTTCATAAAGTTTATTGAAGACATTGTCACTGCCCTGATTTATCAGCAAGTATCCCCCCCAGAAAGCATTCGCTCCGATTCTGTCAGCAGACTACATGAGCGCCATTTCCCAGACCATATTCGACCAACAGGATCCGGAAGACGACGCCAAAAAAAATGTCGGGTGTGCACCAAAAGAGGAATTAGGAAAGATACCAGCTTCCATTGTACCGACTGTCCCTCCCAACCTGGCCTTTGCATCGGAGAATGCTTCAGGCGATATCACACTCTGGCAAATTTTTAGTCCATATATGAATATTTACCTTCCTCAACCAACCATATTATTGCCTTCCATGTGAACCGACCCTGGCCTGTTTCTCGACTATGCCTCTGCCTACCGTCTGCATTGTTTTTCTGCCATGTTTTTGCCTTTCACGTGAACTGACCCTGGACTGTATCAACTATGCCTCTGCCTACCGTCTATTTCTGCCTTTTACCTGCACTGACCTCGGCCTGTTGACCATGTTTTTGCCTGCCCCTTGGATTGATCTTTCACCCTGCTACACAGGGGTCTCACATATGTGAGGGGCTCCAGAATAGTGTTCGGAGTTCAGAAAACCAGTTTTTGGTTTTCTGTGTTCCCATAACAGGGTCTGGTTGCCCGGAGGCTTCAAAGCGATTTGGGTGGGAGAAGCCTCTACCCCGTCCCCATTCTTTCTTTTCCCATTCCTGACCGATGCTCTAAGCTTGATGGTACTGCCTGCTCCCTGGACAAATACTCTGGCTGTGCTGACCATACCTCTGCCTGCTGCATGTACTAACTATGGACAGTATTCCTGCCTGCTGCATGGACGATCCTTTGATCCTTTTGCTGCTGCTGACCACATCCCTGCCTGCTATCTGGACTAATGCTTTGGCTGTGCTGACATCTCTGCCTGTACTGACTATTCCTGCCTGCTGCCTGTTTTGCTGTCGCTGTCCACGTTCCTGCCTGCTGCCTGGACCGATGCTCTTTTCTGTGGACCACTGCACTACTAAAACTGCAGGTAATCTTTTCTTTACCCTTTACTCAGCAGAATGTATTTTGGTTTGTAATTGGTATGTACAGTACATGCTATGTGTTAGAAATATAAAGGGCCTTCAACAATGTGATAGGTTGGCAGGAATTTGTGTGTAATGTATGCTCCTAGAACAACTGACAGTGCTACTTGGATGTTGGGCCTCTGTATGTGGCCAGACTATGTAAAAGTCTCACACATGTGGTATCGCCATACTCAGGAGGAGTAGCAGAATGTATTTTGGGGTGCCATTTTTGCTATGTACATGCTATGTGTTGTAAATATCTTATGAATGGACAACTTTGTGTAAAAAAAATGCGTTTTCATTTTTTTTCCACAGTTTCCAAAAACTTCAGGAAAAAAATGAACCATTCAAAAGACTAATTATGCCTCATAGATTATACGTTGGGGTGTTAGCTTTCCATAATGGGGTCATTTTGTGGGCGTTTCTGTTGTCCTGGTGCTCCAGGGCCTTCAAAATTGTAATAGGTGGTTGAGAAATGAGATGTGTAATTTATGCTCCTAGAATGCCTGGAGCTGCTACTTCAATGTTGGGCCTCTGTATGTGGCCAGGTTGTGTAAAAGTCTCACACATTTGGTATCGCCACACTCAGGAGGAGTAGCAGAATGTATTTTGGGGTGTCATTTTTGCTATGTACATGCTATGTGTTGTAAATATCTTATGAATGGACAACTTTGTGTAAAAAAAATGCGTTTTCATTTTTTTTCCACAGTTTCCAAAAACTTCGGGAAAAAAATGAACCATTCAAAAGACTAATTATGCCTCATGGATTATACGTTGGGGTGTTAGCTTTCCAAAATGGGGTCATTTTGTGGGCGTTTCCATTGTCCTGGTGCTCCAGGGCCTTCAAAAGTGTGATAGGTTGCCATCATATGAGATGTGCAATTTATGCTCGTAAAATGCCTGACGGTGCTAGTTGGATTTTAGACCTCTGTATGTGGCCAGGCTGTATAAAAGTCTCACACATGTGGTATCACTATACTCAGGAGGAGTAGCAGAATGTATTTTGGGGTGTCATTGCAAGTATGCATGTGCTGTGTGAGAGAAATAACTTGTTATTATGACAATTTTGTGCAAAAAAAAAACATTTCCAAGAATTGTGGGAAAAAATTACAACTTCAAAAAGCTCACCATGCCTCTTGCTAAATACCTTGGAATGTCTGATTTCCAAAAAGGGGTAATTTGGGGGATATTTGTACTTTCCTGGCTTGTTAGGGCCTCAAGAAATGAGATAGGCCTTCAGTACATCAGGTGTGATCAGATGTGATCATTTTTCAATGATTTGCACCATAGCTTGTAGACTCTATAACTTTCACAGAGACCAAATAATATACACTAATTTGGGTTATTTTTACTAAAGATATGTAGCAGTATACATTTTGGCGCAAATTTATGAAGAAAAATTACTTATTTGCAAAATTTTACAATAAAAACTAAAAAAAAAGTGGTTTTTTTTTCAAAAATGTCTCTCTTTTTTTGCTTATATTGCAAAAAATAAAAAAAACAGCAGTGATTAAATACCACCAAAAGAAAGCTATGTTTGTGAGAAAAAAATGATAAAAATTTGGTTTGGGTACAGTGTAGCATGACTGAGTAATTGTCATTCAAAGTGTGAGAGCGCTGAAAGCTAAAATTTGGTCTGGGAAGGAAGGGTGTATAAAAGCCCTTTATTGAAGTGGTTAAACTACATAGACAGTAATATACCGAAACGTGCGGATTGTTCCCGATTGGTGTACTATTACTTTGTGGAAGTTTCGCCGAATGGTTTACAAAATATTGTAGTTTTTGCGGAAAATTGGTCCCATAGGAATGAATGGCGAAATGTTCAATGTCATTTAATTGGTGTGCTATTACCTTGTGGAACGTTTCGCCGAATGGTTCATAAAATATCGTCATTTTTGCAGCGAAATTGGTCCCATAGGAATGAATGGCGAAATGTTCAAAACTAGAGTGGGAGGTGACAAAAGCTGACAAACCCATGATCAGCCAAAACATTATGACCACCCCATGATCAGCCAAAACATTATGACCACCCCATGAAAAAAAAAATATTTTTGAAAAAAAAATTCATTTTTGAAAAAAAAATTCATTTTTGAAAAAAAAAATCATTTTTGAAAATAAAAAATTCATTTTTGAAAAAAAAAATTATTTTTGAAAAAAAAATCATTTTTGAAAAAAAAAAACATTTAAAAAAAAAATCATTTTTGAAAAAAAAATAATAAAAAAAAAAAAAACCTTTTTGAAAAAAAAAATCATTTTTGAAAACAAAAACAAAATCATTTTTGAAAAAAATGTTCAGCTCTTTCAGCTAATGATGGGACTTCAACTCTTTTACTACTATTTATACTTTTTAAAATATTAAGCTTTTTAACACTTTTCACAGTTACTCAAGCCACTCCACCCCACCCAGTTACTCCGCCCACTCCAGTTGTAGAGGCAAGAACACTTTTCACAATTTTCCCAGAAATTGTAGCTTTTCTAGTTATTATTATTATTATTAAGTGTTCTTGCATAGCTAGACCACTTACTGTTATCTCACATATATATTATTATTCTTATTATAGGCAAATTTACCACCCTAACTCCTCCCACAGTTTTTACACTACATAGACAAGTAATATACCGAAACGTGCGGATTGTTCCTGATTGGTGTGCTATTACTTTGTGGAACGTTTCGCAGAATGGTTCACGAAATATCGTTGTTTTTGCGGCAAATTTAGTCCCATAGGAATGAATGGCGAAATGTTCAATGTCATTTAATTGGTGTGCTATTACCTTGTGGAACTTTGTGAAAAGCTGAAAAATACCAGTGTGAATCCGGCCTCAATGTCATTTAATTGGTGTGCTATTACTTTGTGGAACGTTTCACCGAATGGTTCACAAAATATTGTTGTTTTTGTGGTGAAATTGGTCCCATAGGAATGAATGGCGAAATGTTCAAAACTAGAGTGGGAGGTGACAAAAGCTGACAACCCCATAATTATACCACCCTAACTCCTCCCACAGCTTTTAAACTACATAGACAATAATATACTGAAACGTGCGGATTGTTTCCGATTGGTGTGCTATTACTTTGTGGAACGTTTCGCCAAATTTTTCACGAAATATCGTAGTTTTTGCGGAAAATTGGTCCCATAGGAATGAATGGCGAAATGTTCAATGTCATTTAATATGTGTGCTATTACCTTGTGGAACTTTGTGAAAAGCTGAAAAATACCAGTGTGAATCCGGAATCAATGTCATTTAATTGGTGTGCTATTACTTTGTGGAACGTTTCGCCGAATGGTTCACGAACTATCGTTGTTTTTGCGGCGAAATTGGTCCCATAGGAATGAATGGCAAAATGTTCAAAACTAGAGTGGGAGGTGACAAAAGCTGACATTATGACCCCCCCCTATGAAAAAAAAAATCATTTAAAAAAAATAAATAAAACATTTTTGGAAAAAAAAATCATTTTTGAAAAAAAAAACATTTTTGAAAAAAAAAATCATCTTTGAAAAAAAAAATCATTTTTGAAAAAAAAATTAAAAAATTCATTTTTGAAAAAAAAATTTAAAAATTCATTTTTGAAAAAAAAAAATCATTTTTGAAAAAAATGTTCAGCTCTTTCAGCTAATGATCGGACTTCTTCAACTTTTTTACTACTATTTATACTTTTTAGAATATTAAGCTTTTTAACACTTTTCACAGTAATGCCCCGTACACACGGTCGGACTTTGTTCGGACATTCCGACAACCAAATCCTAGGATTTTTTCCGACGGATGTTGGCTCAAACTTGTCTTGCATACACACGGTCACACAAAGTTGTCGGAATTTCCGATCGACAACAACGCGGTGGCGTACACCACGTACGACGAGACTAGAAAAGGCCGGTTCAGAACCAAGCGCGGCACCCTTTGGGCTCCTTTTGCTAATCTCGCGTTAGTAAAAGTTTGGTGAGAGAAGATTCGCGCTTTTTCAGACTCGTGGCTTTCAGATCGTTTTCTGACGTTCAGTTTGTGCTTGTGGGTTTGTATCTGCTCTTCAGTGCGTGCAGTCAGTTCGTATCGGAGTTTTCTGTGAGATCTTGCCTGCTCGTTGCTGTTTTTCAGGTCGCTCTTCACAGGCCTTGCTGTTCTTCAGTGCGTTCTGTTACCTCGTTCTGAGCAGCCGACCGTTTTCTAGCCATGTTTCATATGCGTACTCCTCGTAGAGTTCGTGCTGTGCGGGGGCTTGGTGTTGGGGTCCTGACCTTGACACAAGTCCAGTCCATGAACAGGGTGGAGAGGAGTTCATGGACCAAGAATTGGTTGCTTCAGGGTGACCAGTTCTGTCATATGCCTTTGCTCCGTGAGATCCGTGAGAATAATCCTGATGATTTCAGGAACTTTCTCAGGATGACGGACTCCGTATTTCACCGTTTGTTGGCTTCGCTGACCCCCTATATCAGCAGGCGGGATACCTGCATGAGGCAAGCCATCACTCCGGAGCAGAGGTTGGTCGCTACCTTGCGGTATTTGTCCACAGGGAGAAGTCTGCAGGACCTCAAGTTCTCGACAAGCATCTCCCCCCAGGCTCTTCTTTGTGGACATTTACTGCTTGTGTTTGTTTGAGCTGACCCTGACAGAAATATGTGGAGTGCAGAAAATGTCGTGATTGTGTAACCTTATACAAAGCACTGTTGGCTGTTATTTACTAAATGCAAAGACACTTTGCACTACCAGTGCACTTGCAACTGCACTGAAACTGCACTTGTAGTGCAAAGAGTATTTGCCCTTAGGAAATTACTACCATTTTCTCATAAAACAACAATTACATCACCCCAAAAGTGTTGTAGCATTGAGACAATAATCCACACATTCTTGATGAACAATCTTTTTAATACCTGCACAATCACATGTGCATTTACCAAAGGTTTTTCTGACAAACCAACATGTTTGTTGTATAACAATTTTTTTGGTGTCATTATCCAAAATCAAAATGTGCATTTTATAGAAAACAGGCCTGTGTAAAACCAACAAGAAAGACACAAATCTTGATCTTACAAAGTTCACATTTGGTAGAACTGGAAGGCAATATCAGACATGAGTATTTAGGAACTGGGTTTGATATTGCGTTCAGATGGGGGGAAATCACCCCTGGAAAAGCCAAATTTGGAAGATGCACACAAATTTCACAATGTCAACATGTGCTATCTGCCATCATGGGGGATCAAGGGACGTGTTTTGGGGGAGAAAGCCCTTCCTCACCGCTACTTTATTATTGAGGAAGGGGTTGCACCCCCAAAACGCGTCCATTGATCTCCCATGATGGCAGATAGCACATGTTGGCACACTGTGTGCATCCTCCAAATTTGGCTTTGGGAAAAATCACAAAAACATTTAACACATTGTAGCACACAAAAGAAGAAAGTGATTTGGAGGGGCTTTAAACTCGCCCCAAAACATCAATGATGTTTTTATATTTTGGAATAACATCATTGATGTTTTGATTGATGATTTCCAATTGTAAATTACACCCCATGATCTTCCCGATCAGGATCTGGGCACTTTTGGATGTGAAAGGATCTTCATCCACAACCTCACGATCACCTAAAAAGAGAGGAACCCCAAAATAAATTAGGTGGTAAAAAAATGCCGCCATCCATCTCTTATCTGAGCCTGTGGTCGCAGACACTCACCTGTTGTGGTGACTAGTTCCACCACGTCTTCATCCTCCTGCTCAGCTTGTGTTGGGGGGATTTCACCTTCTTCCAGAGGGGGGGTCTCTGGTCTCCTCGGATGAGGGGTGTCCTCCGAGTCTTTTCTCCCCTATGTAAAACAAAATGATATACTTAGCACACAGATATTTAATGTCAGAACTATAAATAGGAAAGATTGCTTGGAAGTGGGGTACAATTATCTATTTTAGCAGAGTTCCAAGATGTAGCTTTTTTAGTGTCCTTTGTCAAGCTTCAATACTTTACCTGTTTGGTACAAGCTTCACAGATGGAGTTACCCCTATAGTATACACTGGAGCACCTGCGTGGCCCCCCTAATAAAAATGGTGTTCTTGTGTCCAACACTAGTGCTCCAGCGTCCAGATGTGAAAACAGCTGCTCAGTGTCCTCTCCTTACACAGAATCTAGTTTGCATTTCATTCTAGTAACAAAGCCATCTACACAACCCAATTCTTTGAAGACAAGTATAGGGCCTCAAAATGGTGGCCAAATGCATATGGCCTAAACAATGGTATTTTATCGTCCGAAATAACAATGTGTGATCCGAACGAATAATGTGCCCATGAACATGAAAGTTACCATTTTAAACTGTACAACAGTTCCTAAAAGCACATGGAGCAGCACGAACGTAATAAACATAAAGAATAGGAACACAGCACAACTACTTACTTTTTTGCAGCACTCTCCGGATCTTTCTGTACTGCTCATGTTCTCGTAATTTCAGGTCCGACCACCGCTTCCTGAGCTGATCTTTCGATCGTCGTACCCCGAAATTCCTGTGCAGACTCCTGACCACTTTCGCCATGATCTTGGCCTTTCTGACATTGGGGTTGGGGTAAGGCCCATACTTCCCGTCATAGTCTGCCATCTTCAGGATGTCGACCATCTCCAACATCTCCCCAAAGGACATATTTGAGTCCTTCAATCTCCTTCTGGATCGGGACGTTTCAGGCTCCAGCCTTTCCTCCTCCTCCTCCTCGTTGCTACAATTAGCACGATCCTGCTGTCTATCCGCCATGTGCTCTTCCCCCACTGCACCGAACGAAAAGGGGCGGGGAATAGACTAGAAAGAACGTCAGGGGCGGGCGGAGTTATACGCATGCGCAGTGTGTATAAATCGTAACGCGCGCGTCTTACGTACGATCTGTGAGCGGAGGAAGGAGCATCGGGGGCGCCGATCGTGCTAACGAAGGTAGGATCTAAACTTGGGCCTATACTGCTTCGAAATGGAAGCCTATATTGTAACAAGATTAGGGGAGTTTGGCCTGACATTAGAGTTTGTCTTGTGTTGTGTCTTGCAGAAAAAATGGATGGGTTCAACGACCACAATTTCCTGCCCCTGTTCATAGACAAGTACAGGGAGCTGCCCTGTCTGTGGCAAGTGAGACACCCCCATTATAACCACAAACAGAAGAGGCAGGCAGCGCTGGAGAAACTGCTGGAGTTGGTGAAGCCGGTGGTCCCCACAGCAACCATCCCCTATTTAAAAGCCAAAATTGGTGGCCTGAGGAGCACATATCTGAGGGAGCGCAAGAAGGTCACAGATTCCCAGAGGTCCGGAGCTGCAGCAGATGACGTTTATGTCCCCAGGCTGTGGTACTATGAGAGACTGCGATTTCTGTCAGACCAGATTGAGGTCAGGGAATCCCTCTCTACTCTTCCTTCCACGCTTCCTTCCACCCCAGCTGAGGCTTCCGATGTCCAACCTGGGCCTTCCTGCCAGGAAGAAGTGGAGGAGCCCAGCTGGAGTCAGGTATAGCATTCCTCTACAGATTTCTGGGCAATAAATAAATGATGTTTACTAGATGTTATTATTGATCACTAATTGCTGATTAAAAAAAGTGCTTTACATATCAATAGACAGTAGTGGGCACCCAAAATTGGGACAAGAATGAAAACTGCTGGGCTCAGAATGATCATCTGTTATATTTGTTAACATTCAATTTGCAGCAGTCATGAGGTGAAAATTGTGTGTGATTGATGAATAAAATACTAAAACTATGTCCCTTTTTCATACACAGGAAGACCTCAGCCAGGAGGAGGCTGTGGAATGTGGCAGTCAGGAGGAGGCGGGGATTAGTGGCAGCCAGGAGGAGGCGGGGCTAAGTGTCAGCCAAGAGAAGCCTGGGACCAGTCGCAGCCTGACTGAGTCTCAGGTCCCTCCCCTCCGCCTGCCATATAAACGAGCCAGGAAGGCCACTCCCAGTCCTGTGCAGGATTCAGCGTACAGGCTGATCCAGGAGGCTTCGGCGTCCCTCTGAGCCTTCCCCAGTCCTGAAGAGGCCTTTGCCTGCATGGCTGCCACAAAATTGCAGGGCATGCAGGAGGGCCAACGCAGGCTCTGTGAGGACCTGCTTTATAAAGTGCTACGTAAGGGGGAGAGTGGGGAACTGACACCCAAGACGGATGTCATGGAGAGGGACCATCCTCCTCCTCCTCCTGCTGCCACAACTCCACCACCACAGCCAAAGCCTGGAAGGAAGCGTGGAAGGAAGACCAAAGAGTGATGACCCTGGGTTCAGTCTGGTCTGACAGAAGATGCAGTCTCTCGTATGACCACAGCCTGGGGACACAGATGTCATCTGCTGCTTTCCGGATCTCTGGGACTTCTGGACCAGACTGCCCTCCCTTAGATAAGGACTCCTCAGGCCACCAATTTTGCTTTTAAATAATTGATGTCTGCCCTGGGGGTCCCAGGCTTCGCCCACTTCTGCAGTTTCTCCAGCGTTGCCTCCCTCTTTGTTTAGTTGTGAGCCCTTATTAAAATTTTTTGAGGGAAATTCTACTCTCCTGTGTGTGTTTTCATCCAAAAAGGACAGTTTGTTGGTGAGGATTCAGGTACATTTCTAAAGTACAATGTGAAATTAACAAGGGACAACAACACCAAACAATCTCCTACAGATTAAATAGAACAACATATCAATGGTGTTGTGGGAACTTGTCACCAAAAACACACACAAACATTTTCGGGAGTACAAATCAAAATCACCAAAAAAATAAAATAAAAAAAAGAGAAACACAAAAAAAGAATCTACATTAAAGTTCAAAAATAACAAAAAATGTTGTTGTCAGATGTGAGAAATCTAAATATATTGAGGGAATCCCGATAAATAGTAACTAAATAAGTTTGTGAGAAGTGTGTGTGAATATGAGCAGCAAAACTACTTAATTCTTGTCACATTATAAAGAAGAAGAGAGTGCGCTGTATTAAACCATTTTTTACATTGCAGCGTGACGAAAGTGCTGTATCCATTGCGAACGCTAAGTTTACCAGAACGAGCTGTCCCGTGTCGGAATTTCTTCTGAGCATGCGTGGCACTTTGTGCGTCGGAACAGGCCACACACGGTCGGAATTGACGCAATCGGATTTTGTTGTCGGAAAATTTTATCTCCTGCTGTCCAACTTTGTGTGTCGGAAAATCCGATGGAAAAAGTCCGATGGCGCCCACACACGGTCGGAATTTCCGACAACACGCTCCGATCGGACAATGTCCATCGGAAAATCCGACCGTGTGTACGGGGCATAACTCCAGCCACTCCAACCACACAACAGTTACTCAAGCCACTCCACCCAGTTACTCCGCCCACTCCAGTTGTAGAGGCAAGAACACTTTTCACAATTTCCCCAGAAATTGTAGCTTTTCTAGTTAGTGGGAATGCTTTAGCAGTCCCACTATTGTTATTCGATTTTATTTATTTTTAATCTTAATTTTAATTTTAATTTTATTCCGTACGTTTTTTGGTTCTGCGTAACTTCTGCATACTTTCAGCTATTAAAACCATTCAACTATCAAAATGTTCGTCTCTTTTAGCTGATGTGTGCTCTTTTTCAACTTTTTTTCTACCATTTATACTTTTTAAAATATTAAGCTTTTTATCACTTTTTTTTAACATTGAAGTCAATGGGAGCATGCTTGAAATCCTTAAATTCTTCTTCCGCTCCCAAAAGTTTCAGCTCCTTCATACTTTTACCTAGAGACACCAAACAAACTTTAAAATGTTCACAAAATATTCAGCTATCTGGCTATATCTTTTCAGTTTGATATCTTTTACAGTTTTTGAGAAAAAGCTTTTTGTTTAGAGGTCATTTCAGGAAATTTTAGCCATTAATCAGAGTGTACTGTGTTTGTTTTGTTGCCATGGTTACCAAAGCTTCTGTTATACACAGGGGGGAGGTGGCTGGAGCATCTCAGCTCTGAATACAGAGCCCGGGGGAGGGGACAGACACACCATGTACTGATTTCTAATAAAGGAATATGATGGGGCAGTTTTGATAGGGCAATTCTGATGGGGCAGTTTTGATGGGGCAATTATGATGGGGCAGTTTTATTGGTGGCAATTATGATGGGTCAGTTTTGATGGTGGCAATATGATGGGGCAGTTTTGATGGGACAATTCTGATGGGGCAGTTTTGATGGTGGCAATATGATGGGCAGTTTTGATAGGGCAATTCTGATGGGGCAGTTTTGATGGTGGCAATATGATGGGGCAGTTTTGATGGGGACAATTTTAATGGAGCAGTTTTAAAGGTGGCAATATGATGGGGCAGTTTTGATGGGGGCAGTTTTGATGGTGGCAATATGATGGGGCAGTTTTGATGGGGCAATTCTGATGGGGCAGTTTTGATGGTGGCAATATGATGGGGCAGTTTTAATGGGGACAATTTTGATGGGGCAATTCTGATGGGGCAGTTTTGATGGCAGTATAATGGGGCAGTTTTGATAGTGGCCATTTTAGCAATTTAGCTATTCAGCATTCCCACGCATTTTCCCCAGGAAATGCATTTTCTAGTTATTATTATTATAGCCAAAGTTACCACCCTAACTCCTCCCACAGTTTTTACACTACATAGACAAGTAATATACCGAAATCTGTGGATTGTTCCCGATTGGTGTGCTATTACTTTGTGGAACTTTTTTCGCTGAATGGTTCACGAAATATCATCGTTTTTGCGGCAATATTGGTCCCATAGGAATGAATGGCGAAATGTTCAATGTCATTTAATTGGTGTGCTATTACCTTGTGGAACTTTGTGAAAAGCTGAAAAATACCAGTGTGAACCCGGAATCAATGTCATTTAATTGGTGTGCTATTACTTTGTGGAACGTTTCACCGAATGGTTCACGAAATGTCGTCGTTTTTGCGGCAAAATTGGTCCCATAGGAATGAATGGCGAAATGTTCAAAACTAGAGTGGGAGGTGACAAAAGCTGACAACCCCATGATCATATCACCCTAACTCCTCCCACAGCTTTCAAACTACATAGACAGTAATATACCGAAACGTGCGGATTTTTCCCGATTGGTGTGCTATTACTTTGTGGAACGTTTCGCCGAATTTTTCACGAAACATCGTAGTTTTTGCGGAAAATTGGTCCCATAGGAATGAATGGCGAAATGTTCAATGTCATTTAATTGGCATGCTATTACCTTGTGGAACTTTGTGAAAAGCTGAAAAATACCAGTGTGAATCTGGAATCAATGTCATTTAATTGGTGTGCTATTACTTTGTAGAACGTTTCGCCGAATGGTTCAGGAAATATTGTTGTTTTTGCGGCGAAATTTGTCCCATAGGAATGAATGGCAAAATGTTCAAAACTAGAGTGGGAGGTGACAAAAGCTGACATTATGACCCCCCTATGGAAAAAAAAATAATTAAAAAAAAATAAATAAAACATTTTTGAAAAAAAATCATTTTTGAAAAAAAAAATTAAAAAATTCATTTTTGAAAAAAAAAAATTTGAAAAAAAAATAAAAAATTAATTTTTGAAAAAAAAATTTTTTTGAAAAAAATAATTTTTGAAAAAAAAATTTTTTTGAAAAAAAAATTTTTTTTGAAAAAAATTTTTTTTTTGAAAAACATGTTCAGCTCTTTCAGCTAATGATGGGACTTCTTCAACTTTTTTACTACTATTTATACTTTTTAGAATATTAAGCTTTTTAACACTTTTCACATTAACTCCAGCCACTTCAACCACACAACAGTTACTCAAGCCACTCCACCCAGTTATCCGCCCACTCCAGTTGTAGAGGCAAGAACACTTTTCACAATTTCCCCAGAAATTGTAGCTGTTCTAGTTATTATTATTATAGCCAAATTTACCACCCTAACTCCCTAACTCCTCCCACAGTTTTCACACTACATTACTAACTACAAACCTGTGGATTGTTCCCGATTGGTGTGCTATTGCTTTGTGGAACTTTTTTCGCTGAATGGTTCACGAAATATCATCGTTTTTGCGGTAATATTGGTCCCATAGGAATGAATGGCGAAATGTTCAATGTCATTTAATTGGTGTGCTATTACTTTGTGGAACGTTTCACCGAATGGTTCACGAAATATCGTCGTTTTTGCGGCGAAATTGGTCCCATAGGAATGAATGGCGAAATGTTGAAAACTAGAGTGGGAGGTAAAAAAAGCTGACAACCCCATGATCATATCACCCTAACTCCTCCCACAGCTTTGAAACTACATAGACAGTAATATACCGAAACGTGCGGATTGTTCCCGATTGGTGTGCTATTACTTTGTGGAACATTTCGCCGAATTTTTCACGAAATATCGTAGTTTTTGCGGAAAATTGGTCCCATAGGAATGAATGGCGAAATGTTCAAAACTAGAGTGGGAGGTGACAAAAGCTGACATTATGACCCCCCCCCCCCATGATCAGCCAAAACATTATGACCACCCCATCAAAAAAAAAACATTTTTTAAAAAAAAATAATTTTTGATAAAAAAAAAAAAAATTTTTTTAAAAAAAATAATTTTTTAAAACAAATTAAAAAAAAAAAACATTTTTGAAAAAAAATAAAAAAACATTTTTGAAAAAAAATCATTTTTTGAAAAAAAATTTAAAAAAAATCTTTTTTGAAAAAAAATTCATTTTTGAAAAAAAAATCATTTTTGAAAAAAAAAATCATTTTTGAAAAAAAATTTTTTTGAAAAAAAATCATTAAAAAAAATAATCATTTTTGAAAAAATAAAATCATTAAGAAACAAAATCATTAAAAAACAAAATCATTTTTGAAGAAATGTTCAGCTCTTTCAGCTAATGATGGGACTTCAACTGTTTTACTACTATTTATACTTTTTAAAATATTAAGCTTTTTAACACTTTTCACAGTTACTCAAGCCACTCCACCCAGTTACTCCGCCCACTCCAGTTGTAGAGGCAAGAACACTTTTCACAATTTCCCCAGAAATTGTAGCTTTTCTAGTTATTCTTATTATATCCAAATTTACCACCCTAACTCCTTCCACAGCTTTTACACTACATAGACAATATACCGAAAGGTTCGGATTGTTCCCGATTGGTGTGCTATTACTTTGTGGAACGTTTCGCCAAATGGTTCATGAAATATTGTTGTTTTTGCGGCGAAATTGGTCCCATAGGAATGAATGGTGAAATGTTCAAAACTAGAGTGGGAGGTGACAAAAGCTAACAACCCCATGATCATACCACCCTAACTCCTCCCACAGCTTTTAAACTACATAGACAGTAATATACCGAAACGTGCGGATTGTTCCCGATTGGTGTGCTATTACTTTGTGGAAGTTTCGCCGAATGGTTTAAAAAATATTGTAGTTTTTGTGGAAAATTGGTCCCATAGGAATGAATGGCGAAATGTTCAATGTCATTTAATTGGTGTGCTATTACCTTGTGGAACTTTGTGAAAAGCTGAAAAATACCAGTGTGAATCCGGCCTCAATGTCATTTAATTGGTGTGCTATTACTTTGTGGAACATTTCGCCGAATGGTTCACAAAATATCGTTGTTTTTGCGGCGAAATTGGTCCCATAGGAATGAATGGCGAAATGTTCAAAACTAGAGTGGGAGGTGACAAAACTGACATTATGACCCCCCCATAATCAGCCAAAACATTATGACCACCCCATGAAAAAAAAATTATAATATATTTTTTTTAATTCATTCTTGAAAAAAAAAATAATTTTTGAAAAAAAAAATCATTTTTGAAAAAAAAAAATATTAATTTTTGAAAAAAAAAAAAAATTTTGAAAAAAAAAATAATTTTTGAAAAAAAAAAATAATTTTTGAAAAAAAAATCATTTTTGTAAAAAAAAAAAAAATTTTTTTGAAAAAATTTTTTTTTTTGAAAAACATGTTCAGCTCTTTCAGCTAATGATGGGACTTCTTCAACTTTTTTACTACTATTTATACTTTTTAGAATATTAAGCTTTTTAACACTTTTCACAGTAACTCCAGCCACTCCAACCACACAACAGTTACTCAAGCCACTCCACCCAGTTATCCGCCCACTCCAGTTGTAGAGGCAAGAACACTTTTCACAATTTCCCCAGAAATTGTAGCTTTTCTAGTTATTATTATTATAGCCAAATTTACCACCCTAACTCCCTAACTCCTCCCACAGTTTTCACACTACATTACTAACTACAAACCTGTGGATTGTTCCTGATTGGTGTGCTATTACTTTGTGGAACTTTTTTCGCTGAATGGTTCACGAAATATCATCGTTTTTGCGGTAATATTGGTCCCATAGGAATGAATGGCGAAATGTTCAATGTCATTTAATTGGTGTGCTATTACTTTGTGGAACGTTTCACCGAATGGTTCACGAAATATCGTCGTTTTTGCGGCGAAATTGGTCCCATAGGAATGAATGGCGAAATGTTGAAAACTAGAGTGGGAGGTAAAAAAAGCTGACAACCCCATGATCATATCACCCTAACTCCTCCCACAGCTTTGAAACTACATAGACAGTAATATACCGAAACGTGTGGATTGTTCCCGATTGGTGTGCTATTACTTTGTGGAACATTTCGCCGAATTTTTCACGAAATATCGTAGTTTTTGCGGAAAATTGGTCCCATAGGAATGAATGGCGAAATGTTCAAAACTAGAGTGGGAGGTGACAAAAGCTGACATTATGACCCCCCCCCCTCATGATCAGCCAAAACATTATGACCACCCCATCAAAAAAAAACATTTTTTGAAAAAAAAACATTTTTAAAAAAAAAATAATTTTTGATAAAAATTTTTTTTTTTTTTTTTTTTTAAATAATTTTTTAAAACAAATTTAAAAAAAAATCATTTTTGAAAAAAAATAAAAAAACATTTTTGAAAAAAAAAATCATTTTTGAAAAAATATTTTTTGAAAAAAAATCATTAAAAAAAATAATCATTTTTGAAAAAAATAAAATCATTAAGAAACAAAATCATTAAAAAACAAAATAATTTTTGAAGAAATGTTCAGCTCTTTCAGCTAATGATGGGACTTCAACTGTTTTACTACTATTTATACTTTTTAAAATATTAAGCTTTTTAACACTTTTCACAGTTACTCAAGCCACTCCACCCAGTTACTCCGCCCACTCCAGTTGTAGAGGCAAGAACACTTTTCACAATTTCCCCAGAAATTGTAGCTTTTCTAGTTATTATTCTTATTATATCCAAATTTACCACCCTAACTCCTCCCACAGCTTTTACACTACATAGACAATATACCGAAACGTTCGGATTGTTCCCGATTGGTGTGCTATTACTTTGTGGAACGTTTCACCAAATGGTTCATGAAATATTGTTGTTTTTGCGGCGAAATTGGTCCCATAGGAATGAATGGTGAAATGTTCAAAACTAGAGTGGGAGGTGACAAAAGCTAACAACCCCATGATCATACCACCCTAACTCCTCCCACAGCTTTTAAACTACATAGACAGTAATATACCGAAACGTGCGGATTGTTCCCGATTGGTGTGCTATTACTTTGTGGAAGTTTCGCCGAATGGTTTAAAAAATATTGTAGTTTTTGCGGAAAATTGGTCCCATAGGAATGAATGGCGAAATGTTCAATGTCATTTAATTGGTGTGCTATTACCTTGTGGAACTTTGTGAAAAGCTGAAAAATACCAGTGTGAATCCGGCCTCAATGTCATTTAATTGGTGTGCTATTACTTTGTGGAACATTTCGCCGAATGGTTCACAAAATATCGTTGTTTTTGCGGCGAAATTGGTCCCATAGGAATGAATGGCGAAATGTTCAAAACTAGAGTGGGAGGTGACAAAACTGACATTATGACCCCCCCATAATCAGCCAAAACATTATGACCACCCCATGAAAAAAAATTATAATATATATTTTTTTAATTCATTCTTGAAAAAAAAAAAAATTTTTGAAAAAAAAAAATAATTTTTGAAAAAAAAAAATTTTTTTGAAAAAAAAAATAATTTTTGAAAAAAAAATCATTTTTGTAAAAAAAATCATTTTTGAAAAAAAAAAGAAATCATTTTTGAAAAAAAGGAAATAATTTTTGAAAAAAAAAAGATAATTTTTGGAAAAAAAATCAAAAAATCAAAAATCAATTTTGCGTCAAAATTAGTCCCATAGGAATGAATGGTGAAATGTTCAATGTCATTTAATTTGTGTGCTATTACCTTGTGGAACTTTGTGAAAAGCTGAAAAATACCAGTGTGAATCTGGAATCAATGTCATTTAATTGGTGTGCTATTACTTTGTGGAACGTTTCACTGAATGGTTCACGAAATATCGTAGTTTTTGCGGCGAAATTGGTCCCATAGGAATGAATTTTGAAAAAAAAATAATTTTTGAAAAAAAAAATAATTTTTGAAAAAAAAATAATTTTTCAAACTGTTCAGCTCTTTCAGCTAATGATGGGACTTCTTCAACTGTTTTACTACTATTTATACTTTTTAAATATTAAGCTTAACAGTTACTCAAGCCACTCCACCCAGTTACTCCGCCCAGTCCAGTTGTAGAGGCAAGAACACTTTTCACAATTTCCCCAGAAATTGTAGCTTTTCTAGTTTTTGTTTGTCATTACAGCAGGGTATGTTTTTTCTGGTTTTCAGGTGCCACCTTGTGGGGAGTCTATGCAATTACATCATATTTACTATGAGTTGCTTTGCAGCTTCTTTAGAGTACATATATTTTTGGGGTTCTTAAATTGCACTAATGGCTATGCGTATATATATAAGGGGGAATATAAGGGGCCTTAATGATAAGGTTAAAAGGGCAGCAATGTTTGCTTATTTGAAGGCATCTAGACCTCATATTGTGCTTCTGCAAGAGACCCATTTGGACGGGAGCAAGGTTTTGTCTTTACGTAGGCCATGGATACAGAGAATGTATCATGCCTCTTACTCCACTTATGCTAGAGGGATGACTATTTGCTTGGCAAAAGTGTCCCTTGCACGGTTCAAAGGGTGATCTCTGATACGGGAGGGCAACATGTTATCCTAGTGCTGAAAATTTAATAGATAACAATGGTATTAACATGTGCATACGTTCCTCTGCCTTTTCATGCACAATTCTTGCGTGACATGTTGGTATTACTGGCTCCCTATATGCACCATACTCTACTCCTGGCTGGGGACTGTAATGCCATTCTAGATGATGGGCTAGATGCTACTAACCCATTGAGGCTCTCCCCACTGATTTTTTATCCTGGGTGTCTGCTGCCCAGCTTACTGAGTTATGGCGGTGGAAGAACCCAGGGGTTAGAAGCTACTCCTGTTTATCTTGCACCCACAAAACAGCATCAAGAATTGATCTTGCTTTCGCCAATCCCCAATGCTTACAGTTAGTTCATGCTGTCACATATTTGGCAGGGGGTTTATCAGATCATGATCCTTTATTAATAACACTTTCTGTGGGGGCCAGGACTGGAGGAAATGCATGGAGGTTGTCGCCTGGTTGGTTGCAGGTAGAACGGGTGACACCAGGGCCGCCATCAGGGTGGTACAGGCAGTACTAATGTAAGGGGTCCGAGCATCCCTAGGGGCCCGGTTGACCAGGGCCCGCTCCCCCTACAGCAGCCCGCGCCGCCGATAGCCTGCGCGCCGCCCTGCCACTATAGAGGAGGAGAGAATGAGAACGTTTCTCTCCCGCTGGCTGAAGCTAAGAGGAAGAAAGCATCATTAGCATGTCATTAAACAAGCCAGAGCCTCCGCCGCCTTTCTGACTAGCAACCCCCCAGCAGGTGATCGCGGCCAGCACTAGCTCACTCCTCTTCCTTCCCTGCTGAGGCGGAGCCTGCTGGCTGCTGCTAGGTTTGCTTGCAATGTGATTGGCCAGGACATGGGTGGGGGGTGGTCAGCTCGTCAATGGTGAACATGGACCCAGCCCTATCAGGTGCATGCAGATAGATACCAGAGAGTTGCGTGGAGGGTAAGTCACAAAAATATAATGTGTGCTGCTTTGCCCCTTGTGCTGCCTGTAGATTTGGACTTTATTTAATTCTTCTCCTTGGATGGGACACCTGGCTGAGGCTGACAAGCTGGCATTGAGTTGCATTGTGAAAATGGATGAGGATGACTCTGGGTGGAGATGAGAGTTACATTGTGGAGAGCCTCTTTACAATGTAACTCTCATCCCCACAGAGTCCTCCTCATCCATTTTCACAATGCAACTCAATCATCTTTAGCCCCACCCAACACCCAGCACCATCCATTCCTCCAGTCTTCGCAATGCATCCCCACCCATGCCCAGCACCATAAATCCCTCCAGTCTCCACAATGCATCCCCACCCACGCCCAGCACCATCCATCCCCCCAGTCTCCACAATGTATCCCCACCCACGCTGTTGGAAGGCAACATGTTTTAGTTCATGATACAAGAGGTGTTTGAAATATGAACGATGGCTATACCATACCTTTGCATCCTTGGGGGCTGTTTGGAATTTAGCAAGTTGCACATCAAAGGTTTGTAGCATATCAGATTATTCATCTGAAAGAAGCAAGGCTGAACAAAAGTTTGGCTCCTGTCCTTCTGGTGTGATAACATGGAAATCCTTGATTAGCCCTCTGCAAGCAAGCTTGAAAAGGCCCATAGCTGACAAGATGATTGATGAATGTCCTGCTACAAAGATCAAAGGATCAAAGGCATTGAAGATACATAGACATGATACATGGACAATGCTACCCCTAGAGGCCAATACAGCAGGACAGACAGTAATATAATATATTGAGAAGGACTGCCCCTGAACTAATTTAATTAGTTAGAAACCTAAATGGGCAGGCAATGGGGTTGGGTCTTGACAATGTATGGATGAAGTTTAAAAAGTGCACACAGGAGGGAAGTTGTCCTCTTTTCGCTCTTGGCTCATGCCTGGTGGCTCTCTGATGGCTCTCTCTCTACTATTTTGAGCCTCATGGCTCTCTCTCTATCATCTTGAGCCCAGCCGAGGAGACTGTGCGATAAGTATCTTTGATGTTCTTGTATTATATGTTCTGTTGTTATATGCTTTGTAATATCTTTCTTTAGTATTTTCATGTTAGGGTTTTCCTATTTTCTTGGGAAATAAATAAGACATTGTTACTAAGCAGTGTGTTTGTTTTCATAGCTAACCTTATATTATTGTTCTATCAACAGTAACTATCAGAGTTTTAATAGATTAGCTAACTATAGGAATAGACAAATTAATACATATATGGAATAAATAGAGGGAATCCATGACCACCTTCAAATAATATTTAGCTTAGAATTTATTCTAATCTCAGATTTTATTTCACACGCTGAGCACCATCCATCCCTCCAGTCTCCACAATGCATCCCCACCCACACCCAGCACCATCCATCCCTCCAGTTTCCACAATGTATCCCCACCCACGCCCAGCACCATCCCTCTCCACAATGTATCCCCGTCCACGCCCAGCACCATCCATCCCTCCAGTCTCCACAATGTATCCCCACCCACGCCCAGCACCATCCTTCCCTCCAGTCTCCAAAAAGTGGGTGTACGGAAGGACTCAGTGGAATGGCCAGTGGGCGGATTCCGTGGGATGGCCTGTGGGCGGGCCCTAGGGAATATTGGTGGTCAGGCCCTTGGGGGAGGGGAGGCATAAAGCTGTGTAAGGGGCCCCAAAATTTCTGATGGCTGCCCTAAATGACACAACAAGTAAAAACACCTATGTCTGAGTTCTGGGATGATAATTCTGTCTCTGCTGCGGACACGGTGGTTTGGGGCGCTTTCAAGGCTGTAATGAGAGGACAATATATATCTGCCATCAAGGCAGTTTGTAAAGAAAATACTGCAGAAAGGGAGAGGTTGCAATCTGAGGAGCCTAGATTGGAAGTGGAATATGTGGCTGCCCCTGGGGATGCCACATTTGCATCCTTAGAGGGAGCCAAGTGTCATTTTGCTTTGTTTGACACAAACCTTGCCCACACTACCTTGCTTCATAGAGCTGAATCACTTTTTGAAAAGGTCAATAAAAATGGTTGTTGGTCATGCTGGTGGCAGATCAGGGCTCCAGTTAGTGTACCATGTATACGCTCTCACACATCCTTACGCTTCCTGAGGCTATCATGCAACAATTTGTTGAGTATTATTCGGATTTATATTCTCCTATATCGTCTTATGATAGGGGTGAATTATTAGACCCTCTGTCCAACCTTCCTGTCCCAAGTTTTGAGGATGATGACAGAGCATGGTTAGACCAGGGCATTATTCTTAAAGCAATAGAAACAGCAATTCTGTCTTTTCCTTCAAATAAATCCCCAGGCCCAGATGGTTTTCAGGTGGAATGGTATAGGCCAGGGATATGCAATTAGCGGACCTCCAGCTGTTGCAAAACTACAAGTCCCATCATGCCTCTGCCTCTGGGTGTCATGCTTGTGGCTGTCAGAGTCTTGCTATGCCTCATGGGACTTGTAGTTCTGCAACTGGAGGTCCGCTAATTGCATATGCCTGGTATAGGCAATACTCTGACACACTGGGTACTAGATTGAGAACCTTATAGGTATACTGCTTTGAAAATGGTGCTCTACCTTCCTCTATGTTGGATGCTTATGTGGTTCTGCTGCCTAACCCGGGTAAGGATCTAACATGCTGCTCCTCATATAGACCAATAGCCCTCCTAAATGCAGATCTTAAAATTCTGGTTTTGGCTACTAGGTTGTCTGTGGTGCTTCCATTCCTGGTTGATGTGGATCAAACTGGCTTTATGCCGGGGAAGTCCACAGGCACCAATTTACGTTGCCCGTTTACTTATTTGCAGATCTCCCACAACAACACCGGGACTAGGGCAGTGGTCTCAGTGGATACGGCCAAGGCCTTTGACTCAGTTGATTGGGGATACATGACCATGGTGTTAGAACGTATGGGTTTTTGGCCAAAATATTGTAAGTGGGTGTCCTTGTTATACAGCAAACCTAGAATGGCATTGAAGATTGGGTACCATCTCCCCCTTTTTAAAGGTGGATTGGGGAACCAGGCAGGGCTGCCCTCTTACCCTGCTTCCTGTTTTCCCTGATGATTGAACATCGGCGAACACCATTGGCGGTGGCGCTGCGATCCTCTCCTGCGGTCGGGGCATTGGACGTTGGGATCATTAAAGAATGTTTGGGGCTGTATGCAGATGACATGCTGCTTTTTTTGAAGGATCCGGGTATATCTCTTTGTGCAGTCCTTGGTATTTTGGATAACTTTGCAACACTTTCAGGCCTCAAAGTTAATTGGGACAAATCTATATTTTTCCCCTAGATTTTGGTACCAGGGCTGCGGCAGATTCTGGGTTGCCACTGCAGTGGATTAGTGTCAGGGCTGGGCTCAGCCCTTCCTTCTCTGAGCTGGCCGCTCAGCTGTCGGCTAATTGCCAGCTCCTATCTCTCCACAGTTACTCAGCTGTTGATGATATCCTGCTTGTCAGTCCTGCCTACTTAAGCCGTCCAGTCCAGAGGAGCTCTGCCTTTGCCTTGGTCACATCACAGAAACTATCTCCTGCGATCCTGTTCAAGACTTGCTTTGCTGAAATCCCTTCTGGCTCCAGATCCTGCTTGCTGTTCCACTACATTGATCCCTGGCTTCTAGCTTGGCTGACTATCCATTCCGGTTACTGAACTTTGGCTATGTTTTGACTATGTTTGTTCTTTTTACTTTTATTATTAAACAAGTGTGATTTAACTGTACTTCTGTCTCAGCCTGATTTCATTGTTTCTGACAGATAGTCAATTTACCTACCTGGGGGTTCACATCTCTGCTAGAGTTGCGGACTATTTTAGTCTGAATTTGCAGCCCTTGGTGGATCTTTTGAAAAGGAAAATAGAGATATGGCAGAACCTTCCCCTGTCTGTGATGGGGCGGATAAACCTTCTCAAAATGAAGATACTTCCTGTTTTCCTGTATTTTTTGCGTAACTCACCTGTTTGGATTCCACGCTCCCTTTTTCGTCGGGTACACAGCATTTTTGGTTCTTTCCTATGGGGAAACTCTCCTCCCAGAATAGGCCTCACAGCACTTCAGGAGCCCTGGGGACAGGGAGGCCTGGCACTCCCTGATCTTTTTAAGTATTTCTTAGCTGGCCAGGGAGTTTTTGCACAAAGATGGCTTCTTGGGGATAACGGGATTCTGCCACAATCTTAGAGGAAGCGGTGCTGGGTTCTTATGAGGGCCTGCGTCTCCTTGCTTACAGGGTCCTGGGGCTCAGCTTCCACTGACGGGGACAATGCGAGACACTGTTAAGGCTTGGGACTGTGTTCAGAGGTTGCTGGCACCTGCCTCTACTGCCATATCACCGGCCTCACCGTTGTGGAGAAACTCGTTTTCCCCATCTACTCACTATACCTGATCCGATTATCTGGGTGTCAAGAGGCATTAAAACTTTGGGTGATGTCACCAGGGAAGGCGAGCTGTTACAGTTTTCAGATCTAAAACAGAAATTTGAGCTTTCAAATCCCTATCTTTTTCGTTGCCTCCAATTGCGCCACGCTTTCATGTCCCAATTTGGCTCTACTAAGCTGGATCTTAGGTCTTCAGCTCTGGAAAATATTCTATTGGATGACTCCATGAAAAAAACGCTGTCTGAATTATATAAGGAGCTGTTTTCTATATCGCCTCCTTTGGTGACCAAATGTAGGGAGCAGTGGATGGAGGAGGTCTCAGATTTGGGTGGAGAGGAGTGGGACGATATGTGGAGCGTTCCCTTCACTCACTTAGTATCTGCTAGAGATTACTTAATTAAATTTAAATTCCTGCACAGAATCTACTACACCCCAGCAAAGTCATCTAAAATCTACTCGATGTGTTGGCTGGATGCTGGTGTTGCTCACAGTCTCCAGTCAACTTTAGCCATGTGTTTTGGCATTGCCAGGTGGTCAAGGAGTTCTGGTCTGATGTTGGGCGCTGCATAATGGAAATTACATCTATACCTGCTAAGGGGAAAATAATACTGGGAGTATGCTAAAGGCCCCCTAACCTGAGGGAGGAGGGGGAGGTGGACCTCCTGTCACAATTTGGAATAGCAGCAAGGATGGGAAGTGTTACCATAATGGGGGATTTTAATTATGCAGACATAGGCTGGGTGGAGGGAACCACGCATTTGTCTAATGCCGCGTACACACGGTCGGACTTTTCGGCTACAAAAGTCCGACAGCCCGTCCGACAGACTTTCGACTGACTTTTGGCAGACTTTCTAATGAACGGACTTAACTACATACGATCACACAAAAGTCAGACGGATTCGCACGTGATGACGTACACCGGACTAAAATAAGGAAGTTGATAGCCAGTAGCCAATAGCTGCCCTAGCGTCGGTTTTTGTCCGTTGGACTAGCATACAGATGAGCACATTTCTGGGTCGGGCGGAGTTACGACGTAAAGATTTGAAGCAAGTTCCAAATCTAAAGTCTGGCAGATTTGTGACTGGAAAAGTCCGCTAAAGGTCTGGTGGAGCCCACACACGATCGGATTGTCCACCGGATTTGGTCCGTCGCCGTCCGTGGGACCAGTCTGGTCGAAAGGTCCGACCGTGTGTACGCGGCATAAGGCTCGCCAGTTCCTAAATGTCTTGCAGGACAATTTCATGGGTCAGATGGTAGATGCACCAACTAGAAATAAAGCGTTACTAGATCTACTGATTACCAACAATACAGACCTGATCATGGATGTGGAAATATGAGGAAATTTAGGGAACAGCGATCACAGGTCAATTGGCTTCATTATAAATCACACAAATAGGAAACATAGGGGAAATACAAAGACATTAAATTTCAAAAGAGCCCCGTGGTTTTTTTTTAGCAGCAACCTTAAGAACAAAGAACACGGAGGAGAGATAGGTTTGCTTCAAGAGCATATTAAATAAGGGCATTAGCCAATGCATCCCATTGGGTAATAAATTTAAAAGAGTGAACAAAAGTCCTGAATGGCTTAACTCCAATGTAAAAATGCATATAAAAGCAAAAGAGAAGGCCTTCAAAAAATACAAGGTTGAGGAATCATCATCATCAGCATTCAAACTTTATAAAGACTGCAACAAGAAATGTAAGGGTGCAATTAGGGTGACTAAGATAGAACACGAAAGACACATAGCAGAGAAGAGCAAAAAAAAATCCCAAGAAATTCTTTAAGTATATGAACAGTAAAAAAGGGAGGACAGACCATATTGGCCCCATAAAGAATGAGGAAGGACATCTGGTTACAAAGGATGGGGAGATGGCGAAGGTATTGAATTTATTCTTCTCCTCAGTTTTCACGAGGGGAATCGGGGAGCAGAGGACAGAATTAGAATTAGATTGGGAAAACTTAACATTAATAAATCACCGGGACCGGATGGCTGGCACTCGAGGGTACTTAGGGAACTCAGTCAAGTAATTGCCAGACCATTGTTCCTAATTTTTACTGACAGTCTACTGACTGGAATGGTACCAGTGGATTGGAGAAAAGCCAATGTAGCACCAATATGTAAAAAGGGCCTAAAATACATCCCTGGGAATTACAGACCAGTTAGCGTAACATCAATAGTATGCAAGCTCTTGGAGGGGAGTATAAGGGAATATATACAAGCTTTTAGTAATAAAAACAGCATCATTAGCAGTAACCAGCATGGATTCATGAAGAATCATTCTTGCCAAACCAATCTATTAACCTTCTATGAGGAGGTGAGTTGCCATCTAGCTAAAGGAAGGCTCATAGACGTGGTGTGTCTGGATTTTGCAAAAGCATTTGACACAGTTCCCCATAAACATTTACTGTACAAAATAAGGTCCGTTGGCATGGACCATAGGGTGAGTACACGGATTGAAAACTGGCTACAAGGTTGAGTTCAGAGGGTGTTGATAATAGGGGAATACTCGGAATGGTCAGGGGTAGGTAGTGGGGTCCCACAGGGTTCTGTGCTGGGACCAATCCTATTTAATTTGTTCATAAACGACCTAGAGGATGGGGTAAACAATACTAAGCTAAGCTGGGCAATAACTTCTCCGCAGGATGTGGAAACCCTGCAACAAGAAGATCTGAACAAATTAATGGGGTGGGCAACTACAAGGCAAATGAGGTTGAAAAATTGAAAATAATCATCATTTGGGTGGCAAAAATATGAATGCAATCTATACACTAGATTATAGGCTACAGACTACAGACTACAGGCTGCTACCCACTCCAACGGCAACACCCTTGACCTTGTCTTCTCCTACCTGTGCACTCCGTGCAACCTTTCCAACAATCCACTCCCACTCTCTGATCACCACCTTATTAGTTTTGCTCTCTCCCTGTCTTCCACCTCTTCTCCCTCCAACCGCCTAACATTTACACGTAGAAACCTTCCTTGCCTCAACCCTTCTCTTCTCTACTCTGCTACTGATCACCTCTATGACAAAATCTCACCTCTGTCCTGCCCCAACCTAGCTACTTTCATCTACAAAAGCTCACTGTCTTCCTCCCTAGACAAGCTTGCCCCCCTCACTACACGCAGGATTAGGCCCCGACTGCTACAACCCTGGCAAACAGATGACACCAGAAGTCTCAGAAAACGTAGCCACGCTCTTGAGCGCCTGTGGCATAAGACTAAGACCCAGGAAGACTTCACACAATATAAATCTGCCCTCCTAAAATACTACTTCTGCCTTCACACTGCCAAACAGACCTACTTTATCACACTCATTAACACCTTCTCATCCAGTCCACGTCAACTCTTCTCTACCTTCACCACTCTACTCTGTCCTCCACTGCCTCCACCCACCAATCCACTCACTGCCCAGGAGATTGCAAATCACTTCAAAACTAAGATTGATACAATTCATGAGGAGATCGCCAATGCGCAAAAACATCCCCCATGCAACACCCCATGTCCACAGATACAATCATTACTTCCCTCATTCAACCCTGCTACTATTACTGAGGTTGCTAAACTTTTATCTAACACCCATCTAACCACCTGCCCCCTGGATCCTGTTCCCTCGCAAATGCTACGCTCACCAACTGACTCGATTCTACACTCTCTAACTCACATTTTCAACCTCTCCCTCTCTTGTGGCATCTTCCCAAACTTAAAAAGCCCTCACTGGACCCCACCAATCTCAACAACTTACGTCCCATCTTCTTACTCTCCTTCTCCTCCAAACTTCTTAAAGACTGGTCTACAACCGACTAAGTGACCATCTGACCATGAATAAACTTCTTGATCCCCTTCAGTCCGGTTTTCGCCCTCAACACTCCACGGAAACTGCTCTCCTTAAACTCTCAAATGACCTACTAATGGCTAAAGCCAATGGACACTATTCTGTACTACTTCTCCTGGATCTCTCTGCTGCCTTTGACACAGTGGACCACCCCCTCCTCCTCAAAAAACTCCACTCCTTTGGTCTCCGTGACTGTACTCTCCGCTGGTTCTCATCCTACCTATCCCACCGCTCCTTCAGTGTCACTTACAACTCTACTTCCTCCTCTCCTCTTCCTTTCTCAGTTGGGGGTCCCCCAAGGTTCTGTTCTTGGACCTCTCCTTTTCTCAATCTACACCACCTCCTTGGGTCAGTTGATTGCCTCCCATGGCTTTAAATATCATCTCTACGCTGATGACACCCAAATCTATCTCTCCACCCCCCAGCTCTCTCCATCTCTCTCCATCTGTCTCCTCATTACCAACTTACTAGCAGACATATCAGCCTGGATGTCACATCACTTCCTCAAACTTAACCTATCCAAAACCGAGCTCATGATATTTCCTCCCTCAGGTGCCACTTCCCCTGATTTCCCTGTCATTATCAACGGCTCAACTATCAACCCATCTCCCCACGCCAAGGTCCTAGGTGTAATCCTGGACTCTGAACTAACCTTTCGACCCCACATTCTATCACTATCCAAAACTTGCCGCCTCAATCTCCGCAACATCTCCAAGATACGCCCCTTCCTAACCAATGTCACCACAAAGCTTCTAATCCACTCCCTGGTCATCTCCCGCCTCGACTATTGCAACTCCCTCCTCATTGGTTTACCTCTAAATAGGCTATCCCCACTTCAGTCCGTCATGAACGCTGCTGCCAGGCTCATCCACCTCACAAACCGCTCAGCGTCTGCTACACCCCTCTGCCAATCCCTCCATTGGCTGCCACTCAGTCACCGAATTAAATTCAAGATACTAACTATAACTTACAAAGCCATCCACAAACTGGCCCCCAGCTACATCTCTAACCTAGTCACAAAATACCAACCTAATCGTTCTCTTCGCTCCTCCCAAGACCTCCTGCTCTCAAACTCCCTTGTCACCTCATCCCATGCTCGCCTTCAGGACTTCTCCAGAGCCTCCCCCATCCTCTGGAATGCTCTACCCCAATCCGTCCGATTTTCTCCTACTTTATCCACTTTCAGACGATCCCTGAAAACTCATCTCTTCAGAGAAGCCTATCTGGCCCCCACCTAACAACTGTACATTTATCTTCTCAATCAGCACATCACCCACAGTTATTACCTCTTGTATCTCTTGACCTTCCCTCTTAGATTGTAAGCTACTGTATCAAAGTGTATTGCATTAGTACTGTCTACCCTCAAGTTGTAAAGCGCTATGTAAACTGTTGGCGCTATATAAATCCTGTATAATAATAAAAATAATAATATACACTAGGGGGAGAACTTCTGGGGGAATCTGGGATGGAAAAGGACCTGGGGGTCCTAGTAGATGATAGGCTCAGCAATGGCATGCAACGCCAAGCTGCTGCTAACAAAGCAAACAGAATATTGGCATGCATTAAAAAAGGGATTAACTCCAGGGATAAAGCGATAATTCTCCCACTCTACAAGACTCTAGTCCGGCCGCACCTAGAGTATGCTGTCCAATTCTGGGCACCAGTCCTCAGGAAGGATGTACTGGAAATGGAGCGAGTACAAAGAAGGGCAACAAAGCTAATAAAGGGTCTGGAGGACATTAGTTATTATTATTATACAGGATTTATATAGCGCCAACAGTTTACGCTGCCCTTTACAATATAAAAAGGAGACAATACAGTTATAATACAATAAAATACAAGAGGATTAAGATGGCCCTGCTCAGAAGAGCTTAAAATCTAATAGGTTGGGGCAGGTGGTAAAAAAGGTTGTAACTGTGGGGAAAGAGCTGATGGAAGTGGTAGAAGATTAGTTGGAGACATGATAGGCTTTCCTGAAGAGATGAGTTTTCAGGGATCGCCTGAAGGTAGCAAGAGTAGGGGATAGCCAGGCCAGTGGAGGTAGCGAGTTTCAGAGGATGGGAGAGGCTCTGGAGAAATCCTGGAGACGAGCAAGGGAGGAGGAGACGAGAGAGCTTGAGAGGAGGTCTTGAGAAGAGCGGAGAGGACGATTTGGGTGATATTTGGAGACAAGATTAGTGATGTAGCTTGGGGCAGAGTTGTGAATGGCTTTGTATGTTGTGGCTTGTATTCTGAATTTAATTCGCTGAGTGATTGGGAGCCAGTGTAGGGATTGGAGGAGAGGGTTGGCAGATACTGAGCGGTTGGTAAGGTGGATAAGTCTGGCAGCAGCATTCATGATAGACTTAGTTATGAAGAAAGGTTGCGAGCACTGAACTTATTCTCTCTGGAGAAGATACGCTTGAGAGGGGATATGATTTAATTTTAAAAATACCATACTGGTGACCCCACAACAGGGATAAAGCGTTTTCGCGGAAGGGAGTTTAACAAGACACGTGGTCACTCATTAAAATTAGAAGAAAAGAGGTTTAACCTTAAACTACGTAGAGGGTTCTTTACTGTAAGAGCGCAAGGATGTGGAATTCCCTTCCACAAGCGGGGGATCGATAGTTTCAAAAAACTATTAGATAAGCACCTAAACACCCGCAACATACAGGGATATACAATGTAATACTGACATATAATCACACATACAGGTTGGACTTGATGGACTTGTGTCTTTTTTCAACCTTACCTACTATGTAACTATGTAACCTGTGCGGCAACATGCTTACTTGGCTTGGTGGAGGGCTTGGCACCTACTAGGGCCCAGGGTACCTTGCTTAGTTAGTGTAGCAAATAATTTCACGCTACCCCCAATTCCAAGCAGCTAACACACCAAATTAGATAAATGGCAAAGAAAAAACAAAAAAAAAGAAGTGTAGCGCTATAAAATGAGAGGCTGTAAGCCCAAATGACATCTGAAAATTTCAAACAGTGAAATAGAAATAAAAACTAAAAACTAAAATTTTCCATAGAAAGTGACATTGATAGCAACACAAATAATGGTGTCCATCTATATATAATACACATAAGAAGTGACAGTATTGATGCCAACACTGACAATGCTGCAACAAAAATTTCAGTGTGTATATAATTCCAGTCTATATGTTTAGAGTTGTAAGACTCAACAGCAAAAATTCCAATATGGAAAAACGTGTCTGTCCATGAGTTAAAATAGGTGACTGTGATCAAACCACCACCATGAGAAGAGGAGGCTTACCAGAATGTTTGTACACGCCAGAACATATGTTCTGCATGTCAAACAGGCTTGTATTGTGGTGGATAGACTCAGGAGATGTCGATTTCTTTAGACCAGAGATTCCCTGTTCACAATCCAATACGGACGCTTGGAAAGTGACCTCTCATATGGAACGGTACTCAGAAATCCACAGATGTAGAGTGGCAAAGGACAAAACAAAAAAGGGACCACATAGTGTAATTCCGTAAATATAAGTAAAATTTAATAACGTTAAGAACACTCACTTGATTGTAGATAAATAAGCGCTTGTACCGAATTAATAAGCAGCAGTGGAGACCTTACCGACGCATTTCGTCTCCAAGGACATCGTCTGGGGTGTCCCTCCACTGCTGCACTCCACAAATATATAAGCAATATGACCTCCATCATGAAAATCAAGTCCACAAGCGTTTGCAGCGTATTATCCCAAGCACTTCCGGTATGTTAAAATGGCATCTCAGAGTGCGCTCCATGATGTGTGATAATCAATGTGGAGATGCGTTCCAAGCTCCCTCCTCTCTGCCAATCGAGAGGGAGCGTTGTCAAAAATGGGAGGGGGCGACGTGATGCAGGCACCCACTCGTCAGCCCTCCGCGCAAGCACGCAGGTGCGCACCTAGTGACGCCACACACCCGGACAAAACGGGCGCGTGCGCAGACGGGGAGGAGGCGGTCTGAAATCAGACACATCAGAGTGCGGTTCACGTCACCTGTTGACGTGCGTTCCACGTCGTACGTCACATGTCATGGGCTCACTCATCTGTGCATTGTGCATGTGCAGTGATACCAACACGACGTGTGTACGTACCGCAAAAACGAAAGGGGAAATAGTGGAATTGGCATCAAGGCAATAGGGGGACACCCAATCTTAACATAAATAGAAAAAGATTTAAAAAATGCATATATATATTAAGCAGAAAAAGGAGGAGAAGAGAAAGGGAAATGGCACATAAGTGTCATCCCTTATCTCTTTCCACAAAAACGTTAAAATAAAAACACGAGAGTGTGTCATATTATGTCAGTTCACTGACAGAAGTAATAATGGTTATAAATAACCAAATGGACACAATAAAGTCAACATATCCATGGCAACTTATGTAAGAATGTGAATTAAAACTTTACTAGCTAAACCAGAAAAGGTTTTAATAATAAGGATAAAAGGAAAATCACGACTGGCCACTCATGGACTGGACTTTCACGCAGGAGCATATGTACCAACAATATAACAAAGTTACAAATTACATTAGAAACAAGAAAGAGAGAGAAATGAGAAAATGATTCAAATATAAATGATGTTAAGCTTTGCTGATAAAGGAATTGATATCCCAGTCTATATTCATGCCAAAAGGCGAATAAGAAAGCAATTAATAGATCCAATATGTCTCAAGTTGTGACACTCCCCTGGTTTTGGCCCCTCCCCTCCAAGGGGCAATATACCTGTCAATCACCAAAAAAGGTGGTTCCCTTGGGGTCACGTGCATGATGTGACCTATAGTGTCTGGGTACAATGTGTTTCGTGTCGCCACTTTTGATTACCACTTGCTTACAGGGCACTTAAACCCCCCTCCTATCCAGACCAATTTTCAGCTTTCAGCGCTGACGCACTTTGAATGACAATTGCGCGGTCATACAACACTGTACCCAAATGAAATTTTTATCATTTTTTCACCACAAATAGAGCTTTCTTTTTGTGGTATTTGATCACCTCTGCGGTTTTTACTTTTTGTTAAAAAAATGTAAAAAACTGAATTTTTTTTTAAAAAAATTTATTTTTTTATATTTTGTTATAAAAAATTTAAAACGGTAATTTTTCTCCTTCATTGATGTACGCTGATGAGGCAGCAGTGATGGGCTCTGATAGGCGGCAGTGATGGGCACTGATGGGTGGCAGTGATGGGCACTGATGGGTGGCAGTGATGGGCAGCACTGGCAGGTGGCACTAATTGGCACTACAGGTGGGCATTGATAGGTAGCACTTGTGGGCATTGATAGGTGGCACTTGTGGGCACTGTTAGGTGGCACTGTGGGCACTGTTAGGTGGCACTGTGGGCACTGTTAGGTGGCACTTTTAGGTGGCACTGATGAGGCAGATGTGCCTTTTCCACTTCGGGACCAATGTCCCTGACATCTGGGCTGGTGATCGGCTTTTTTTTCTACTCGCGCTGTCAGCATAAGTAAAAAAAAAAAAACGATTACCGATATTTTGTTTACATCATGTGATCAGCTGTCATTGGCTGACAGCTGATCACATGGTAAGGGGCCGGGACCGGCCCCTTACTCGGATCGGTGATCAGCCGAGTCTCAGTGACTCGGTGATCACAGCGCGCCCGGCGCGCGCCCTGCAGGGCGCGCGCAGGGAGCGTGCACAGGGGAGGCCATCATATGACGGCCTCCCGGGAATGCAGGTCCGCGCTGTGGCCGTCATTCGGCCATAGCGCGGATGTCTAGTGGTTAAGGCAATATGTTCTGCAACTTTTACTGAAAACGTGCGGATAGTGCGACCCACATATTGCATCACACATGGGCAGGTGATAAGATACACTATGTAGTGGGTTGCACAGGTGCAAAATTGTTTGATGGGATATTGTTTTTTGGTGACAGAGGATCTAAAATCAACTATCCTGCGTCCAACTCCTGAGTTGTGTTGACACACTGTGCATTTTCTACACGGAAAAAAGCCAGTCAGTTCATGAAAGAACGACGGCCGTGAAGGAGAGTTTATTATATTAGGAGCTATTTTACTTTGTAACGTAGGTGCACCTCTAAAGACAACCTTAGCTTGGTCGGGTAAGGATGTACTAAGGATACGGTCATTTCTAAGAATGTTCCAATGTCTGGCAAAAATGGCTTTAATTTGACGGTATTGAGTGGAAAAAGAGGTCATCATGGCCTATCTGAAACCATTAATAGTATCATGTTTGGGCTTAATGGCTAGTAAAGATTCTCTGTCCACTTCCATACTGCGTGAAAGCTCCCGGTCAACATCCACAGAGTTGTATCCTTTATCCAATAGCCGGACTTTGAGTATGTCGGCTTGTACCCTAAAAGATTCTATGCTAGTACAATTTCTACGTAACCGCAGAAACTGACTCCGTGGTACCAATTGCAAATATAAAGGAACTTTTAAATGTGGGGCATGTAATTATTGTAAATTCAAGCTCACAAAAAAAATCCCACTCTCCCGAATGGCCAAATCTTCTACCCAAGGCACTTTTCTAATTGTAAAACCTCAGGAGTGATTTATTTGCTTCTATGCGACTGTGCGTATTTCTATGTTGGCAAAACAAAATTAGAATTCTGGAGAAGGGCATATAGACATTTAACGAGTATGCAAACTTGCGACCCTGACCTTCCTCTTGGTCGACATACTACATTAGTTCATGATAGAAAATTTCCGAAAATAAAGTTCCTAATTTTGAACCGCATACACCCAAGTCCCAGAGGAGGGGACTGTAACTCACGCTTGTGGATTTTCATGATGGGGGTCACATTGCTTATATATTTGTGGAGTGCAGCAGTGGAGGGACACCCCAGACGATGTCCTTGGAGACGAAACGCGTCGGTAAGGTCTCCACTGCTGCTTATTGATTCTGTACAAGTGCTTTTTTATCTACAATCATGTGAGTGTTCTTAACTTTATTACATTTTACTTATATTTACGGAATTACACTATGTGGTCCCTTTTTTGCTTTCTCCTTTGCCACTCTACATCTGTGGATTTCTGAGTACCGTTCCATATGAGAGGTCACTTTCCACACGTCCGTATTGGATTGTGAACAGGGAATCTCTGGTCTAAAGAAATCGACATCTCCTGAGTCTATCCACCACAATACAAGCCTGTTTGACACGCAGAACATATGTTCTGGCGTGTTCAAACATTCTGGTAAGCCTCCTCTTCTCACGGTGGTGGTTTGATCACAGTCACATATTTTAACTCATGGACAGACACGTTTTTCCATATTGGAATTTTTGCTGTTGAGTCTTACAACTCTAAACATATAGACTGGAATTATATACACACTGAAATTTTTGTTGCAGCATTGTCAGTGTTGGCATCAATACCGTCACTTCTTATGTGTATTATATATAGATGGACACCATTATTTGTGTTGCTATCAACATTGTCACTTTCTATGGAAAATTTTAGTTTTTAGTTTTTATTTCTATTTCACTGTTTGAAATTTTCAGATGTCATTTGGGCTTAAAGCCTACCTTGCTTAGCTAATTATTGTTTTATGCACGCAAGGCACTGATTCACTACTGGAAGAAACCCATGACGCCCTTATTATCGTACTGGAAGGGGCTTGTTAATAGAAACATACCTGAGCAGAGGGTGTCCTAAGAAATTTGACAAAGTCTGGAAGATTTGGTTAGTGATCTTTCGATAGCCTAATGACTATATAGATTCCATTGTGAAGGAGGAGGTTTTCTGCATGGTGATGGATATGGGCCTATAGGGCTCTCTCATTCTTGCACTACCATTGGGGCTATTCGGGGATTGCCTGCTGCTTTGATAGATGTATATGGAGATGAAGTCGTTATATTAATGTCTATTTTATGATGTCGGAATACTTACCCCTTTTGTTTTAGGGGATTTGCATCTGAGTGGGTGGATTTGTCCACAGGGTGGTGCACCTGGATTGGGGGGGGGGGGGTGTTTAGGTTTTTTCCATGATTTCCGCCCTGCGTGGCAAATTTGTTTACTTTTGCTTTTTGTACTATGCAAAACATCAATAAAAATAAATTTGCAAAAAAAAAAAAAAAAGCACCTATCTTTATCTTATGGAAATGAGGAGAGGGAAAGGTGCAGTGGCGGAAGTATAGGGGTCGCTGAGGTCGCCATGGCGACTGGGCCCCATGCTGCAGGGGGCCCTTAAGGGCCCCCCTGTTTATCTTGATAGGAGGAGCGGCTGAGATCGTTCTCCCCGATCGTCGGCCGAACTGTAATCGGCACTGTGCAGGGAGCTTGTCACACTGTTCTAAAGTGAAAGCAGTGTGTGCTGTGCTCTTTGTCTCCCCCTACAGTGCAGTACCCGGCAGGAAGAGGTGAGGTAAAGCACTGCCGTTTTTTAAAAGGCTTTCTGTATGTGTGTTTATATGTGTGTTCATGTATGTGTATGTATGTGTTTGCATGTGTTTATGTGTGTATTTATATATGTATATGTGTTTGTGTGTGTATATACAGTATATGTGTGTATATATTATGTGTGTGTTTATCTATGTGTATGTGTGTGTGTGTTTAGATGCAGTGGTGGCCCGTGCATTAAGGGCGCATGGGCGCCGCCCCCTCTCTCCAGCCACCCCTCTATCACCAATAGATAGATTCATGCAATGCATGGCCGCCGCTGCCACCCCCTATTCAGGCGCCCAGCCCCTTTTTGGGCGCAGGGAACCTGAATCACAGCGGCGGGGGGTGTTTTTGAAGCACCGGATTAGAGCCATAGGCTCTAATAGGCATCAAAAAAGGTGACCTCGCAGGCCACTCAGCTGTGTTAGAAAAGCGAATGACTATTCGCTTTCCTAACACTAAACTGCCTCTCCACCAATCAGGTGCTCGGGTCTGTTACCCGTCACCTGATTGGCTGAAACGACAGGCGCCGCTATTGGACGCCTATCAGGAGGAGGGGACAGGAGATGTGGACAGCAGGAGATGCATGGAGGACCCCACTCGTCGCAGTCACCCGCTGCTCCACCAAGAAAGGGTAAGTGCCGATGAGCGGTCGGGGGTCACACTGGGGGCATTCAAGGGCACACTGGCAGCATTTAATGGGCACACTGGCAGCATTTAATGGGCACACTGGCAGCATTTGATGGGCACACTGGCAGCATTTGATGGGCACACTGGCAGCGTTTGATGGGCACAGTGGCAGCATTTGATGGAACACTGGCAGCATTTAATGGGCACACTCGCAGCATTTGATGGGCACACTGGCAGCATTTAATGGGCATAGTGGCAGCGTTTGGCACAGTGGCTGCAACTGATGGCACAGTGGCTGCGTTTGATGGCACACTGGCAGCGTTTGATGGGCACACTGGCAGCGTTTGATGGGCACACTGGCAGCGTTTGATGGGCACACTGGCAGCATTTGATGGGCACACTGGCAGCGTTTGATGGCACACTGGCAGCATTTAAGTGGCACAGTGGCTGCAATTGATGGCACAGTGGCTGCAATTGATGGGCACAGTGGCTGCATTTGATGATTTTTTTTTCAAAAAATGTTTGCGCCCCCAAAAAAAATTTGAGCACCAGCCGCCACTGTTTAGATGTTTGTATGCACATTTTATGTATGAACGTTTAATCCTGAGACCCTATATGTGTACAATCAGGACTGATTTTTTTTTTCTTGCTCGTTCAAAGTACCAGCAACAAAATGCTGTTCCTCTGAAAAGCGATCCATGCTCAGATCACTTTTCAGAGGCATTTGACAGCCGGTAAAGAGGCAATATGTTGCCTCCTGACCACCTGTTTTAACCCCTTAAAGTGATTGTAAAGGTTTTTTTTTTAAAATAACAAACATGTCATACCTTCATTGTTCAGTTAGTTTTGCACAGAGTGGCCCCGAACACCGACTTCTGGGGTCCCTCGGTGGCTCTCGCGGCTCCTCCTCTTATCAGACATCCCCCTAGGAAAAGCGCTGTCCAGGGGTCAGGGGGGCCCTTCATGATTTCTTGCATCGGGGCCCTGAAGATTTTAGTTACGCCACTGGAAAGGTGTTTGTTGTTCTTACACACTTCCTGTCCAAGGGTGTCAATATTGCTATCCAAAGGCACAGTAGAGTGAATGAGTGTTGTCACCCTAGGACAGGAAGTGTGTTACTAGAAGGCTCAGCAGATCAAATAAGGGATTGATGCCAAAAAAACAAATGCAGCCAGCACATCTAATGATTGGTAAGCTGCAATACATTCCATTGTTGTTCTTGGCTTTAGATACACTTGAAGGAATACTTCTACTTCTGATGGAAACCACAAAAAATAATGTAGCACCAAAAATGTATGTTTAAAAAATAGATCCATTCCAAACAAATAGCCAATGTAGACACAGAGTGAGGCTGGGTTCACACTATTGCAAATTGGATGCAGGTTTCCCCGCATCCAATTTGCATGTCAGGAGATTGTGACCGGCTCTCAATGGAGCCGGTTCATACAGCTCCAGGACGGCTGTGAAGCGAATTGCACAGGAGTTCTGTGCGTCTTCTGGTCCGTTTCAGGTCAGAATTCGGCCAAAAATTCCAACCGAAATTAGACCTGAAACGGAGAACGGGGACGTACCAGACCCCTGCTGTTAGCCGCTCTGTACGGCAGTGTGAACCCAGCCTCACAAAGGTTCCCCTTCATCTCAAAGTGCATAGGCAAGCTCCATGGCAGTTGCTTGTTACAAACAGCTGCTTAGGACCTTGCCTATGCCCATTGTATATTCACTCTACAAGAGTCTGTAACCAGATGCTGGGCTACAGCAATATGGAGAAGGAGACATTCAGGGTTGAGTTACTAAAACTAGAGAGTGCAAAATCTGGTGCAGCGCTGCACAGAAACCAGTTTCCATTTTTTTTTGTCAAATCTTAACAAACGTATATATAAAGATTTCATTTAAAAATATATATTTTTTCATTTCAGAGTATATGGGGTTGTTCAATATTTCACCAAAACAGCCTCATGGATTCACTTCATATGTGCATGTGCATATCCAGCAAGCTGATGGTGACGCATAAAAATCCGGAAACATATGTAGCGCTACCCCTGACAGAGCCGCTGGAGAATTTGGGTCCCCTGCTCTACACTTGACCCTAAATGGAGCTCCACTCCTGCTGACACCACCAAATTACTTTGGCCAGGGAGTCTCCCAACCGTCAGACAAGAGAAATACACGCACTTTGTGATAAAATAAATGGTCAGGTTGTTTTGGTAGCAATAAAAAAAAAATAGTAAGGCAATTCAACAATTCAAAGAGGTTAAACAGTAGGCAAAAGGAATTAACACAAGAACAATCCATTACAAACAAATACCCTTGAAAGTGTGGCCACCTCCCTTAAAAAGATGAATTTGAAGAGGCAAAATCACCCTCCATAAATGACTTGAACAGAAATCAATGCGGCTGCAGAGACAAGGTTTTTCCTAGCAGGCCATGTGTCTAGCGGTCGAGCCCCCCCCACCTTACACATCTTACCTAAGATGTGGCCCGCGCTCAGCGTGGTGTACTTAGTACAAATCCATGGTTTTCTCTTTTTTGACCTTCCTCCGCCCTTCTTATCTTCTTTCATTCCCTCAGGCTGGAAATCTACTAAGGTTGCTGACCGGGGTCCCTTCATAACTTGGCTGCCATTACTGGACTTTACCACATAAGCTACCCTTTATCTCCACGCTATGGCCCAACCTCCATTGAAGCTTTACTCTCACAATATCCATGGATTTAATTCACCACCTAAAATCTAGCCACGTTGATGTGGTATGCTTGCAAGAGACCAGGTTTTCCTCCTCTTCTTCTCCGAAATTCGTCTCCTCTCACTTCCCCACCTTCTATTTGGCTTCGGCCCCCCGAGAAACAGAGGGGAGTTCTATTTGCTTTTAAACGCATCCTCCTATTCTCGTGCTCCAAGGAGATGGCGAACCCAACCGGTAGATACTTTTTACTCCAGGGCACTCTAAACGGCCAGAATGTAACCCTGGTTGGCTACTATGCCCCCAACCGCTTTCAACACAAGTTTTTTTTCCTACCTTCTCAAAGTAGTTGCTCAACATAGCTCCAGAACCCTCATCTTGATGGATGACACAAATGTAGCTCTGGACTCCTAGATGGATAGGAAATACGCACCCGGATCCTCCCCCTCCCACGACCCAGCCGTGGAGGAGCAGATGAGATCCCTTCTGCAATCCCACGGCCTGGTGGATGCCTGGAGGGAGCTCCATTCCCGCGACCACGACTTCACCTTCTATTCTAGCCCACATGATAACTTCTGTAGGATCGACCACGTCTTCATTCCCCTATGCCTCATTTGCAACATACACAAAATTACGATCACTTCTTCTGCATCGTCAGAACATGACCCTATTGTCTTTCTGCTCACCTTCTCAGGCCTATCCCACCCTACTTTTCAATGGCATGAAAAAGACTCACTCCTTACATCTCAAGATGCCCTCCTCGAAATACACACACGCCTCCAAACTTTCTTTGGGGAAAACTTGGGCTCTGTGTCATCGCTCATCTCTCTATGGGAGGCCCACAAGGTCACCATGCAAGGCCACCATGTATACAAATAGCGTCCTCCCAAAAACGCCATAGAGAAAAGCAGACCCGGGAACTCACAGACATCCTGGCTTCCACCGATGCGGAGTGGAAATACCACCTCACTCCAGCAAACAAGAAGGCTTGAGAAACTTTTGCAGCTGAATTAGACTTTTTGGCCTCTGACCAAGCTGAGGAGGCCCTGCGGTGGACAAAGCACAAATTTTACTCCTGTGCAAATAAACCGGGCGCAATGCTTGCCAGGAAACTTAACGCAGCAACTTGCGTCCATAAACCTATCCGCCTCAATTCCCCCAATGGGGACCTTCAGATCCGAACAAAGTCTCTGCGGCCCTGGCAGACTTCCTGGCCTCACTTTATAGTAAACCTTCCCCCTTCCCCTCGCAGACTAATTCTTTTGCAATCTTCATCTACCTCCTCTTTTCTTGGCAGCCTGCTTGGCTCTCAATGCTGATATCACCGAACTGGAGGTAGCCCAGGCAATCAAGGGTATCCGAGTCTCGAAGGCTCCAGGCCCAGATGGCTTCACCAGCCTATACTATCGCAAGTTATCTCCCCTTTTGCTTCCTCATCTGATGGCCTACTTTAACTGCATGAAATAAGGCGCGTTGCCTTCCCCAGATGCTTTATGGGCTCAAATCTCCATGATTCCCAAGACTACTAAGGAGGCCTATGAACCCCATGCCTTTCGCCCACTCTTTCTATTGAATGAAGATGTAAAACTCTTAGGGAAGATCTTGAGTTCCCGCATTAATAAGTACCTGCGCTTCTTGGTCTATAGGGACCAGGTCGGTTTCGTACCTGGCCGTCAGCTGGGGGACAACATCCGGAAAAGAATGTCCACTTGATTACTCTATTGCAACAATGCAAAATCCCCGGTTTTCTTCTTTCGCTTGACATATATAAAGTCTTTGACACCCTCTCATGGGACTATTTGCGATATGTGCTACAGGGCTGGGGTTTTGGAGACTTTCGTGGTTGACAGCCCTCTACTCAACCCCCTCTGCCTCAGTCCACTATGCTGGCTGCCTCTAGCACTCCTTCCCCATCTCCAGGGGAACGAGGCAAGGATGCACCGTCCCCGGTTCTTTTTATTCTTGCCCTCGAGCCATTGGCCATTGCTCTTAGGGCAGACCCCAACATTACTGGCATTCCCTATGCGGGAGAAAGCTATTAACTAAACATGTTCGCGGACGATGCCCTTCTGACCCTCGCCAACCCTATCGTTACACTACCCAACCTCCAGGCCCTTCTGGCCCGCTTTGCTGCCATTTCCGGTTTCCAAATCAACCCACACAAAACAACTGCCCTGAACATTACTCTCCCAGAATCCTTAAACTCACATTTCCAATCTTCCTTCCCGTATCACTGGTCTAGCTCCTCCTTGGACTACTTGGGAATCAAATTGACCCCTTCCTACGCTTCCATTTTCTCCACAACTTTTATCCTTTTTTGCGTACTATCACAGGTCTCATGGCACCATGGCGATTTCCCACCTTATCCTGGATTGGCCGTATTCACGCAGTCAAGGTGACCATCCTCCCAAAGATTCTTTACTATTTTCGGACTTTCCTGTCCCTGCTTTCTATTTGTGGCTACTCCAGAACAGACTCCTCACCTTCATCTGGACACATAAACGTCCCAGGGTCTCCCGATCTACTCTATATGCTCATAGGTTACAGGGCGGGCTGGGCGTTCCAGACATTGCAAAATACTACCAAACTGTCCAAATTTCCCAACTCTCCATGCTCCATCTGACATTCCCCTCTGGGTACTTCTGGAGGTGCCTAACTGCGCACCAGTCCCCGTCTTTGCCTTACTGTGGCTACCCCCTAAAATGTGGCCTCCTTCTGTCAACCCCTCATGACATATAGTTTGAAATTATGGGACTCAATGTGGTACTCTGGAAAACCCATGTCTCCATTCCTGCTGCTACTCCCTATCCTGGATAACCCTATGTTCCCACCCTGCTCGGAACAACTTCACGTCTTCTTGTGGTGGCCTGCCCATGGGTTTTCACAGGTTCGTCACTTTCTTGGTTCCCGCGCTTTACCCACATGGTCCTCGATCTAAGAGATCCACGAAGCCCCGCTAGCTAAATTCTTTCGACACATTCAGCTGCGACACTGGATAACATCCCTCCGGCATCTTGTCTCCTTCCCATATCAAATGACTGCCTTCGAATACACCTGCCAGCATAGCCCAGGTGCTTGTGGCACCATCTCCATGATCTACTACTCACTCACTGCCGGCGGCACCTCCACTACCCTCTCCCATGCACTTCAATGAGAACGTGACCTGTCCCCCATAGACCTTGCAAACTGGAGTAAGGCCTGGTCCAACATAGCGAAATGCTCTTTTAACACAGCCACGTTGGAGGCAGCCTATGAGGTTCTCCTACGCTGGTACTGGGTCCCAGCCTGCATCGCCAAGTCAAACCCATCCTGTGGTGATGGTTGCTTCCGGGGGCGTGGTCAGCAGGGAGATGCAATACATATATAGTGGTCTTGCCCCCGTCTTGTGGGATTCTGGTCAAGGGTCTTCGGTCTCCTATCCTCCCTCTTTCACATACCTTTTCACAAGGACCCCAAATTTGCATTGCTCAATTGCCCAACCCCAGGCCTCTTCTCTCACCAGCAGAAAATAGCCACATACCTATTTATCGCCACTAAACGCATAATAGCAAGGGCCTGGAAAAAGCCGGCTGTTTCATTTACGGAGGTTAAAAATACCTTGATGACCTTCATGATTCATGAAAAAATGTCCAGTATCCTCCACGACTCCCATGCCAAATTCCTTAAGGTATGGGCCCTGTGGTGGTCCTATGCATTCACCACTTTTCACCCGACCAGTCTGGGACTCTCAAACTAATTTGACTCTGTCCCTGGCCTGGGGGACCTTTTTCTTTTCCTTCCCTCTTCCTCTTTGCCCCCCCCTTACTCGTTCTTTTCTGGGCCTCTTGCCTGCCGCTTTGCTCTCCACTCCCCCTCCCCATTGTTTGTGTGTGTTTTTTTTGTCCCCCCCCCCCCCTCCTTTTTGCTGTTTTTTGTTTTGTTTGCTTCTTTTCCCCATTATTGCGGCCAGCTCCGCTCCCCCTTACCTACATTAGCCCTAGGGTCTATAGGCTCAGGCATAACGCATGGACCCCTGGCCTCGGCCTGAGGGTCAGTGTTAGTCTATAATTTATACCTTTATAACACGTTTTGTGTTTTATTTTGTATCTTTACATAATCTTCTGTCTGATGCTCCATGCCCATATCCCCAGCGTGGGAATTTTTTCTTTTTTTTCTCCTTTATGTCAATAAAAACATTGTACCAGAAAACTAAAAATGGCCAAATAAAATGGAGACAAAATTTTGTTATATGAATATGTAATCATGCTGGTAAAATAAAAATTAAAAAAATAAAAAATATATGTTAATTGCCGCATTGCATAATGCTCTTTGGCAAAGCATGGGGATAATAAAGATGTGCTAAATAAAATTTAAGGTTTTAATTGTAGCCCGGGAAAACATAGGGGTGACAAGGGAGTGCTAAATAAAAATAAAATTCAAGGGTTCAGGGTGCACTTTCACGGTATCTCAGTCAATCTATTAGAACAATGACAAGGGGATCTGACTTTCATCCTTCTAGCAAGGCCTTTGTCCTTCAAGTTCAACCTCTGAAAAAAGAAGATAACCCCCCAGTTGGTATTGTTCACTTCCACTATCTCAGGCGTAAGCTCTCACATGCTGAGCTCTGATCTACTGTATGAGGGGAGAGAAAGAGCATGTGAAGGGGGTTTGAATCAGAAAAAGAGCTCTCTCCTTTGATGGTAGAGGTGAACAGTAATAGCTGGGAGTCTCTTAGCAATGTCCTAGCAACAAGACAGGACAGGATGATGCCATCTCTTGGAGTTACTCAGTCAGGCTTCGGGGGTATATAAATGGCCTACATCTATAGCAAGGGTATTATCCAACTTTGGCCAATGCTGCACTGTTTGTTTTTATCTACAGGCGCTCCTTCATCTGCATAGACATTTTTTTTAGTAAAGGTGAACTATGCCTTTAGCTAAAGCCCAGCTCCAGGCAAAAATTAAATGTAAATTGTGAATAGTGCATGAGTTACTTTACTCCTCAGCCTTGATTCTGAACACCTCTTCCTAAGCCATTCTGCAGAGACATGAGTCAAAGTCACAGTTTCCTCTATGAGCCAAGCTTGTGTCCTGCCCTAGGGAACAGATATTTTTCCCACTTGTTCTCCTTAGGCACCGGTCTATTCACCGCCTCCATGAGTTCTCCTGCCTCTGAAGAGAGCCCACCCAATGGAAGCATCACCTTCACCAATTGGAGTTGTGCACACCGTACAGTCAGTTATGTGGACACCTGAAGGAGGACACCAGGAAGTAAACAGAAGGAGAGAGAAGCATGGTCATGTGACTGTGACTTTGGATAAATAAAATGGGTAGTTTGGGTAGTTTTTTTTTCATACCAGCAGTTAGAGGGACATTGCTAAAATCAGTATTCAAAATCAGTCTGTGTATTGGCAACAAGGTAAATCTTTCCTACGTGTCTTCAATAAAAACATATCCATGTGACACACAGCCATATCACTTTCATTGGCACTTTGGCATTCTTATTTCCAGTCAGGAGGACCAGACTTGTTTGCCTGCTCCTTATCTACACAGGGCCAGAGGACCTCACTTTCTGTCCCAATGACAATTGGATTTTGAAAATTTTGGGTTGTTGTGCAAACAAGCCTTGGTGATAAAGCATCAGGTGAGGTACCTTTTCCCCATAATAGCTCTTACAGGAGTGAATTCCCCTTCCTAGGGGTAGATTTCCTCTCACTTCCTGTTGTCTCCCTCTGTTTGTAAGTAGGAGTCGTTTGTAAGTCGGATGTTTGTAACTAGGGGACCCCCTGTATCAGTCACTTCCTATGTATCCCTTCTGATATCCTTGCTTCATTATATTTGCTCTGAACACGGTTTATTTCTCCTCAGATAGTGTTATTTTTTCCTGCCTTGGAGAGGAAGCAGGAATTTTCAGGCTCATGAGATGCATGTTTACAGCTGTAGCCAAAAGTTTTGAGAATAACACAAATAATAATTTTTTCACAAAGTCTGCTGCCCCAGTTTTTATGATGGCAATTTATACTCCAGAATGTTATGAAGAGTGATTAGATGAATTGCAAAGTCCCTCTGTCATGAAAATTAACTCGATCATATAAAAACATTTCCACTGCAATTGTGAAGAAGGCTTCAGGGCGCCCAAGAAAGTCAAGCAAGCGCCGACTCCTACGTTGATTCAGCTCTGGGATCGGGGCACCACCAGTGCAAAGCTTGCTCAGGAATGGCAGCAGGCAGGTGTGAGTGCATCTGCATGCACAGTGAGGCGAAAACTTTTGGAGGATTGCCTGGTGTCAAGAAGGGCAGCAAAGAAGCCACTTCTCTCCAGAAAAAACACCAGGGACAGACTGATATTCTGCAAAAGGTACAGGGATTGGACTGCTGGGGACTGGAGTAAAGTCATTTTCTATGATGAATCCTCTTTCCGATTGTTTAGGGCATCTGGAAAAAAACTTGTCCGGAAAAGAAAAGGTGAGTTCTACCATCAGTCCTGTGTCATGCCAACAGTAAAGCATCCTGAGACCATTCATGTGTGGGGTTGCTTCTCAGCCAAGTGAGTGGGCTCACTCACAATTTTGCCTAAGAACGCAGCCATGAATAAAGAATGGCTGCAAAAACATCCTCCGAGAGCAACTTCTCCCAAGAGAGGTTTGGTGATGAACAATGCCTTTTCCAGCATGATGGAGCAGCTTGCCATAAGGCAAAAGTAATAATGAAGTGGCTTGGGGAACAAAACAGGGAACATTTGGCATTTGGGTCCATGGTCAGGAATCCCCCCAGACCTTAATCCCATTGAGAACTTGTGGTCAATCCTCAAGAGGCAGGTGAACAAAAAAAAGCCCCACAGAAGCCCCACAAATTCTGACAAACTCCAAGCATTCCAAAAGTTAATTTATTTCAGTAATTAAATTCAAAAAGTAAAACTCATATATTTTATATAGATGCATTACACCCAGAGTGATATATTTCAAACATTTCTTTCTTTTAATTTTGATTATTATGGCTTACGACTAGTGAAAACCCAAAATTCAGTATTCCAGAAAATTAGAATATTACATAAGACCAATAAAAAAAAGATTTTTTAATACAGAAGTGTTGGCTTACTAAAAAATGTTTAATAAGTTGAGAGAACTCCCCCTTGAGGGACTTTAATGGCCCAAGTAACAATACATGAAAGTAAATTTATGAAAAATTTGTACAAAATTTATTGAAATATATAAATGTAAAATATTTTGTCAAAAGTGGCTCATAACGTTAGTCAAGCATATAAAAACATGGGAACATGTAACTCTAAAACGGTCCGAGGACTACCGTGATGAGGATCACCATGGCAGAACATGCAGACCACATCTGACGTGTTTCAGAAACGTCTTTTTTCAGGGGTGAACAAGTGAATAGAGCAGGTTACTTCTATATTTAGAGACAAACAAAAATAAATAACATACAAAAAATATATATGAAGTATACACCATTTGCTGTTCGACAACATCAAAGGTAAGTATATAAAAATGAAGACTTACATGTTGCCGAAGTAGATGCAGACACATGTTAAAGCTACAAATTTATTTTATGTATTTATTTTTTCAAAATTTTTATTCAGATTTAAACAATACATAAATGTTCAGAAATAAAAGTGAAGTAACAGGCTGACATATATGCAGACCAATTAGAATAAAGTACAAACTTAAGTTGGTATGGGTAGCTAGAATCACTACATCGTAGTGCTAAACATATGAGTATACTCCTATACGAATTCATAGTTAGTAGAAACATTTCCAGAGTTTCAGAAAGATAGAGTAGGGGGTAGTGGGAAGCCCCTTAGACGGTGGATGTAGGCATGTCTCCACTAGGGTGAGGGGGTTCACTGCCTATGTTGGGGTTAGAGTCAGGTAACTTTAGTTTGCCCAAAGAGTTTAAATTTATTTTATTTCAAAAGTCAGACAGCCATGTCCCAACCGGGGTCTAAGCAGTGCAGCCAATGCCTCCAATGATGGTACCACACAGTGAACAACCAGCGAGACCAGCAAAAAGATAAAGCACACCCAAAAAGGGCGGTGAAGTATTGAAAAGTCTGTGACTATGGAAGGATCCTCGCAGTCTATTTGGACAAAGAAGAAAAGTATAACAAAATATAGCCATAGAAGTAACCTGCTCTATTCACCTGTACACCTCTGAAGAAAGAAGTTTCTGAAATGCGTCGGGATGGTCTGCATGTTCTGCCATGGTGATCCTCATCACGGTAGTCCTCGGACCGTTTTAGAGTTACATGTTCACATGTTTTTATATGCTTGACTAACGTTGTTATGAGCCACTTTTCACAAAATCTATTACATTTATATATTTCAATATATTCTGTACAAATATTTCATAAATTTACTTTCATGTATTGTTACTTTGGCCATTAAAGTCCCTCAAGGGGGAGTTCTCTCCACTTTTTAGACTTATTGGGATGTAGGCCCAGCTTATTGGTAAACTACACCACCTTTCTCCTTTTACTAAAAAAATGTTTGTCCATGTACAGTATAGTATGCACTCAATACTTGGTCGGGGTTCCTTTTGCATGAATTATTGCATTATGCGGAGTGGCATGGAGGGGATCTGCCTGTGGCACTGCTGAGGTGTTATGGAAGCCCAGATTGCTTTGATAGCGGCCTTCAGCTCGTTTGCATTGTTAGGTCTGGTGTCTCTCATCTTCCTCTTAACAATACCCCACAGATTCTCTATGGGGTTTAGGTCAGGTGAGTTTGCTGGCCAATCAAGCACAGTGATACCATGATCATTAAACCAGGTATTGATAGTTTTGGCAGTGTGGGCAGGTGCCAAGTCCTGCTGGAAAATGAAATCATTGTCTCCATAAAGCTGGTCAGCAGAGGAAAGCATGAAGTGCTCTAGAATTTTCTGGTAGAGGGCTGTGTTGGCTTTGGACTTGATAAAACACAGTGGACCAACACCAGCAGATGACATGGCTCCCCAAATCATCACTGACTGTGGAAACTTCACACTGGACCTCATGCAACTTGGATTCTGTGCCTTTCCACTCTCCCTCCAGACTCTGGGACCTTGATCTCCAAACGAAATGCAAAATTTTCCACAGTCCGTGATGGTTTGTCATCTCCTGGTGTTGGGCCACTGTGTTTTATCAAGTCCAAAGTCAGGGCAGCCCTCTACCAGGAAATTCTAGAGCACTTCATGCTTCCCTCTGCTGACCAGCTTTATGCAGCAGCACTTGGCACCTGCCCACACTGCCAAAAGTACCAATATCTGGTTTAATGATCATAGTATCATTGTGCTTGATTGGCCAGCTAACTTACCTGATCTAAAAAGGGAAAAACTTCTTAAAAGAAGAAGAGGTCAATGACCTAAGGACATCGGGAAAAAACGGGAGTCTCATGGAGTGGATGGGGTAATATGAGAATGCTTGGGCGGCCCTGGCAAAGTTTTTGCCAACATCCAGTCACCTTAAGACCTGTTTCACACTGGCTTCAGCCTAAAGTAATTGTAAAGTAACAAACATGGTATACTTACCTGCTGTGTGCAGTTGACTTGCAAAGAGCAGCTGGGTTCCTCCTTTTCTTGGGTACCTCTTCTGCTCTCCTGGCCCCTCCCTCCTGTTGAGTAAGCCCACAGCAAGCAGCTTGCTATGGGGGCACCCAGGCCGAGCCACAGCTTGGTGTTCATTCAGAAACAGAGCTGCAGCCAGCCCCCTTTCTCTCATTGGCTGACTGACTTTGATTGACAGCAGCGGGAGCCAATGGAGCTGCACTGCTGTCTCAGCCAATGAGAAGGGGAGTCCTGGGCAGCCCAGACAACCCTACAACATTCCTTGATCTAGATGTGGCTTAGGTATTAGATGGGCTGCTGCACACAAAAGGCTTTTTATCTTAATGCATAGAATGCATTAAGATAAAAAAAAAACCAACTGTGGGGCGTGGCCAAGCAGCGCATGTAGTAGGACGCACTTCTCCTCTGCTCCGCCGAGAATCCTGCTCTTTAATTCTGTGGATCATCCATCCAGCCCAGAGACAAACCGAACAGAACCACACACTACCCGAGCCCCTGCCGCTCCACTCTACCGACAAATCTGCGGCCAAATACCATGCCAAAACGGGGTAAGGATACCGGAGGCCCGCCCGCGGCTCAGGCCCAAGATGGCGCTTTGCCACAAAGATCACAGAAAGAAAAATACAAGGAGGCTGCCCAGAGACTCTTATTTGGCAGCAAAACGTCAAAAGATCTAACATCTCCTACATCTGACCTCAGTGAAGAGGAGGGGAGCCAGCTGGAGATGGATAACACCATTCCACTGGAGGATGGCAACGGATCCTCTGCAGACTGGGCCGCAGTAAGTACAGCTGAACATCCATTACAAGTCACTCAGACACCATCCCTGCCTCTAGATACCGCTGAACCCACTCTAAGAGACATACTCTCAGCAGTAACCATTTGTAATAGGTCCATCTCAAATCTAACAGATGAAGTAAAAGGTATTAAAGCTGAGATCTCCTTTGTGCGACAGGATATGCAAAAGCTAAGAGAGCGCACAGCTGCTGTGGAGAGCAGGGTAAGCGTGATCGAAGATGATTTGGCACCCATGCAAAAGGGACTTAAAGTATAACTGTCATCTTACAGACCAGCATGCGGCTCGCCTGGATGATTTGGAAAAACGCATGCGCCGCAATAATGTTCGCGCCCTAGGCTTTCCGGAAAGAGTGGAGGGTAAAGATCCGGTCACCTTTATTGAACAATGGTTGCTCACTACATTTGGCAAGGAGGCCTTCTCCCCGCTATTTGCGGTTGAGAGAGCGCATAGGGTTCCATCCCGCCCACTACCCCCAGGCAACCACCCTCGAGCGTTCCTTTTTAAGCTACACAACTACAAAGATAGGGATGCTATTCTCGCTAAAGCCAGAACCATGGGAGGCAAACTAGCCATCGACAACTCCAAAATCTCCTTGTTTCCCGACTTCTCTGCTGAACTTCAAAAGCAGCGTGCAAAGTTCATTGATGTCAAAAGAAGATTGAGGGAACTTAACTTGTCCTATGCTGTACCCTGCTCGCCTCCGTGTGGTCGCACTTGGAGAAACCCACTTCTTTGATCGTCCTGCCATGGCGGCTCAATGGCTAGACCGAGAAGACAGGGCCCTTAAAGCTGCCAGATCCCAAAGAGATGCACCTGCCTAAATGGTTTGTCACATGTTTGCAACAGGCTGACATGGCCTGGGCTTTCTTCTTGCAGTTGGAATGCTGGGCCGCGGATGGGCCTCAGGTTTTCGGGGCTTTTACCCCCCCCCCCACACACACACACCTGTTGTGTGGGAAATGCTAAAGTTGCAGTCACTATGGCTGCGTGTTATGTTGACTTTTAGAGTTATGTCTTACAATACACCACACCTTGAGCTCAAGATTTTTTATTATTTTGTTTCCTTCTACCCTGACCTATTAGAAACTCAATTTTTGCTTTGTAGGATGACATCCTTTACACAGATGCCTCTATTTACTCCTGGCAGAGAGGTAGTATATAACATAGTATGTTTTTCATGCAAAATGCAGATACACAATACTGGAGTCGTGCTGGGAGACATGCTAATTTTGCCAATGATTCAGATGCAATACTGTGATGGCTAAGTTAACTATCATGACGTGGAATGTCAGGGGACTGGGTAGTCCGGTAAAACGGATGGCAGTCCTTCGGCATATCAGGTCAGTGGATGCAGGTATAATTTATCTACAGGAGACCCACTTCTCCGCAGATTCTAATCCCAGCTTTAATCCACGATTATACACGAATCAGTATCATGCGACCTACTCTACTTACTCTAGGGGGACAAGCATACTGATAAGGAAAGATATTCAGTTTAATTGTATTAGGAAAAGCATAGACCCGGCGGGTATATATATATTTCTGCTGTGCACAATTTCAGGTTTAAGGTGTATTCTTGCAAGTATTTATATACCCCCACCATACTCTTCGGAAATTGTTAGACACCTGGCAAGATTCACGGCCCAGTATCCAGAGGTACCCTTACTAGCAATGGGAGATTACAATAATTTTCTAAACCCCTTTAAAGACAAATTACCTGTACCCGTACCTAATACATGTCAAGCAGGAGGTAGTACCCCCTTCGCTAAAATGCTTGGAGAAATGGGATTGATAGATGTGTGGAGGTGTAAACATTTTGATGACAAAAAATACTCTTGCTATTCAGCTTCATATGGGGGGTTATCCAGGATAGACCTAGGACTGGGGAATGACAAAATGGTACAACTAGTACTGGACTCAGGATATGCTGATAGGCATATCTCTGACCATTCCGCATTCTGGGTAACCATTTCATTACCAGGTAATACTGGACGCCCAATCTGGCTTTCGTTGTTTACTGAGCCAGACCCCATACGAAATGCGCTCAATCTTTTTTTGGTAGATAATGTTGGCACTGCCAAAATGGGGGTGGTTTGGGATGCAGCGAAGGCCTTTCTGAGAGGGCAGCTTATTAAGACAATATCACGTATTAAAACGGATACTAAGGCTTGGGAATTGATGGTGAGGAATATGGTCACTGAAACTGAGAACACCTATACTAATATCCCTAATGAGGATACCAGAAGAGCCTGGTTAAGCGCACAATCGATGTCTGGGCAACTGGCGTTGCAGTTGGCGGAGAACAAACGGGTTTTTTTTTGCAACAATCACATTTTGAGGAGGGTGAGACAACTGGTCACATGCTTGCAGTAATGGCAAGGGCGCAGCAGTCCTCCTCCCTCATCTCCGCCATTTGCGATGATCAGGGAACCCTGAAATGTTCTACCCCTGACATCACAAAAATTTTCAGAGATTTTTATGCTGATCTTTTAGCTAGAAGGTGGCACCCACTGACGGAGCAATAGATGATTTTTTGAGGAGCTGTGAGCTCCCCAGCTTGCCAATAGAGGATAGGGCCATGCTTGATGCACCCTTAACAGAAGAGGAACTAGACACTGCTTTATCCCAGACTAAAAATAACAAGTCACCAGGTACAGACGGCCTCCCTTCGGAGGTGTACAAAAGGTATGCCGGCATCATACTCCCTACCGTACTGAAAGTTTACAACGAGGCACTAAAAGAGGGCTCCTTGCCAGATTCGATGAACGAGGCGATAATTATTGTCATATTAAAACTGGGTAAAGATGCGAATTCCCCTGGCTCTTATAGGCCCATATCATTGCTAACATCTGATATCAAATTATTGGCCCGGATGCTGGCAAACAGACTAGCCAAAGTAATTCACAAGATAGTACATAGAGACCAGTCTGGGTTCATCCCCACGAGATCCACAGCCCAAAATATAAGGTTATTTTTGAACCTACAACTTCCAGCGGACAACACGGGTAATAGAGCAATTTTTTCACTAGACGCAGCTAAGGCCTTCGACAGTGTCGAATGGCCTTACCTGTGGAAGACGCTGCAGAGTATGGGAATAGGTGATACCTTTATTCGATGGATCCAGCTTCTATATGCTGCGCCCACTGCCAGGATAAGGATCAATGGGGAACTCTCAAAACCTTTTCCATTGTTTAGAGGCACCAGGCAGGGGTGCCCATTGTCACCCCTACTGTTTGCTTTGGCCCTGGAACCCTTAGCGGCAAAAATTAGAGGAGAGGCAAAGATTATGGGTATTTAGAGAGGTATAGATAAAGATGTAGTGTCAATGTACGCGGATGATACTTTACTCTATTTGGGAGATACGCAGGATACTTTACAAACAGTTATGACCCTAATTAAAGATTTTGGGGAACTCTCTGGCTTTTCCATCAATTGGGATAAGTCGGTGCTGATGCCACTTGACCCCCTGGATACTCCACTGCCCCACGGGGGCAGAAATGGTACAACAGGTGAGCTTGTTTCGCTACTTGGGGATTCAGGTGACTTCGGACCCGGCTGCCTATATTGACCAGAATTTGGTACCCTTGCTAAATAAATTTAGGGAAAAGTGTAGAGCATGGTGTAAATTGCCCTTATCCGTGATAGGTAGAATCAATCTTATCAAAATGATCTGGGCACCACAACTACTATATATCTTTAATAACTCCCCGGTTTGGATCTCTAAGAAATGGTTTGATAGAATTGAGACCCAATTTAGAGAGCTGATTTGGAGGAAAAAAATAGCGAGGATAAAATTATCTACACTACAATATGGCAAGGAAGAAGGGGGGCTTGCAGAACCTCATCCCAGAACGTACTATTTGGCATCCCAATTGCAGCAGCTGGGAGGATGGGGTTTACTAGATCCAGATGACCCGATTCGTAGACTTATAACCTTAGATGAGAGAACCTCTTCAGCGTTAGCAGGTCTAGAGGCGGGATACCTTCACTTGGATCCGGAAGCTCCTACGATTAAACTGCTGGTCACGTTTTTGTCCTTTGTTAAAAATCTGCTTGGTATCACAGGTTTCTTGCCTTGCACGCCTCTTTGGTGTAATAGGCAATTTAAAGAAATACAAAAATTAAAAGGTTTCGGGAGCTGGGAGGAGGCAGGTATCAAGCATATCTTACAATTATATCAAGATAACATTTTCAAATCATTCCAGCAGATCCAAATAGAGTTCGGGATCCCGCATAACAACTTTTATAAATATCTCCAGTTACGCCATGCCATACAAAGCCAGAATAGAACTGTCCAGATTCAACAAGCAGACCACGTGATTATTCAAGATGTTTTTATGAATGATGTCAAAAAGGGTATGATATCTAGATGTTATAATACTCTTCTTGCTCAGATACAAGACCCCTCTAAGCTGCCATTTAGACAAAGATGGGAGGAGGATATAGGGAGAATTGATGGAGATAGTTGGGATCTTTGCCTTCTAAATGCTCCACTGGTATTGATATCTGCATCCCAGAAACTCTCACATCTTTATCTATTACATAGGGCATATAGAACCCCCCTTCAACCTTATAAATGGGGAGTTAGAGATTCACCTATGTGCCCAAAATGCGAACGCGATCATGGGGACCTTCTCCATATGATCTGGAAATGCCCCAAACTGTTCAGATACTGGAGGGAGGTCTTGGATACGATCTCGGAAGTGTATATGTTACCTCTTTCAAAAAATCCATTAGTCTGCTTGTTGGGAGGGATAGACGATGAGCTGGTGCCTGCACCCACCCGCATAGCGATTCTTTGCTTACTGTACGTGGCACGGAAACGAATTGCCCAGTGGTGGATTACTCCTCGAGTCCCCACCAGGGGACAATGGATAGACAGTGTTAAAAAACTTCTAATCAGGGAAAAACTTGCTTACCAACACAGAAAGGTCCCACAAAAGTTCTCTTCAATTTGGCAGCCGTGGTTGGATGTCCCTGGTTTGGCCCCGCACCAATTAATCAAAGACAGGTTACTATTGGGTTAAAGGTAGGCCTAAAATCCACACGAAGGTTGATTAAGTACTGAGGAAATGGGATACACAGGAAATTACAATTGTGATTGTAGGTCAGGGTATATTGTATTGTATAGTACTGTATTGCTTTGTTTTATTACCGTTTTGCTTTTTTTTTTGCTTTTTTCTCTCCTTTCCCTCTATTAGAGGATCTTATATTGTGTTAAATGCAAAGAATCTACAACGTGGTTGTAAGAATTATATTATAGGTGAGTTATACTTAAAGATTTTTCGCTAGATAATGGTTACACCCTTTTTTTTATAGTCCAAGACTATTGTCGGGCACTGTAGATATTATTTAATACAGTAATACTATAACATACGGAGCTTGATCAAATTCAACTGCGTCTCTGCATATATTCTTTATGATTGACACCTCACTTCAGGTTTATTGCTCAGAGATAACAGTATAGTAGACTATAATAGACTATAGTAGACTATAGTAGACTATACTCTAGCTAGAGATTGGATAGTGATTTCTCATAGTAACTCTGTAAAGTTGTTAACTGTTACTGTAAAGTGTTGTGAGGTGAACCACAAGATATGTACAACATGTGCTTTAATTTGTGTACTGTATATCTTTATGTACAATAAAAACTTTTCTTGATTAAAAAAAAGATTAAAAAAAAAAACCCTCTGCCTTTACAATCACTTTAAGAATAGTGTGAATAGCAGGCTTTGAAAATGCATTTTTCAGCAAGCATTCGTGAAGCTTTTAAAGTATAGTTCAGCAAGCTTCTAGCAGGCTTCAGCACTTCTTGAAGCTTGTTGTGAGCCTGCTAGCACCTTGTTTAAAATGGCAATCAACATTCTCATTAGAACCTGTGTATAACATTTACAAACTGGAGCCAATTGGTCCTTTACCGTTCATATTGCTTTCATATAAGCTGAAGCCCATGTTAAACAGGCCGAAGGTAGCCTGCATATTATCCATGGTCTGTGAATACAAGCGTTGTGTCCTGTACTGTATGATTAAGACTGACTGCTGCTAAGTGCAGGAGGCAAAACAAAGGCTTCCGTGGCAAAGGTTTATAGGTGAGCTTTGTGGAAATCACAATAAATGGAGCAAGCTGATGAACATTTAGGGCCCGTGCACACTGGTGTATTACTATAACACACAGTAAAACATATGGTAATTTGGGCACCTCGTTTCCATTAATTTTGTTGCACTGGTAAAGTAGCAAGTAAAGTGGTAACAACATATGTATATTTAGTGCGTTATTAGGCTGTATAATACAAATGAGCCCTTAGTGTAAACTTCATAAATCCCCTTCCTCCAATACTACAATGTACTTTGGTGTTTAACTACTGCATTCGTTGAGTTTTTTTTTGTCTGTGCTATAACTTACTCCTTTTAGGTAAATTTGTAGAAAATTAACCCTGGACAGGATTGTAACGAAAATGTAAGCATAGGATAGTTTTGCCTTAACAAGATGTGATGTGATCTGTAGAAGTAGTGTAATTGTAGATGTAGTTTAATTCTGGGTTATTTAAAATATAGTATTCAATATCAGTCATGCACAGGGCCGGACTGGCCTACCGGGATAGCGGGAAATATCCCGGTAGGCCACCTGCTCCGAGGCCGCTGTCAGCTAGGAGCTCTGGAACTTTTTTTTTTTAAAAGAACAGCTGAGAGAGAAGCGGCTGTGCTGTGAACAGGAGGCGGGGCTGGCTGTGGAAATGTGTAGCAGCGAGGGCCGGAGGAGCAAGGAACCATCGTGCAGCAGACAGTGTACCCCCCTCCCTCTCCAGCCCGCCACATTTAAATGTGCCGAGGTGCTGGATCGGGATGAATGGGGCCGTCGGGAGGGAGATACACAGTACCTGAAGCCGAGGAGATAGATGAAGGTATGACCACAGCCACAGCAAAACGAATCCTGCATACACAGAGCTCTGGCTGAATGGAAACAAGATCGTCGGGAGCAATGTCATATGTAATGCTGGCCAGCCGGTGTCATCCAGAAATCTCTGTCTTTTGGGCAGTGCGCAGGTTTACTGATCAGCCTTCCCTCCCTCTTGTCTGGCTCCTTATGCTTTGTTTTTTTTAGCTTCCTAACCTGCACACTGATAAGATCTCTGGGAGACACTGCAGCCAGCTGGCATTCTGTGTCCAGTGACAGGTCACACACGGCTGGCTGTTAACCATTTCAGCTCAGCTATTTAGCCAGAGCTCTGTGTGTTCTGCACAGTTTGATGTTTTTTGGATGATTGATGCTGATTCAAGCTAGAAGCTTCACAGACTCATTAACTGTTTAAAGTTCTTCACTAATCCTGACCAGTTCACTGTATGACAATTTGAATTTTGGAAATTGGATGTGTTGCTGTCTTCTGGCACTTATTTGTACTTTAAAAGGAGGATTACTAAATTGATCTTGAAGAGCTGGTTTAAGTAGAGTGGCGCAGCCCTACTATACACTTTTACACTGAGTTCAGCCATACATGCATTCCCTGCCCATCTCCTGTATCATGTCTGCAGTCTCTGACCATCCCCTGTATCATATCTGCAGTAAGGATGAGCTCCAGTGTGTTCGCACAGCCCACGTGCAGAGCCCGCCAGGAAGTCGGCACTGCGCTAATCACAGTGCGCGGCTGCAGAGATGTCTCACTGCCTATGATTAGCATAGCGCAGTGCCGACTTCCTGGCAGGCTCTGCACGTGGGCTGTGCGAACACGCCGGAGCTCCTCCTTAGTCTGCAGTCTCTGACCATCTCCTCTAATGTGTCTGCAGTCTCTGACCATCTCCTGTATCATGTCTGCAGTCTCTGACCATCTCCTGTATCATGTCTGCAGTCTCTGACCATCTCCTGTATCATGTCTGCAGTCTCTGACCTTCTGCTGTATCATGTCCATAATCTCTGACCATCTCCTCTAATGTGTCTGCAATCTCTGATCATCTCCTATATCATGTCTGCAGTCTTTGACCATCTCTTGTATCATGTTCACAATCTCTGACCATCTCTTGTAGTGTGTCTTACACACATACAAAAATGACATTTAAATCCTGCAAGGCTATTTAAAAACACCTGAACATATTAAAAAAATATGGGGATTTGGTCACGCTATATGGCAGCCCACTTACTGCGTCAAAGTACCCCTTAATTAGTGGGTCCTACAATAGTAAAAGAATGAAAGGTCCTGCATCTCAACCATGGGAGATACACTCCTCTTTTATGGGAGAACTGAAGGGACTCCTCCTATGAACTGGTGGACACTAATAAGAGGTAATGGGGGGGTGGAGTTCTCCCATAAAGAGGAGTGTATCTCCAATGGTTGAGAAGCAGGATCTTTCATTCTTTTACTAGTGTAGGACCCACTAATAATGGGGTACTTTGATGCAGTAAGTGGGCTGCCATATAGTGTGACCAAATCCCCATATTTTTTGAATATGTTCAGGTATTTTTAAATATCCTTGCAGGATTTAAATGTCATTTTTGTATGTGTGCGCTGTAATATTTTGTACTGTTTGTTGGTCTTATCAGCACCATCTTGAATGTAAACTCATTTTTAGGGTGTGCCCCTCAAGTATGATTCTGTTTTTTACACATACAGAACTCACACACGTGTATGTATATATGTGTATATATATATATATATATATATATATATATATATTGTTAGCATTTTATGCAATAAATGGGCATGTAGCCATTCACTTTCCGGAAAGAGGGAGAGGGAAGGGGGCAAGAAAGGAAATGAGAGAGGGGAAAAAAGAGAATGCGTGGAAGAGAGAGGAAAAGAGGGGGGGGAACAAAGAAAAAGGGAGAGACATAATAAGAGAGAGAACAAGAAAGATGGATAGAGAGAGAGAGATGGGGAAAAAACAAGAAATTATGATAGAGAGAAATAAAGGGGAAAGAAAGGAGAACAAAGAGAAGGAGTGGTACATCCTAAAATGTACCATAAGGGGTTTAATACAGTATGAGTGGAAGAGACTCAGGGAGTGCTATCTAAGGAACATAGTTTATCTCTCATAAAAGCTAAAATATTAGTGGCAGAGAGATGAAAATAATTCCTTTAAATCGTACACGTGATGGGTTACGTGTACATGTAACTCTGTATTTTTAGCAAGTGTGGAATCCTAGAGAACCACACAAAATCGTTATATGGCGCCTCATTGCGGCAGGTAGGCAGTGATTGGTACTGTCGCGATAGGACTGATGCGCAAGTATCGGAAATCCTATCCATAACCCAGTAATCAGCGCCGTTCTGGGCCAATTCGACTCTGATAATTTCAGAACAGAAAACATCCTGTGGGTTGAGACAGGAACACCCCCCAGGGTTGATTGGCCAAGGGCTAACGTCCAGCCCACATCCATATTTCAATAAATTGGGTAACCTGAGATTTGGACATGGTTCTTCCACGAAGTCAGTTCGAAACTGGGGAGTTCCCACATGTTCCAGTATGCTTCTACAAGAGGATAGACGTTGGTAAAGTTTATTTCTGTTTTATCCCTTTTTGTTTTCATAGCAAATTGCCAATTTGTGTGTCTTTCTGTATTTCTTGTATCTTTTTTGGTAAATCCTTTTTCTTTGTATATCTTTTATGCACTGCCCACTTTTGGGATATTAAATGATATAATCAATAAGTGAATTCTGTGTACTAAGCTAGGACTCAAATCTCTGGAGGGGTTGTTGTATTTCAGTGCCTAATGCCGCGTACACACGAGCGGACATTACGGCGGACTTTGCCCGGCGGACTTTTCGACGTACTTTCCGACGGACTTTCTGAATGAACGGACTTGCCTACACACAATCCACCAAAGTCCGTCGAATTCGTACGTGATGACGTACGACCGGACTAAAACAAGGAAGTTCATAGCCAGTAGCCAATAGCTGCCCTAGCGTGGCTTTTTGTCCGTCGAACTAGCATACAGACGGCGGACTTTTCGACCGGACTCGATTTCAACGGATAAATTTTAAACAAGTTTCAAATCTAAGTCCGTCCAACTTTTGAGAAAACAAAGTCCGCTGGAGCCCACACACATCGAATTGTCCGACGAAATCCAGTCCGCCGGGCAAAGTCCGCCGTAATGTCCGCGGCATTAGTATTCAGTCTAAGTTACATGCCAATCGGTATGCAATTGCACTGCGTGTTGGCAGATTGCATGCAGATTGTAAATGACAAAAATTGAGAAATAATCAAACAACTATAGATATCTCTCCCTCAGCGCTCACGGTGAAGATACAATATCAACCAAGCTGCTGCTATAATAAAAAACAATGTACCAAAATTGTGTCCAAAATAAATATTTAAACACTAATAGCGCTTATATATTCTGAAAGTCTTTCAAACATGATACACAGTCTACTTTTGAAAAAATAGAGAGCCAAAATGTGAAAAAGATGAAGGAAAATCTGCTCCAAAAGAGAAATGTTCAAGGTAAATTATAATTAATTACTCCAGACGATTAACCATCACCGCGATGCTTGAATGACAATCCCCCAAAAGAAATGTACTTACCAGATATTACTGGATTTATTGCATATCTCTGGGTATGTTATCAGCAAGCCTCTGTGAATCTTCATCCAATATTAGTAGGAAGGTGTATGGATGTCAGGTGGCTAAAATCAGCAATCACTACATCTTTCGATCTGTATATTGCTCGTGACAAGCAAGAAAATAAGGGTACACATAGCGTAATCCAATTTTCCAAAAGGTATGTTTATTTAATAAACCCTCATAGATGTACACTTACAATAAAAACATAAGTAAAAGCATAAGTAAAATTATACTTGTAAAGTCGCTCCCTCCTGATGTACGTCTTCACCGCTACAGCTGTGATCCCAGGTAAGGTAAACTGGAGAGCCGACAGCTTGATTTAATGGCATGGGTTGCTGCTTGACCAGGCCCTGACTAGTTTCCTCATTGCTTTCGTCAGAGGGCGTGCTAAGCTGTTGTAAACTAACAGATCTGCCAGACGGAGATCTGTGTGTGTGGTGGCTCAGCAGACCAGTCTGCGGACAAACTGTTGGGTGGTGGCAGGCTATCGTTCATTGTGTGTCTGGTGTGTGGCTGTGGGGACAGTGGGAGGAGTGATTAACACCAGGGTTCAAGCTTGCAGGATAGCTGGAGGAACCCTAGAAGCGTGTGCCAATTGCTAGACTGCTCCCCAACCCTTAGAGTCCACCAAATTGTATGTAAGATTCGTATCTGCCTGTGTGTGGTCAGCTAGCTGGATTGGAGTGGAGTCTCCCTCTAGTGGTGGCCAAAGGTAGTGCGGGCAGTGAAAGTACTACAGCCAGTTTTACATACTCAGTATAAGTTCCCCTTATTCCCTTAGTTCCTCATATACCCCAGTCATGGAGCGCACGTCGCGGTTAGCTAGTCGCTGTGGGCATGCGTAATCGTAGATTATGACAGATTGGTGGCAGCGAGCGGGATTTGCATAGTACATGGTTTATTCATTTAACCTGTGTACTAAAGGTTGGAAGCTTGTTAGAAGCGACTGACCTACAGAAGCTCACTCAGTGCATAATTTTTGTTTTGTAGAAGACATACTTGGCTATTTGCTCCCCACCCCTCTTCTTTTCTATCTTTTATTTGGGCAAAAAAAATTAGATGATATGCTGGTACAAGAGGCAATCCGAAGAGACCGCGATTGACCTCAGTGAGCTAAGAGGCATCAATACAGTTGGCAAGATGAGGACCCAGCTTTTATGTGCGTTGATAGAGGATGACCGAGAACGGCACACCATGGCATCTAAACCCAGAGACCGTGCCACTCCAGATGACTGTGCGAGACAGCATGACTCTGTTCTCAAACCCTCTCAGCGGAAGAAATCACTACAGCAGATGAAGCAAATAGAAAGAGATGACCACCAGAGTGAAACAAAGCACCATCAGAGGATGGAGCAAAGAGGGAGAGAGAGAGCACAAACTGAACAGTACCTAAATCCAGCATGGAAATGCAACATCACCTCCATCTGCATCAGCAAGATGCCAGACTTACATCTGTGGAAACCTTGAATTGTTTTGTCTGTAACCAAGGTGGACATTACTCGAGCCTTTGTCCAAAGAGGAGGAGGCCTAGCCCACCAGCAAGTGTGAAAAGTGCTTCCCCTACTATGTTGCTTGTTGGGGAAAATGTAGGAGACGGAGTGGATAACCTGCAGCCAGTTACCGCAAGTAACAGCATTACAGTTGGACTCTGGGGTATGGGATCAGAGGATGTCCTAGCTCTTCCAGGATTGAGGAGCTGTGAGGATGAGATCCCAGGGAAAGCCATGGTTGTCACAGGAGGTGGAGGAGCCATCCCTGCCGTGGCTATGGCTTGTGTTTTGTTGAACCTGGAATCTGAAAGCCAAGTGAAAGAAGTGGGCAGAGCAGATCCCACGTATGTAGGAGGCCATGCAGATAGCCTGCAGCTGGTTACCGCAAGTAACAGTGTTACAGTCTGACTCCAAGCTATGGGATCAGAGGATGTCCTAGCTCTTCCAGGATTGAGGAGCCGTGAGGATGTGATCCCAGGGGAAGCCATGGTTGTCACAAGAGGTGGAGGAGCCATCCCTGCCGTGCTTATGGCTCATGTTTCATTGAACCAGGAATCTGGAAGCCAAGTGAAAGAAGTGGGCAGAGCAGATCCCACGAATGTAGGAGGCCGGTGCGGATAGCCTGTAGCTGGTTACCGCAGGTAATAATGTTTCAGTCGGAATCCGAGATACGGGATCCACGGATGTCCTAGGATCGAGGAGCCATGAGGATGTGGTCCCAAAGAAAGACACAGTTATCACAGAGGTTGGCAGAAACATCCCTGTGTTACCAACAGCTTGTGTTGCTTTGCTCAGAGGATCAAAAAGCAAAGTGAGAGAAGTAGGCATAGCAGATGCCAGTAATGTAATGTAATGTATCGGGTACTGACCGGGTGCAGTTGGTAGCCCGCTATGAGCCAAATTCAGCTAAAGCTGGTGACCTCTTGCATGCTCGTGCCTGGTTACAGACTCAAAGCAAACAAGCATGTGACAGATGGACATCTAGCATTTTTAAAATGAGGAAAAGGCAGCCTCCATCTTTGTCATTCACAGTACAGTATTCCTTTTATTTTCTTCAGAGTAATGATTTGGATCATCATCTTCTTGTAATTTCCATCCTCTTTTCAGAGCGTTTAATAGAACCCGAACTTACTATTGGCTACTGGGCAAATCCAAAGGATATACAGTGCCTTGAAAAAGTATTCATACCCCTTAAAGTTTTCCACATTTTGTCATGTTACAACTAAGAATGTAAATGTATTTTATTGGGATTTTATGTGATAAACCAACACAAAGTGGCACTTCACTAATTGTGAAGTGGAAGGAAAATGATAAATGTTTTTCAATTTTTTTTACAAATAAATATCTGAAAAGTGTGGGGTGCATTTGTATTCAGCCCCCCTGAGTCAATATTTTGTAGAACCACCTTTCGTTGGAATTACAGCTGCAAGTCTTTTTGGAAATTACTCTACTAGCTATGCACATCTAGAGTGAAATTTTTGTCCATTCTTTGCAAACTAGCTCAAGCTCTGTCAGATTGGATGGAGAACGTCTGTGAACAGCAATTTTCAATTCTGGCCACAGACTCTCAAATGGATTTAGGTCTGCACCTTGACTGGGCCATTCTAACACATGAATATGCTTTGATCTAAACCATTCCATTGTAGCTCTGGCTGAATGTTTAGGGTCGTTGTCCTGCTGGAAGGGGAACTTCCGCCCTAGTCTCAAGTCTTTTACAGACTAATTGGTTTTCTTCTAAGATTGCCCTGTATTTGGCTCTATCCATCTTCCCTTCAACTCTGACCAGCTTCCCTGTCCCTGCTGAAGAAAAGCATCCCCACAACATGATGCTGGCATCACCACCTTTCACAGTGGGGATGGTGTGTTCAGGGTGCTGTGCAGTGTTAGTTTTCCGCACACCAGGGCTAAATGTCAATGCTTTCCGATGGTGGATTGATAGGGGAATGTACAGAATAGGACATTTCCTCAGACCCACGGGCCCTCACCCTAAAGCATATTATATTGAAGATCTGAACATGCCTCAGTCGGAACTCTTTCGCTACGCACAGATCTCAAACTTCCTACACAAACACTGGAAGGCACACACAAACAGTCACCGTATTACACCATACGAACAATGGTGCGGCCAGGCAGATGAGCAGAGGGGAGGAATCACAGTAATATACAGGGCACTTTCTACCACTCAATCCAAGACTTCCTTCATGTTGGCATGGGAGAAGGATTTCTCCCAACAATGGGAATTGGAAACTTGGAATAGAAACTTTTTTCAATCCTACAAGGGTGTTCTTAACACCACCCTTGTGGAAGCTAGCGTAAAGGTCCTCTCTAGGTGGGATCTTGTCCCCACAAGATTAGCCAAGATGTACCCGACGTCTTCCCCCCTGTGCTTTCGGGGATGTGACCTTCAAGGAGATATGTTACATGTGTGGTGGGGATGCCCCAGAATAAGGAGTTTCTGGAACAAAGTCTTCTCCTGGATACATAAGATTACCAAAGCCCTCATCCCCACATCTCCTCTAATTGCTCTTCTAAACTTTCCTGTCAGGGAAGTGTCCAGAAGTACGCAACACTTGATTTTCTTTAACCTATTAGGTGCCAAACTAACTCTGGCCAAAGCATGGAAAAAACCAACTGTATCTGCGCTATTGGCAAAGAGGAAAATTTCCTGGATTATGACACAAGAGAAGGTTGCAAGCGTACTCCTGGACCGCACAGAGAAATTCGAAAGGGTGTGGGATCCTTGGGCCACCTTCATTAAGGTTAAGCTACTTTCTAACTCAGACTCTATCTCCCCCCCTCCAGCGCTTCCCTAGTCGGTTGTTCTCTTATTTTTCTCTTCTTCTTCTCTCTACTTTTCTTCTTTCCTCTCCTTTTGCTCTCATCTCTCAGAGGAAAGCGGGCTTAGGCCCACACCTTTGCGAACCCATTCATCTCTAAAGGATGGGGCGCGTAATAATAATAGCCATGTCCTGCCCACACAGGTGGGTTGGTTGGTGGTGAGCACAAGATGTTCTGCTTCCGACCTATTCATTCGCTGTGTGTTTTATACCTTAGCATGATCTATAAGAGTGTATAAGGATCTCATTTGCCCTCGAGCTAGGAGGGTTGGAGCTCCAGCCACAGTGTGATCCCATTAGGGGTGGCTGGATTGCTCCCCGGGACTCTCAGGCCAGAATCTTTCTATATAATTGCATAGGCTAAATGACCATCAGCAAATGTTTTTCATGCTAACTGAAAACGATAATTCCTAGGTCTTCTTTATGTAATTAAATTGTATCTCACCTTTCTCTACAATTACTAGATTGCCGATTTGTGGCCATGTTGGCCTTGGCGGGACGATTGGTCCTACACTTGTTTCTATTCTGTGTATTTTATTTCTGAAAAATAAAAAATTATTGAAAGAAAAAAAAAAAAAATTATCTAATGTTCTTGTAGTAAATTTACAACAACAAAAAAAAACAATAAATAGTTTTCCGCACACATAGCGTTATGCTTTTAAGCCACAAAGTTCAATTTTGGTCTCATCTGACTAGCACCTTCTTCCACATTTGCTGTGTCCCCCACGTGACTTCTCGGAAACTGCAAACAGGACTTTTTATGACTCTCTTTCAAACAATGGCTTTCTTTTTGCCACTCTTCCATAAAGACCAGATTTGTGGAGCGCACGAATAATAGTTGTCCTTTGGACAGATTCTCCCACCTGAGCTGTGTATCTCTGCAGCTCCTCGAGTTACCATGGGCCTATCTGCTTCTCTGAATAATGTTCTCATTGCCCGGCCTGTCAGTTTCGGTGGACGGCCATGTCTTAGTAGGTTTGCAGTTGTGCCATACTGATTCTATTTTTGGATGATGGATTGAACAGTACTCTGAGATTTTTCAAAGCTTGGGGTATTTTTTTGTAACTTAATCCTGCTTTAACCACTTTAGCCCCGGAAGGATTTACCCCCTTAAAGACCAGGCCAATTTTTGCGATACAGCACTGCGTCACATTGTGCGGTCTTGCAACGCTGTACCCAAACAAAACTGAGGTTCTTTTTTTCCCCACAAATAGAGCTTTCTTTTGGTGGTATTTGATCACCTCTGCAATTTTTAGTTTTTTGCGCTATAAACAAAAAAAAAAAAAAAAGATGACAATATTGAGAAAAAAAAAACACAATATTTTTTACTTTTTGCTATAATAAATATCCCAAAATTAAAAAACAAAAAAAAACAAAACAAATTTCTAGATCAGTGTAGGTCAATATGTATTTTTCTACATATTTTTGGTAAAAAAAAACATCGCAATAAGCGTATATTAATTGCTTTGCGCAAAAGTTATAGCGTCTACAAAATAGGGGATATATTTATGGCATTTTTATAATTTTTTTTTTAAACTAGCAATGGCGGTAATCAGTGATTTTTAGTGGGACTTCGACATTGCTGTGGACAGATCGGACACTTTTTTGAGACCAGTGACATTATTACAGTGATCAGAGCTAAAAATAGCCACTGATCACTGTATAAATGACAGGGAAAGGGGTTAACACTAGGGGGCCATCAAGGGGTTAAGTCTGTCCTAGGGAGGTGTTTGTAACTGTGGGGGGAGTGGACTGACTGGAAGTAGAGAGAGATTGCTGTTCCTGATCACTAGGAACAATCTCTCTACTCCCCTGAGAGAACAGGGATCTGTTTGTTTACATTGATAGATTCCCATTCTGGCTCTCTGTGGAGCGATCGCGGGTGGCCGGCTATAGCCATTAAAGAGACCGCCTATGGCGAATCGTGGAGCCGAGCCAACCTGCCGCAGTAGAACTGCGGTGGCTGGTCGGCAAGCGGTTAAACTTCTCCACAACTTTATTCCTGACCTGTCGCGTGTGTTCCTTGGCCTTCATGATGCTGTTTGTTTACTAAGGTTCTCCAAACCTCAGAGGGCTTCACAGAACAGCTGTATTTATACTGAGATTAAATTACACACAGGTGGATTCTATTTACTAATTAGATTACTTCTGAAGGCAATTGGTTCCACTAGATTTTAGTTAGGGATATCAGAGTAAAAGGGGCTGAATACAAATGCACGCCACACTTTTCAGATATTTGAAAAAAAAAAAATGAAAAAAATTTATCATTTGCCTTCCACTTCACAATTATGTGCCACTTTGTGTTGGTCTATCACATTAAATCCCAATAAAATACATTTACATTTTTGGTTGTAACATGACAAAATGTGAAAAATTTCAAGGGGTATGAATACTTTTTCAAGGCACTTTAGATCTATATCAATGGTAAATTTTCCTCATTGACTTTTGCGATAAGATTGCAAATGTGATTTCCTTATGATCTCACTTCCTACATGTATGTTTGCTGTACAACATAAATAGGATTTTTATAACAGCTTACCTGTAAAATCCTTTTCTTTTGAAGTACATCATGGGACACAGGGCCAAAGTAATTACTATGTGGGTTATAGTCCACCTTCAGGTGCTGGACACTGGCACACCCTAAACAGGAAGTTGCCTCCCTATATAACCCCTCCCACTACTGGGAGTATCTCAGTTTTTTAGCAAAGCAATACACGTGTATAATAGAAAGAGGGGCGGGACCTCTGTGTCCCGTGATGTACTTCAAAAGAAAAGGATTTTACAGGTAAGCAGTTATAAAAATCCTATTTTCTATAATCGTACATCACGGGACCCAGAGCCATAGTAATTACTATGTGGGATGTCCCAGAGCAATGCTAACTGAGGGGAGGGAGACACAACCAAGTAAGGCACCATAAGAACAGAGGATTTATACTGCTGCCTGCAGTACACTGTGCCCAAAGGCGACATCCTCATGTCTTTTTAAATCCACCAGGCAGAATCTGGTAAACGTATGGATTGAAGACCAAGTTGCGGCCTTGAAGAATTGAGCTGTGGAGGCTTGGTGATGCACTGCCCACGAAGCACTAACAGCCCTAGAGGAGTGAGCGTGGATTTGAGAGGGTAGAACTACCTCTTTAAACCATAAGCTTAAACGATTACTTGTCGAATCAATTTAGAAATAGTAGATTTCAATGCTGCCTGTCCTCTTTTAGGACCTTCAGGCAACGCGAACAAAACATCTTTTTTCCGAATCTGAGCAATTGCCTTTAAGTAGACATTGACTGCTCTCACCACATCAAGAAAATTTAGTGATTTTGCTTCCAAACAACAGGGTTCTGGTAAAATGAAGGTAGAATAATATCCTGGTTTAGAGAAAAACCTTATACTACCTTTGGTAACAAGTTAGGATGAGGACGCAATACTACCTTATCCTTGTGAACAATAAAAATATGGCTCTTTACAAGAAAGAGCAGCCAATACCGATACCCTTCTTGCAGCAGATATGATTACCAAAAAAAATAGTTTCCCTGTCAATAAAGGACCAAGGGAATATGTCGTATTGGCCCAAAAGAAAAAAAAAAAAGGCTGTTTTGTAATGCCGACAAAACTAAATTCAAGTCCCAAGGGTTCAGGGGTTACCTCACCAGAGATTAAGCCATGTTACTCCCTGAATAAAGTTATGAACCAAAGAATGTGAAGCAAGTGGTCGTTGAAATAATACCGATAAGGCCGAGACCTGTCCTTAGAAAGCACTCAAGGTCAGCTTTATTTCTCACCCCATCTGCAGAAAAGTCAAGGACTCTGACCTAGATATTCCAGGTAGTCGAAGGTGGTGACCATACTTTGGTCTAAGCGGGCTACCAACTCGTCTATCAAGAACAGATCGACTAGGTAAACCATAATCGTTGTACCTTGGGCCCTAAATCTGGCTAGAGGAGCCAGAACCTTTGTACTCGAGGTGCAGCAGCTAGATCGGAAAGCAGAGCTACACACTAAAAATGAAGATTTTCCACTTTGAAAGTAGATATTACTAGTGAGCAAGGAAATAGGAATATGGAGATATGCATCTTTTTTTTTTTTTTGCAAAATCTTTTTATTAAGTTTTATATTGTCATACAAAAAGTACCCACATAGGGGCCAAACATTGCCTACGCAGGGCCATATCGCTATAGACCACACCAGGGCACATCATTCAACATAAACAAACTTACTTAACTATACCCCAATGGGGGGACAGGTTTAATTCAGGAAAATCCATGCTCTGCATTGAACTGACAGGATATTTGAACGGGAGATATTGGGTCAATTTGCTAACATGTTATAACCATAATGTTAATTTAGGAATTGGTCACTGCATCAGTTGCCGTGGTATTATCATCTAACCAACAGGTCCATACCTTTTCAAATTTTTGGGGGCAACCCCTGCCAGAGTAGGTGGCTTTATAGAGGGGCAGACTGGCAGTCACTAGGCTCTTCCAGAATCTAACAGAGGGGGGAGATGATTGTTTCCAGGTCATCGTGATGGTTTTACGTGCATAGTATAGTAACAGAGATATTAATATTTTCCTAGCTCTGAGTATTGGCATTTGGACCATAAGGGATACTAATGTTAGTGATCCTAGTGATCACTTGGAGTACTTCTTTCCAATACTGTACAATTGCTGGGCAAGCCCAGAAAATGTGAAAGAAGTCCCCCAGCTGGTAGGGGCAGCGCCAGCACACCGGAGAATACGCCGGCGACATTTGGTGCAGCCTGTGAGGCGTGTAATGAACTCTGTGTACGATTTTGTATTGGACCAGTTTGTCCCTGGCTGAGACCAGAGGGGAGAATGGAAAATCCCAAATCTCCCTCCAGTCATCTTCATCCATCTCCGGTATGTCCCCCACCCATTTCCTGCGGAGGGAGGACAGCTTGGGAACGGCAGCGACCAGCAAGGATCCATAGATCTGAGACGTGGGTTTCTCGAGATCTTTCACCCGAAGGGTGGATTAGAGTTCTGAATAATCCAATACAATCGGTTGGCCTAAGAACTGACACCTATAGGCATGAGCAACTGGAAGATACTGAAAGTGGGCTTTTGCAGGTACATTAAATTTGGTACGCAATACATGAAAGGGAATGAGCTCCCCATTGGTGATTACATGTTCAAGGGTTAATATTTTATATTTGGCCCAGGCCTGTGGATCCGGAATAGTATTAAACTGTGATAGGTTAGGGTTCAGCCACAGGGGGGTGTGAGGAGACCAGGAGTTAGGCTGGGGTGCCCTCAGCGCCTCCCCCACCTTCCACGCCCGCATAGTGGTGCGCATAGAATGGGTGAGGGAGTGAGGTGTTTTTGGTCCCCTGAATAGTAGCCCCTTCAAGGCCTCCAGAGACCCCACTATAGCCTCCTCCAGCACCGTCGCATAATTGGTCAGTTACGGCTGCAACCAATGGGCGGTCACCAGCTGAGTGGCCAAGAAATATTTGTGACAATCAGGTAGACCCAAGCCACCACTGCCCACAGGCCTGGTCAGAGTGGTGTATCTGAATCTAGGTGGCTTTGATCCCCAAATGAAGGAGAGGAAGAGTTGCTTAAGAGAATTAAAGAAGGTTTTGGTCAACCATTGTGGGGAATTTCTAAAAATAAGTAAGTTTGGGGAGGACTTTCATTTTTAGAAGGTTGATACGTCCAATGAGGGAAAGAGGAAGATTGCTCCACGCCTTCAGTTTGGATCTAATAACTGCCAGGACAGGGTCAAGATTGAATCGGGCAAAGTCCCCGCTCTCCCTTGAGATGATGATACCTAAATAGGTAAATTTATCCACCCACTGGAGCGGGGTTGAGGAGGGTGAGGGGGACCTGGCCCCCTCATCCACCGGAAAGAGCTGAGACTTGTGCCAACTCACCTTCAGTCCCGTAAAGGCGGAGAAGGCATCCATGACCCCAAGTGCGCCCCTCAGAGAGTCACCAGCGTAATTTAAAAAAGGAGTAAATCATCAGCGTAAAGAGCCACTCTCTCCTCCAGCCAACCCACCCTAAGACCACGGACCTCGGCCGAGCTCCTGAGGGCCTCAGCTACTGGTTCCATGACCAGGGCGAAAAGAGTCGGGGAGAGAGGGCATCCCTGTCTGGTGCCTCTCTGCAGGGAGAATGGAGTTGACAGGGAGCCGTTCATTTTAATGCATGCCAGAGGACCAGTGTACAATGTATGAATCCAGTCAATAAATTTCAGGGGGAAACACATTCTTCTCAACACCTCCCACAGAATCACCCACTCCACCATGTCAAATGCCTTTTCCATCTGAAGTGTGGCAATGGTCCTAGTGCCCTGATTAGTATGAGGGGCGTGAATATTAGAAAAAAGTCTGCCTATGTTGAAATTTGTGGATCTACCTGGCATAAAGCCCATTTGGTCAGAGTCAATCAGGGATTTTATTACCTTATTAAGCTTAGCGGCCAGTAATTTGGTTAGTATTTTTAGGTCACAGTTTAGGAGCGCTATCGGCCTGTAGGAGGCGCATAACTTAGGGTCTTTATTAGGCTTTGGAATGAGAACAATATGGGCTTCTCTCATAGTGGATGGTAAGGAGCCCTGTTGGAGGCAGGCCTGAAACATCTGAGCTAGCTTGGGGGCGAGCAGTTCTATGTGAGCTCTATAATATTCTTTGGGCAGTCCATCCAGCCCGGGGGTCTTCCCTGCCAGGAAAGACCTAATGGCCACTGTGACCTCTTCTGATGTAATCTCAGAAACAAGGAATTGTCTCTCTGCATCAGAGAGCCATCCCAGTGCTAGCATGTCTAACATGGAGAGCATTGGTGCAGTATCTAAGTCATCAGGAAGTGAGGAAACATATAGAGAGGTATAAACCTTGGTGAATGCCGATAGGATATCTTCCTGGGAGGTGACTAATACACCCTCTGCCGTGAGGATTTCAGGTATAACCGCCAAGGGCCTATCTTGCTGTGCTAGCATCGCCAGGAGTTTGCGGTTTTTATCCCCATGTTCGAAATATGCCTGCCTGCTATTTTGTATACCAACTCTGGTGATGTCGGAGACATGGAGATGTAGTTCTCGTCTAAGCGATGAAAGGTGCTCGAAGTTAGGGACCGTAGCCGAGGCCGAATAATGAGTCAAGGCCTCCTCAACTTTATGTTGTAGGTCAGAGACCCTGTCCCCAAGTTCCGCCCTAACCGCCGCCACAGCAGAGATATATCGACCCCTGCTGTGAGCTTTGGAAGCATCCCACACCATCTCCAAGGAGACTGACCCCGCATTATCCACCCAGTAGTCCTGCAAAGAGGGAGAAACCTTGTCATGGACTGCTTCATTGTTAATCTAATGGGGTTGTAACCTCCATAGGGCTTTGTTCTTTGACCTGGTGGTCCTAATGGTCAATTGAAGAGGGTGATGATCAGATAGGCCAGAGGGAAGGTAACTAGCCTTCTGGATATTAGCCAGGAGGGCATCATTGGCAAAAGCCAAATCTATTTGGGAGGATGTTTTAAATGTGGACGAGAAGCAGGAGTACATTCTATCCTGGGGGTGAAGCCACCTCCATGCTTCCTGGAACTCAATTGCCTGAGCCCACGTACTCAGGTCAGAGTTAAAAGTAGATTGTGGGGAGGGCCTATCTAGTTCCCGAGACAGCGTGGCATTAAAATCTCCAAAGATGAGAACGGAGTCCGGGCAATGCGGAGCCAGCCTTTCATATAATGTGTACAGAATGTGCACCTGGCTCGGGGGAGGCAAATAGACATTCACAATGACATACTTCTTGTTATAAACGCTCAGCACCATAACAAATTTCCCCTGGGGATCCAAATGAACCTCATGGACCACACATGGAATTCTTTTGCTGATCATTATAGAAACCCCTCTAGAGTACGAGGAGTAGGTCGCATGAAGGGCTCTTTGTATCCATGGTTTTTTCAGAGCCAACACCTTACTGCCAGTTAAATGCGTCTCCTGCAACAGCACTATATGGGGGTTATGCAGTTTTAAGTACTGAAATAGTAATGAACGTTTGTATCTGGAGTTAAGCCCCCTGACGTTCCAGGACAGGATGGTTATCGACTCAGCATCTGAGGGGGGTATCATGGAACATCAGGGGGAAATAAATGCAGGATAATCTTGTCAGGTAAGTGTAGGCAAATAGACCCAAATTTGGCACTTATATTCAATAACACCAGAGCAGCATAATACATATTAATTTCTTTAAAGTAGAGAAACCCCGCCCCCCAAAACATAACACCCTACCCAAACATCATTTAAACCAGGTTCAAAAACCAAAACTTTAGGCCAGAGAACCATACAAACCGATGTAGGGTTTTTACCCTTAACTGAAAACACCATAGAATCCTTGGGTCACTGGGACCCCTAGAAGTTGGGCCACAGGGCCGGAGGTGGATATAATCTCTGCTAATGCAGTCCGGCTCGACTCAGGGAGAGTGATCCTTCGTATAGAAAGGGAAACAGGGGGAAGCAAGGACACTTCCGTTCAAAGGTGGGCTGATTCAGTGTCTGTCATTGGAGCTCCTCAGGCAGGAGTGGTCGGCAGGCAATCCAGTAACAGAAGATAAACGTTCAACATGGATAAAATGGAGCGTGGTAGGGGGAAAGGGGATCGAGGTCAGAGAGTAGCTAGGGAGAGGGACACTTAGCCACTCCCTGCTGACCGCAATCGGTCGTCGCTCCCCCCGATCATGTGTGATTAGCGGGTGTCCAGCCACATTGCAGCCTCTGGAGTGTCAAAGAAACGAGTGTTATCGCCATCAGTAATCCGTAGCCTGCTGGGATACAACAGGCCAAATCGAATCCCCTTTTCTCTGAGCCGGCGTCTCACGTCAGTAAAGGATTTGCGGCGTTGCTGTACTTCCTGAGAGAAGTCCGGGAAAAAAAGCAATTTGGTATTCTCATACTTAATTTCAGGCATGGCACGTGCCGCCTCCAGGATGCGATCCCGGTCATGGTAGTTTAGCATTCGCAACAGGAAAGGGCGCGGGGGGGCCCCAGGCCTCGGAGGGAGCGGCGGGACTCTGTGGGCTCTCTCCACTTCCAAGGTGGGCGGCACGTCCCCCAGATGAAAGAGGGTGGATAGCAGTTGCTCCGTAAAACTCAGCAAGTCTAGGGCCCTCAGCTCTCGCCGGCAGTCCAAGTATGCGTATATTATTCCGCCTAAGGCGGTTTTCAGTGTCTATTGCACGTTCTTGAAGTGCTTTCACCTGGAGCTGCAGGGCCTTCACCTCCCTGGAATCCGATCGAACCCTGTCCTCCACCTCAGCAACACGAGACTGAAATTTGTCCATATCCTGACGGATGAGGCCGACATCCACTGTCAATAAATCAATCTTTGCTGTCAGAGTCTCTTTGCAGGATGTAATGGCCGCCAGGACCTCTACTCCTGTGGGAGCCGCCACCTCCCCAGACTCCGCAGCTGCCTGCCCACTGGCCATGGACCGTCTTGCAGATGAGGCAGGGGGAGCACGAGGAGCTTTTGGACCAGATTTGGAACAACGGGTCCTAGGGTCACCCATTCGAGGATCACCCGGGGATGGAGTTCAATCCTGGGGGAGGCTAAGGGTTGAGAGCTTGGGGCCCAGGAGCAGGATGAAAACTATGTTAGTAGTGGTATGTCGGCACAGGGGCAAAGTTCCTCTGTCAGAGGGGAAGCAGGCAGGTTCCGGGATGCAGGTATCAGGATGTGAGATGCAGTGGCACCAAGCAGCCTGCACTGGATCAAGGCCTTCAGCAAGGCACAGCTTCTGCAGGGGTGGAGGCACAGGGCAGGCAGAGCAGCAATGCTGGAGCACAACTGATGACCCAGGGAAGGCAGTATTATGGTTCCAGGGTACAAAATATGCCAGAGGGAGGACAGCACCACAATGCCAGGACACAGAGCTCCAGCGTGGAGGATGCGCCTCGGACAGTGGGCTGCAGTATGGTGGAGGGCAGCAGGCAGACTCAGGGAAGGAGGCAAAAGGATAGGAGATGCAGAGATGATGGCAGCTGCAAACTGGACCCTCAGCAGGGCACTGCTTCTATGAGGGTGGAAGCACAGCGGGGGGAGCAGAGCACACTCACATGGGGCCAGTTAGTGGCACAGGGAGGGCAGTAATGTGTATCCAAAGCCTGGATTATGGCACATGAAGAGCGGGACCGCAATGCTGGGACACAGTACCTGATGATGGAGGATATGCCCTGGACGGTAGGCCGCAAGATGGCGGCGGGCCGCGGGCTTCCGGGATCATCCCCTGTGAGTCCCTTGATGTCCACTCGGATTCCCCCTTGGAACAGCCCCCCCGGGGAGCAGCCAGCGCTTGTGTGTGGCGATTTGTCGCCTCACTGCCCGCGGATTGCGTCACCTGATGCTGGAGATGGCGGAGGCACAGTAGGCCCCAAGATGGCTTCCAGAAGCGGCCTCAATGAGTCCCCTGATGTCCGCTCGGGTCCCTTTTTTAGTTCAGCCTCCTCCTGGGGACAGCTGGAGCTTGTATGTGGCTACTCGCCGCCTCTCCACTCACGGATAGTGTCACCTGAGCCCAGGGAAGACAGAGACACAGCAGGCCTCAAGATAGCGGCGGGCCTTTGTAGTGTGGGGCCGGTCGCGGACCTCACGGCACCCAATCGGCCGGCCGTTCCCCACAATCTGTGCTGGGGCTGGTGTGGATGCTGTCCTGGAACAGTTAGGGAGAGTTTGGAGGCTCGCCTGATGCTGGAAATAGCAGGATGGCAATGGATTGAGACAGGATCAGCGGAGCTCTTCTGGAACACGTCCTGTTCCCTCTACATTCGGATACGCCCCCCCGGAGATATGCATCTTTGACGTCGATTGACGCCAGAATTCTCCTCCTTGTAGGATGGAGATAACAAATTGGATTGACTTCATGCCAAAAAATAGAGATTATATTCAGGAATTTAATTTTCGATTTTTGAGATCCAGAATGTCCATTTGGATTTAACCAAACCCCAATCTCTGCTCTTACATGAGGGCCATCATGAACACCTTTTGCCAAAAGATGGTCCAATGCTTGAGAGAAAGATTTATTTTTCTCTGGATCCTTAGGAACGTATGATCTAAGAAAACGAGGAGACGGAAACTCTTGGAACTCCAGTTTGTACCTTGGAGCTATTGAGGAAGTCCCCCATTCGTCTTGACACTCTTTCTGTCAGATCCCTGAGAACTGCAGAAGAATTCTCACTATTGAGCAAGTGGGGGAACTTCCTCATAAGGAGGCTACAGTATCTTGTAGGCCTCCTCCCCAAGACCTCTTATGTCCCTGGGGTCAACTCTTAGGATTACCCTTTGAACCTGATGGCGGAAGCCGTTGTGACTGCCTGGAGGCTGATGCCCCTGGCACAGAAGAAGGAGCTTTGAAATAAAAATACATTTACTCCTTTACTTAAATGGCAAAAGGGGTATCTTTCTTTTACTAGAAATTCTTTGGATATATTATCCAAAACATCCTCAAATAGCTGTTTCACCGCAAAAAGGAAGACTAGCCAGGAGCTTCTTGCATGACGCTTAGCGGAGGGTGCAAGGCCTAAAGGATAGAATCTGTCATTGCAACTATTGCAAACATAAAGCTGCCTCCTGGACCTGCTGAGCAGAATAACCTTGAACACCTGTTTAAACTGGTCTCTCAACGATTGACCAATTACTGTCAGCGCAGGCTGAGACACTCAACCTGCCAGAGAAAAAAGTGTTTTGTTTTTTTTTTAAATAGGAATTCCAACCTTTTTAAAGCGTTGGAGTCCTAAGTATTTGAGTATTGTCTGCCGGACAAGTCAAACTTACTCACAAAGAATATAGTAGCGTTAATTGCTGGTATACCCTACTTAATGAATTTTCTCTACCATAGGATAAAGTGTAAAAACTTTTTAGAAAGGAAAATAATGCTTATTTGGGTGAGCCTCCAGATACAAAAAAAAACTTTTCCAACAAAAAATGGACAGGAAAAAGCATGCACAGCTTTGAGAAGGCTTTAGCGAACCCAAACACTCAGTTAAGAGTACATAAATGTGGAGCAGATCATTCAGCAAGAAATTGTAACATCAATCTTACAGATTGTGAAAGCTGACTCTCCCGCATTTGACACCTCAGAAGGAGTCATCAGCCTCACCACGGTCCCCTGAGGGAATTCATCTTCTCCTGCCCCTAGTTCCTCAGTCTGAGGGTCCTATGAAAATGGAAGAGAACCTGTCGCATCTTGACCATACTGGGATGTGATTAAAGTCACTAAACTGTTTTTCTTTTTAAACCTACCATGGCTGAGGGAAAAGAGCGAAATGAACAGGGGCTGCAGTGTTGAAAACAGTTGCAAACATTTCATGGCCCCGACGCTCACTCTGACCAGCCCCCCCCCCCCCCCCAGGGGAGGATGCCATTTGTAGAGTAGGCTTTCCAGAGCTTGAGGGAGACCCTTTTAGTTCCTTTTTGGGGGTGTTTCAACCCCCCTTCTGAACATAGCCTGATGCAAAAAGCAGAGGTACTACCAGAAGAAATCACATCCATTGCTTGAGTAATAGTCAGCCACTGCTGCTGCTATTAATGCTCAGCCTGATGCAATAGTAAATGTGTCAAAAGGAATGCCTGTGTCACCAAACCTCTTTCATACCCCTCTTGCTCTCGTGTCCCTCTGCAGTTTGCAGCAGTAACAATGGTGCTTTTAAAAAACACGCTCTCTCGCGCTGGACGTTGGAGGATGTCAACGCCGCGCTAAGCCCCGTCTCCCTCTATCGCCTACAACCCCCCTCTCTTTTTTTTAAAAAAGAGCTTTCCCGCGCGAGCGTAGGCCTCTGATCCCACGGGATCATACAGTGAGGGGGAAAAATGGCGAAGAGGGAGCCTGGAAGCCACCGAGTAGGGCGACGTGCTGTTCGTTTTTTTTTCTTTTCTGCTGGCGCTTCTTCCTCGTGAAGAGGGGGAGAAAACAGCACAGGTGAGGGGTGTCTCGTGGGGAGGAAAACCCCCCCAGGCTTACCGGAGGTCTGCTGCTGGCTGGTGGAAAGGAAGCTGCTGTACCGGACACAACGTGAGCTCTCTGAGGAAGCGTGAGAAGGTATGTGCTCTATACAGCCCCCAGTGGTGACACAGACATGACAACATTCACTAAATTAAAGGAGACATTCATAAGAAAATTCAAAAATTTCTTAGAAAACTCCACTTACCTTTCCCGGCGCAGGGTTTTCTGTGGTAAAACCAACAGACCCAATCTTCACCCTTCACGGTGGGTTCCATTAAACCTTCAGGAGCTGGGGACCCTCGGGGAAACTCACAATCCTGGACCTGTAATAGCACCACCGCCAGTAAAACTTTATGGCCCTAATACCAAAAGTACTGGATCCCAGGGTCCAGCTCTCTAAAAAGAGAAGCATTTACAGGCAAAACCTTGTTTCTTCGGACACGAGGCCCGGGTACCATTTAATTTGGCCCAAAAGACACTTTGAATGGATCCGGCTACATGGCTAGCCCCAGCAAAGATTGCTCCAGTGGAGCTCAGCACAGCACATCTTCACTTAGACACTGGCGAAAAACAAAGGAGATACTCCCAGTAGTGGGAGGGGTTATATAGGGAGGCAACTTCCTGTTTACGGTGTGCCAGTGTCCAGCACCTGAAGGTGGACTATAACCCACATAGTAATTACTATGGCTCTGTGTCCCGTGATGTACGATTAAAGAAACATTTAGTTTGGCACCCCTGCCTTAAACTATGAACTGTCACTGTGGGTAGCATCAACAGTATGGTTGCCCTCAAAGAGCCTGTTGCATCTGGGGTCCACTACGTAAAGAGTGCTGGGTTCAAGAGTGTGTTATGTACAGTGCAGAACCAAAACATAGTTGCTTTTGATGACCCACACTCCCTGAGCTTTATATCCTTAATTTATGCATCTGTTACGTCTTTCAGTAAATCCAATGTAGCACCATACTAAATCAAATGGCAAACAGAACCAAGAATTTAAGATAAGTTTACCGTTTGAAAAAAAAAAAATGCAAATAATTTTTTGTCTAAAGGAACCTGCAGAGCATTGCACCTGCGATCAGCAGAACGCAGATGCAATGCCAGGCTCCTGCTGACTCTCAGGATAGCGGTTTGCCCATACCACTGATACGGGCAGGCAGTTAAATGAGGGCAGGAAGATCAATGAACTATGAGAGTGCTCACCAGCACCCTTGCAGTTCATTGAGAACTACTAGGCGTCAGCTGCAATGGATTACAGCACTTGTATTTCTTTCATTCACAGGAAACTGTAAATAATGATGAGGCTGTGTAGGGGGCACCCAATACGGCCTAACTGCTTTCAAGTAGTGACAGCAGGTGCAGGGGGGGGGGGGGGATCCTCCACCTGCTATCAGGTGGGGGTGAGGGGGTGCATGCTGAACCTGTTACACCCTACATATGAGTGAACTATGATACACTGTTAGAAAGGTTCAACATAGGAGTCTTACAAGCTCTGACAGTTATTGTGGTTGATGTAAAGATGTGCATAGCAAGAGTTTTTTTTTCCCCCCTCTGAAAAAGTGATAGGATGGGTTTATTAAGTAATACCCACTATGGATTTTTCCAGTCCATCAGATATGCGTCATTGTGTTGGGTGTGACACAACTTCTAAAGCAAGTGGGTGGGGGGGGGGGGGTAACAATAGATAGCCAAGTGCACACAACCACCTGTTTTCAAGAGCCAATACATTTCTAGAACTATTTGCAGTTGCAGTCCAAAATTTCTTGCCAGTCCTTTGGTTCCAAGGTTAACTGCTAAGTTCACCCCTCTGAACATGTTACACCCGTATTTAGGATGTAGCATTCCTTCCCTTCTACCCCGTGACAGCAGGCGCTGTCACAATTTAAAAAACAGCACGCCTCCTACATGGCCACGTAATTCATTCAGTTTTCTGTGAATGATTACACTACAATTACAGTTAGCCATTGTGGCGGATGGCTTGTAGTTCTCAACGAACTGTGAGGATACTGGTAAGCACTCCTTTGATCTTCCTCTCAAGTAACTGCTGTATTGGATGTACGGGCAGACAACGATCTTGAAAGCCTGCAGGAGCTTGCATGCGTGATCTGCTAACCAAAAATGATAAATGCACTTTTTTTTGCCTGCACTAATATATATTTTCAGAAGGTGAACTTTTCCTTTAACTGACACACAGGGACAATTCCTAAAAGGTGCGACAACCCTGAATAACTTATTCACAAATCCACTGATTTTCTATTCCATTATCTATTTGAACAGCAGGCTGGACCTTACACATCCTTTCTCTTTCAGTCCCAGCTGGAATAGTTACCAGGGCAACTAGAGGAAGTAAATCTCCCCAGCGGAGACAGACAGGAATAAAAAAAACAAAAAAAAAAACGGTTGCTAATTATTGCCCACTTCAAAAAAGATTTCAAGAGACGGATCGAAATTCGGGCAGTTCAACAGGGACCACCCACATTTCGAACAGTGTGACCGGATTGTTTTTCGTTCAACAAAAGTACTAATTTATGGTCAACGAAGCTAAACTCCACCCAAAGGAGAAGCTCCGCTTGTTTGCACCCTCCCATGCCACATTTGGCGGGTACCTAGGTTTAACAGGTACCCGGCCCCATTACGGGTAACATCGCTGATTGCCAGTCTACGACATTTCCAGCCCCTCCGCCCCACCTCCTTCTGGTACACACATAGGTCCCCGAAGATGGCGGAACCATTCATTAAGCGCAGCGCGACTCGCGCATGCACAGCTTCCTTTACTTACAATGCCGTCACATGCACCAGAAGTGGATTGACGAATCGGCTCAGGGTGCCGACATCGCGGGATCCCTGGACAGGTAAGCGTCCTTTCATTATGGCAGCAGCTACAGTATTTGTAGCTGCTGACTTTTTTTTTCCCTAGACTGCAGCTCTTCTTTAAGACTAAAGAGGAAACAAACATTCCCTGATTTGACCATAAAGGGCTGAATCATAGAAACAATTCTTACATCCATTGTCAGCATAAGTGGGAGAAGTAATATATGTTTTTTACTTACAGGTTTTGCCCAGATTGTACTTCATGGTTTATCTGTCTTGTGAAGCAAGTTTTGCGGTTTCTGAAAAAACTTTGGGTCACATTATTATGCAAATTTTGCAAACTAAAAATGAAACCAGGACCTGTTTCTGCAAGTGTTGAATCACAACTATTTTGTATATAACCAGAAAAATGCAGGCCTAAGCCCAGCCTAAACCTCCCTATACAACCACCTCCATCCCCCTGGTCACCTAAGGTAATAATAAAAGTTGCAATTCAAGGCATCTGTGCATCCCCCCTGCCAGAACACAAAAATGCAGGAAAGAAAATCGCACCATATATGCCTGGCTTTAGTCAGAACCACTGTTTGCATACTGAATGTTGGCTTTCCAGAGCACTGTGTTTGAAGGTGGCAGAACATAAAATATGTCATAGACTAGGTTTTAGGTCTGAAAATATTGAAACCCAACCTATGGATCAATTTTTTTAATAGGCATTAAAGGAAACCTAATGTGGACAACAGCAGCGCTCATCTGAGTGCAGTATATTAAAATGATATATGATGAATTTACTAACATAAAAATTAAAATAAGAATTAACTCACAGGGTAAGGGTTAAAATGGCTAGTCACAAGGGGGGGGGGGGGGGGGGGGCTCGCTGTGTAGTTTTGATCCAGATAGCCGGCGGAGTGGGGTGCTGCTGCTGCTGTCTCGCTAGCTGCAGGGATTTCCAAGGCTCCAAGTCAAGCTGGCAGTCGTCTCCCCGTCGGCTGCGACGTCACTAGATGTAGGGCCAGCAGGCACGCGTTGGGAGCATGCGTGCTCCTTCAGGCTGTGAGCCTGAAGGAGCATGCATGCTCCGAACCATTTTAACCCTCACCCTGTGAGTTAATACTTATTTTAATTTTTATCTTAATAAATTAATCATTAATCCTTTTAACCACTTGCTTACTGAGCACTTAAACCCCCCTCCTGCCCAGACCAATTTTCAGCGCTGATGCATTTTGAATGACAATTGCGCGGTCATACAACACTCTACCCAAATGAAATTTTTATCATTTTTTTTCTCACAAATAGAGCTTTCTTTTGGTGGTATTTAATCACAGCTGGGGTTTTTATTTTTTGCTAAACAAACAAAAAAAATGGAAAATTTTGAAAAAAAAAAAAAAATCATGTTTCATAGTTTGTTATAAAATTTTGCAAACAGGTAATTTTTCTCCTTCATTGATATGCGCTGATGAGGAGGCACTGATGGGCACAGATAAGGCGGCACTGATAGATGGAGCTGATGGACAGCACTGTTGATGAGGCACCGATTGTGGGCACTGATAGGTGACACTGTGGGCACTGTTAGGCAGCAGTGTTGTGTACTGCTAGGTGGCACTTGCAGGTGGCAGAGGTGAGCACAGATGAGCTGGCGGCACCACTGTGATCGGGACTGATGTCCCTCTCACAGCCGCCGGTAATCGGCTTTTTGTGCGAGGAGAAAAAATAGCCGTTTACATCACATGATCAGCTGTCATTGGCTGACAGCTGATCACGTAGTAAGGTTTGTGATCGACCCCTTACTCCAATCTGTGATCCAGCGAGTCTCATAGACTCGATCACAGGGGGCGCACAGGCCGCTCGGGCACGGGAGGACATCAATAGACGTACTCCCGGCAAAGCAGGTCCGTGCTGTAGCCGTCATTCGGCTATAGCGCAGATCTGAACCAGTTAATATACTGAACTCAGATAAGCGCAGCTGTTTTCCACATTATATATCTACAGAGCTGCTTCCTCTTCCACAGCTGGCTGCACCTCTAGAGCGCTATATACATCTTTAAACCATCAAACTTGTTCCTAACACATTCAAGCCTGAACTGAACTTTCCAGGGTCCCAAGCTACCCCCAACCACTGAATTTTTTTTTATCATAATCACCTTTACCTATGGTTTTGTTTCCCACCCATCCGTCTCGCTCTCCAAGATTCACTATAATCCCCCTCTTTCTTCTCATTAAAGGAAACCAGTCAACTCAATAACATGGAGGCTGCTATAACTTGATACACCTTTTAAAAAATGCTAGTCCTCCAAAAGCTATGCTGATCCTCTCTTTTTCAGTACTTCCAGTCCCTGGCTTGGCTTTCCCAATTTAGCCCTGTTTCACACTGAATGCGGCTTTGAATTTGCACAACTTCACTTGAAATCACATGATTTCAAAGCCGCATGTCAGTGTGACTTGGCTGACATCTATGGGACTTCATGCACAGATGTCTATGCAAGTCACACCAGAAAATCTGCAAAATTTGTGCAGGAGCGTACTTTTTCAAAATCAGTGCGGCACCGCAAAGTCAGCATCACACAAATTTAAACAGTTCCATTGCGGACAATAGGGTGTGACTTGCCCTGCCAAATCGTGTGAACCTGTGCTTACTATACATACTTGTTCAGTCAGAAACTCAAAAGTATGGAAGAAAAATCAATGATGTGAACCTCTGCGCTGTGAATGGAATAAATCAATTGTGTAATGTGAACATGATCAATGAAAATCATAAATAAGTGTATAGGTTGCTGCAGCCCGTTGTGTTCCCACAATGTATTGACAGTAATACAAGATATAGGGTTGTGCAGCCTCACAATAGCAAGTCAAAGTGAATAATGTGACAGTGAAGGCATAAATATGCAATGGTGTAAAACAATTTCAAAATAATCACACTTAAAAATGTATTAAAGTGAAAATGTTAATAGTAAATTAGGTGAAATCATACATCTGAAAAAAAAAGTCCAAATTCCAAAATGTGATATCTGTCAAACACCTTCTAATCAGATAATATCAACGTGTATTCTTAAATAAGGCAGATATGTGGCGCTAATCTATCCTTGTGTACTAATTTCAAATACGGAAAAGACTCACCAACGCTGCAACAATCTGTATAAATAACATACAAAAAACCGCGCTAAATAAGTAAATAAAGGATTGTTGATAAAGTCTCTTGGTCCTAAAATATAAGTATTGACTAATATTGATAAAGTCTTTATGATCCTAAAGCACTGTCCACATCACAATAAAGATGGTAAACTGTTATGTATGTTTCTTTAAAGTTCCTCCAATGGGAAATGACAGTAGAACTGAAGACAAACACCAAATTGTTGCGCTTACCAGATGTAAGCCTAATATAGGCAGATGGCTTAAACCCAGCCTGGGCCTCTAAACAGATGCTTCTGGACCGATCGAAATGTTCATACTCGTCACGTGTGCCGGTTCATGGGAATATTTATCCAAAAATAAATGATACACACATAGCGTAATACTGATAATGATTGCCACACAAAACACCCAATTTGTGAAAAAAAGTGAAAAGAAAGTGTAACACTCAATATAATGTAATCATAAAAATCATAAATCATCCAAAAGTGATATTGCAGCCAAGGATGATGAGTGAGTGTCATACAATCATGCAAATCAATAGAGCAGGGTGAGTGAGGAAAAGTGACACTTAATAACACCCCTTAATTGGGCAAGTTTAGGTGAAAGATAAACCTTTGCCCAATCACCAAAAATTAATAGCAGAAAAAATGTGATCCAAACACAATATATAGAAAAAAAGGGGAGAGCCAGAAAAAACCCTTATAGGCAGCACACCACATGCACAGGCTGCTTACCAAATAGCAATTCATATAGATAAAGTGACACACCCAGCGTGTAGGTATATTGGAATCACACCAGCGGACTTAGGGGATGTTCTGCTTACCAGACATCCTCATATACAGGCAGATAGGTTGGAGCACCGATGGGCTCCTATCTGGAACGATGTAGATACGTCCTGGCCAATCGTGCCCAAACTCAGCAAAACATGAGAAGTAGAGAACACCAATAGTGTAATACTGTATGATCCGGTTTATTAAATAAAAGAGTAACACTTACATAAAAAAAGAGTAAAACAGCATGAAATGGAGCCGGCCGGCATTCAAACACACTCCCGTCCTCACAGGACAAACGTGGCGACGTGTGTCTCCCTTTAAAGGGAGACACACGTCGCCACGTTTGTCCTGTGAGGGAGTGTGTTTGAATGCCGGCCGGCTCCATTTCATGCTGTTTTACTCTTTTTTTATGTAAGTGTTACTCTTTTATTTAATAAACCGGATCATACAGTATTACACTATTGGTGTTCTCTACTTCTCATGTTTTGCTGAGTTTGGGCACGATTGGCCAGGACGTATCTACATCGTTCCAGATAGGAGCCCATCGGTGCTCCAACCTATCTGCCTGTATATGAGGATGTCTGGTAAGCAGAACATCCCCTAAGTCCGCTGGTGTGATTCCAATATACCTACACGCTGGGTGTGTCACTTTATCTATATGAATTGCTATTTGGTAAGCAGCCTGTGCATGTGGTGTGCTGCCTATAAGGGTTTTTTCTGGCTCTCCCCTTTTTTTCTATATATTGTGTTTGGATCACATTTTTTCTGCTATTAATTTTTGGTGATTGGGCAAAGGTTTATCTTTCACCTAAACTTGCCCAATTAAGGGGTGTTATTAAGTGTCACTTTTCCTCACTCACCCTGCTCTATTGATTTGCATGATTGTATGACACTCACTCATCATCCTTGGCTGCAATATCACTTTTGGATGATTTATGATTTTTATGATTACATTATATTGAGTGTTACACTTTCTTTTCACTTTTTTTCACAAATTGGGTGTTTTGTGTGGCAATAATTATCAGTATTACGCTATGTGTGTATCATTTATTTTTGGATAAATATTCCCATGAACCGGCACACGTGACGAGTATGAACATTTCGATCGGTCCAGAAGCATCTGTTTAGAGGCCCAGGCTGGGTTTAAGCCATCTGCCTATATTAGGCTTACATCTGGTAAGCGCAACAATTTGGTGTTTGTCTTCAGTTCTACTGTCATTTCCCATTGGAGGAACTTTAAAGAAACATACATAACAGTTTACCATCTTTATTGTGATGTGGACAGTGCTTTAGGATCATAAAGACTTTATCAATATTAGTCAATACTTATATTTTAGGACCAAGAGACTTTATCAACAATCCTTTATTTACTTATTTAGCGCGGTTTTTTGTATGTTGTTTTGTTTTGGTGTGTCTCACTTATAACCGCAGCTTTATATCTTTCTCTAAGCGCAGTTTTTCTTTTAAAATATCTGTATAAATACAATCTTCCTATTACAAGTGCAAATGTGCATCTATAGTAGCAGTAGTCTAAGACCAATTCAAAATCCAGGAAAAAACAGACTGCTACCACAATATTAAATATAACTTCTTACTTCCAAGTGCAAACATGATAGAGATACCACACGATAACCCATGCATCACAGTGTTAACTTATGAATCCTCATGCTCAAAAAATACACAATATATTAAAGTGCTTCGTGCAGGGTGCAACTCCTGTTGCGATTAATGATGCAAAGAATGAAAAGTGACACAGTGTGCAAAATTATCCTAAATTGCATACGTGTGACTGAAAATGCAGCCCAAAATTAATATAGTGCAAAAAAATATGTAAGTATGGTTCCTCTTGCTATAAACATATAAAGTATAATACAGTGCTCCTCTACAAAATGCAACTCTTGTAAAAAATGATGCAAAAATGACCCAACGTGCAAAATACTCATAAATGCATATATGCGACTAAGAGCCACGCATCCACATATAGGCAATACAGTACATAGAAGGTGACAATTGTGCAATATAATCATACATTATATTGGAAGACTGGAAGAGGAACCATACTTACATATTTTTTTGCACTATATTAATTTTTGGGCTGCATTTTCAGTCACACGTATGCAATTTAGGATAATTTTGCACACTGTGTCACTTTTCATTCTTTGCATCATTAATCGCAACAGGAGTTGCACCCTGCACGAAGCACTTTAATATATTGTGTATTTTTTGAGCATGAGGATTCATAAGTTAACATTGTGATGCATGGATTATCGTGTGGTATCTCTATCATATATGCACTTGGAAGTAAGAAGTTATATTTAATATTGTGGTAGCAGTCTGCGGTTTTTCCCGGATTTTGAATTGGTCTTAGGGTACTGCTACTATAGATGCACATTTGCACTTTTAATAGGAAGATTGTATTTATACAGATTGTTGCAGCGTTGGGGAGTCTTTTCCGTATTTGAAATTGGTACACAAGGATAGATTAGCGCAACATATCTACCTTATTTGAATTACTTACCCATCAGGGTGTGTGAGTACACCTTTCTATGTTGGCAGCTTCTCATCTGGTACTATTTTTTAATGTTTTATGTTATATTTTTATTGAGGAGGTTGTGGTTTTACGCACTAGTCCCTGAATTTCTAACGTGTATTCTTATTTGCTCAAAATAATGCACATCCACCTCTGTGCAAACTTCCGCTCTCACAGAACTCTCACCTCTTAAAAGGCTCATATAAGCCTTTGAATACTATGGCCAATGGGCTTCCAAGGTACCCCAGCAATCTCCACTTCCAGTAGAAAAAGGAACCAGTACCATATTATCCCAGGTGTTTAAAGACGCCTGCTGTCCCTTTGAACCTCCAATATATCAGCTCAGCCATATGTTATAATAAAGCAAATATGCCTCCCATTGGGTAAAATTGTATAAAACAACCGCTTATTAGAGTGTATTGAATACTCACCATAGCATGGTGTCTCGCATAATTTCTGGTCACGGGGGCCCTATGCGTTACATCATATCACATGACTTCTATAGGGGAACCAGATTGGTTGTTCTGATCTGTATTTATGTCCCATGCACAGGAAATGTGTCGGCGGCCTTTTTGTTGGAGCCGCATTGATATCGTCAGAAGGCCATTTTTGATGGGACACATGGTGTAATTTGTTCACTAGAGGACTAGAGTAATCAGTTTGTTGTCGATGGCATTAACTGGATGTAAAATTATCTCTTTGCTGAAAGATTAAAATGGAATCATATAAATTACTAAATTTGGCGAGAAGGATGCAGTACGCCTTCACATCGCAGGAGTGATGTTCTACATGTAAATACACAAGTTTATTGGGTACTTTCATACTAATATTGTCCTGATCGCCACTGGTTTCAATAGGCAAATTAAACATCAATCCTAATGTCCATAGCTGAGGTGTGGGTTTATAATGTTTGCATATAAAAAGCAAAAAATTGGAATAAAAAATAAATGATAATAATAAAAAAAAATAAAAAAAAAAATATATATATATATATATATATATAAAATCTCATGGTGACAAAATGACTCAAATAGAATCTCAAAATGCTCAAATGTCACTAAAAAATATTCAAATCAAAATCTACATTTAGGCCCTGGGGGGGGGGGGGGGGGTCATCTTCATTCTTTTTCGCTTGATTCTATAAAAACTGACCCCTGAGGGCCTAAATGTAAACTTTAATTTGAATTGTTTAATAGTGACTTTTGGAGATATATATAAATAATCATTTTTTATCTCCAACATTCATGTGTCTCTTTATTTTCTATATGCATATATTATGAACACACACCTCAGCTATGGACATCACGATTGAGGTTTAAATGGCTTATTGAAACCAGTGGCGATCAGGACAATATTCGTATGAAAGTACCCAATAAATTTGTATAAGAATATAAAATGGCCGACTGACGATATCAATGCGGGTACAAAATTGCCGCTGACATTTCCTGTGCATGGGACATAAATGCAGATCAGAACAACCAATCCTGTCCCCTCATGAAGTCCCATGACGCAACACGAAGGGTCTTTGTGACCCGAAGTGATGCGACACACAATGCTGAGTATTCAATACACTACAAGTGCTGTTTTAAATGTAAGTCTTCCTTATATTAAAGGGTTGTTTTATATCATTTTACCCAATGGGAGGCATATTTGCTTTATTCTAACATGTAGCTGAGCTGATATGTCGAAGGTTGAAAGGGACCAGTACCATATTATCCTGGGTGTTTATCTACTGGAAGTGGAGATTGTTGAGAGTACCTTGGAAGCCCATTGTACATAGTATTCAAAGACTTATATGAGCCTTTTATGAGGTGAGCACGGAATTCTGACTTTTTTTTTTTAAGCCTATATATGATTTCACTATTAACATTTGCACTTTAAATGATTTTAATGGGATTATTTTGATATGGTTTTACACCATTGCATATTTATCGCTTCACTGTCACACTAATCACTTGGACTTGCTACGCAACCCCATACCTTATCTTACTGTCAAAGTATGGAAGATCATGGGTCAAGATAATAGCTTGTATACTCTCAAATTTGTAAAAGGGGTCAGCTTGTGCCGTGTACACACGGGCTGACTTTTAGACCGGACTGGTCCGACAGAATGAATCCGTCGGACAATCTGACCGTGTGTGGGCTTCATCAGACCTTCAGCTGACTTTTTCTGTCGAAAATCAGACGGACTTTAGATTTGAAACACGTTTCAAATCTTTCTGCCGGAAATCCACTCGTCTGTATGCTATTCCGACGGACAAAAAACGACGCTAGGGCAGCTATTGGCTACTGGCTATGAACTTCCTTATTTTAGTCCAGTCATACGTCATCACGTACAAATCCGTTGGACTTTGGTGTGATCGAGTGTAGGCAAGTCCATTCGTTAGAGAGTCTGTCGAAAGACCGTCGGACCTTTGATGCCGAAAGGTCCACCCGTGTGTACAGGGCATAAGGGCCATAACCCTTAGCGCAGTCTGCTGTGTTAAATGCCTTCCTCTCTGTTCCAGCACTGCTCACTTGTGGCTTTGTCTGTTGCCACACAGCCTTTTTCTGTACAGCATCCCCCACTGGGTTCTCTCCCTCAATCTTGTGGAATATGAATCCTATGCAAGCCATACTAGGAGCGAATTTCTTTCCTGCAACCACAGACTGGTGGGGGGGATTGCTAGCAACTATAGCAGCCACAAGCGATAATTGCAGGTAAAACCCGGCATGCTGATTGTACCCACGTTGAGCGATCACCTTGGTACATTCAGCCTGCCCATACACAGTTAGAATCTTGGCCGGTTCCTGCTGAGCCAGCTAAGATTTGAACCATGTATGGCCTGGCTCCGTAATGAATTAAGCTGTGGTATGCGTGCGTACTAAGGGGCGCTAGCACAAACGTACCTGGGCAGAGTTACACGGTGCAACCACTTGAATCAGGAGAAAGAGGATTTGTAATACTACAAGAAAAATTAGGTACTGTACCAACACAGTATGCTATAAACATTTGTATGCTATGTTGAGTGAATAGTGCATTCCACTTAATTGCTGGGTGGCAGTTCCATGTGATCAAAGTCTGTGTAGATGTATAAGCAGTTAGTATCAGTGACTTTGCCAACACAAAGGGTACTCGATTGGAAATTGGGCTAGTGATAGGTGGGGCACAGCACCCTATATAGAAAATTTGAAGTGTCAGGACAGGCAATAATTACCAACAATAATGAGGGGTAGACAAATTGCTCTTTTATAGTTATTTAAAAAAAAAAAATCTCACTACAGATCAATAAAAATGGCAACCTATAGATGTGTCTTAGAATTTGTGAAACGAGCCTTATTATCACTTGGATAATCTTCAATGCTTTGCATTTATAGCCCCAACATATCCCATCATCTCACATTGCACATATCCAGGTTGACCGATTTCCTGTAAACTGATCACAAGGCTCCTAATACACTCTATAGCACAGCACATTATCTTCCAACAGCCAAATACAAACAAAACCGCAGTTTATTAAGTTTTAAGAAGCTTTAACATTTTCAAAGCATCTTTTGGTGCAATTCATTAACAAACACATTCTAGGAGAGAAAAAAAAAAAAAAACATAAGCCACAACATTTTCTTGTCCTTAAATTTTAGTTTCAGACATTGTAAAATGACAACATAATAAAAATTAAAAAAAAAAACACACACCACAAAAACACATTTTATTCAATAGCATATTTGGAGAGATGCCTGTGTCCTTCAATAATTTTATAATATATATATATATATATATATATATATATATATATATATATATATATATATATATATATATATATATATATATATATATATATATATATATATATATATTTTTTAAAGAAATCTTTTCACATGGAAGAAATGTTCATATGTTGACTGCACACAGACCTCTCCCCCACTCAGCAAGAAGTATCATAAAAGGCTCTATGAGCATCTGAAGGTGTCAAACCATGTACTCTTCTGAAGGGGGAATTGCGATGAAGTGGCATTTTTGCATTCTTTTATTTTTTTTTTTACTCCTCACACTACATAACGAAGTGCTATTTAACATCTCTCCTGTCAGGAGGCAAATAGCAAAGTTGTAGGTCGGTGTTTTTCAATCCATTCCCTGGCAGGTGACAATGCTCATCTTCCAAAAAGTAGTTTTGATAATATGTAACATTAAAAGAAGCTAATTTATGATGGCCATACACTCAACACAATAGCTATTCAAATCAAAAATTCAAAAGAGGTATAAGAGCCCTCTTGTTTGGCGATTTATTCAAGAAACCATTTTTTTTTCTTTTTAATAAACACATTCGGCCTCCGTGGAAAATCAATTTAAACCAAACTGGTCTTTATTGCGTCTCGCAATCTTTTTTGAAACGAAAAAAAGAAAAAATGTAAACAATCAAGTCTGCGATTGTTTGTTGTTACCTGCATGGCCAGCATTGTTGTGTTTCTGTAAAGAGATCTGGAACATGAGCACTGTCAGCAGCCACCAAGGACTGGAAGAACACTCTTGTAGAACACTCTGCCAGAAAAATGGATAGCTTTACAACACCTGCTCTTACCAGAGTAGAGCATTGGGGGGGGGGGGAATCTAGTTTACTGTTCTTCCTAAAGAATTCCTGCAGACGTTTGCAGATTATAGAGGAACTGCAGGTTGATGTCACGTTTTTTTGCATTTGCTCCTACACAATCAGTATGGTGCACAGCCCCTAGTGTGCTTACATCTTACTGCCTGCCCTGTACAGTAGAACATGTGTATTAACAACTAACCCTTTTTTGTAGCTAAAGAGTTAAAGGGCAAAAATTTGAGCAGAATTGTTTTTTTTTTCTTTTCTTTTTTTTATATATATATCTTTGGGACAATTTTGCATCCAAAAGAAGTGAATGAAAACAACATTCTTCACAGAAAGAAACTTCATCAGTCTCTACTCTTATTGTGTTTGTAAACCATTTATAACTCTTCCTCCATCTGGCGTGCAAAAAAAGAGAAAAGCAAAAAAAAATAGCGCACAGCTATGTGCTAGAAGTATCAGCAACATAATGCACATGTGTTACTGGTCACTCAGACAGCCAAGTTTAAAAAATAAAATAAAATTTAAACTAAACACAAAACCAATGACCCACTTGGGGTGCCCAAATATTAAGGATTGTCCCAGTGCCTGTAACAGACAAATTCTAACTCTGAAGATGAAAGAGGGGCTGTGCCCTCCCATGTCACAGTCTGTTTTCCTGCCCAACCAAGGGCAGTATATGGCAGACAGAGGTAGCATTATGAAATAACACATAAAATATTATTGATTAAAAGACCCCTCCCCGCAACACACAGAAACTGGAGTTCAAATACACAGGTCGTACTGTCTGAAGTAATTCCCCCTGTCTGCTTTGCCAGAAGAGCGAGAAAAGGGCATTCTATAGTTGTAAAAGAAAAAAAATAAAATCATTCTCGTTTCAAAAACCCAAATAAACCACAGCGAATTGTAGCTCCTGTCTCAGACTTGGCTTGTGCATAGATCAGGATCCAAAAAAAATTGCTCCAGTACCTCAATGGATTGAGGCCCAGCTGGTACTGAAGGCATTTAAAACCATCCCTGCTGCAACAACCCACAAGGCAGAACAATTCATGGGCCATTCTAGCAGAGAGGTCCGACACCAGCTGAAGCATAGATCCAACCCACACATGATAAAACTTCAATACCTACCCCCCCTTTCAAGTCTATCCTGCCCTCTTATTTCAGTAAGAGCAGGATGCACCCCCAAAGAGTCAAGAAGGAACAGGAAATATACAAATTCTTTGAAGTTACAGGCGATGTCTGTCTGAACAATGTTTATCCCATCAGCTTGCGGGAAGGTATCTTGTTCTATTTTATTTCCTTAACAGAGACCCAGGAAAATCACGGTTTGTGTTTCAACATAAAGCAATATTTCATTTTTTTTTCTTTTTTTTTGTATAACATATAAAGCACTCTTGAAACATTTCAAGTCCATTATTTGGTAAATATTTAACTGCTACAAACAGGAATAGTTTGTCTTCCTCAATTACGTTTTCAGTTCTTCCCCCTTAAGTTTTCAGTGCCTGGATAATCTCTTTTCAGTTTATTTTTTTTATTTGTTTTTTTTTTTTAATTTTTCATAAAAATACAATGAAATGGTTGTGTGGTGTTCTACTCCTCTGGAAATGTCAAATTTTCCTGAGAAAGATATCCACGATGTGCAAGGTTGTGACTAAAAAAAAAAAAAATATTTTTTAATTTTCGCTTATCGATGAAAAGAAATGTTTGACAAAAAATGTAAAATATAAAAAAGGGAAAAAAAAATTAAAATGTTGCACAACAATGGCTAAAGTTATTCTTTAATAAAACACTGGTACTTTCCCCGAGGTGTAAAGGAATTTCTATTTAAAATTTGAAAATAGATTTTTTTTTTTTTTATTTCGATGGAAGATTTTTTTTTCAGTTTTTTATAGTTTTGCTGTTTTTTTTTTCTTTTTTTACTTTTTCATTTTACTTATTTTTGGAGAAAAGCAGAAAAACAGAAGATTTCGAAATAAAAAGTTTTGTAAACAGGTTAGAGCCAAGACTGGCATCTGCTATTAGATGCAGTTCAAAACCTGCATAAGATGCAGTGTTGCTTTATGGGTTCTGCTTGTGGCGACTGCCCAGCTTTTATAGTCCATTAGCTACAGCAAGCTACCACAAATAGATGCAAGTCTCCAGTAATATGCATTACTTCCCAATGATGAATCAATGGAAAGGTAGACAAACATTTGTAAGTTTTTTTTTTTTTTTTCTTCAGACATAAGCACAAGGTAAATGTTTTTTTTTTTTCTTCACAAATAAGTCCTTGAGTAAACATAGATACGTGTTAGCACTTCCTCTCTTCATACATTTCTTTCAATTTTCTATTCAGTTGGGTTAACTGCAAGGTCTGGATGAGGAGTTAAAATTTCAGTGCAAAGTTAAAAAGGACAAAAATGTAGTAAAAAGGAAGTAAGGTACTTTAAAGTAAGAGAAATGTCTGTTTGATTTTAGACGGTTGTAAAGGCATAAAGGAGTTATTAGAAAAAGGAAAGACTTTTTCGGTATTAATTTTTCTGTGCACCCATTTTTTTTAGAATTCTGCCTCTTCTCTATGGATACAATTTGATGTGTCTTTCAGCAATTGCATAAAACTTGGACAATCAGTGTTTGATACAAGCCGAATTCCCGAAAAAAATCCCATTATAAGGTGTAAATCTGCTGTTTTCAAGTATATCTAACAGCTGATATGATTCTTCTGAGTGTTTTGCAGGGATCCAGATATTTAGAATAGATAGCAAAAAAAGCAAAAGAAAAAAAAAAAAATGGAAAAAGAAAAAAAAAAAAAGAAGGAACGATGACAGGAGCAGATGCTCTGGAAAAAAGTTATGTGCATAGGCAGATCCAAGGGGTAATCAAACTAGAGCCATCCTTCCTTCGTTTCTGTATCAATACTAATCCACCTAAGTGCGTATACAGAACTGCCGGAAAACGCAAAGCTTGCTGCTGCTCCCCATTTGATGGGCTCTGTTTGATGTGCATATAAGTCCAAGGCTTATTTCAAAATAGGCTTTTTGTTACTCCCATCCTATTCCCCTTGCCCCCAAACTAACCCTCTTCATTTCTGTCAAATGAAAGTGCCCTTGCGTTCTAGTCCCAGCAGAAGCAGCGTTGATCATTTTTTTTTCTTTTTTTTTTAAACTCTTTGAACACTTTAAAAACATAAAAAAAACAGCTTGACCACATCTACTAAGTGACTCTTCGCCTCTCTCCTCAACCCTTCCTTTCCCATCCCTCCCACAATCCCATACTGTTACTTGGAACAGTTCTCAAGGGTGCAGTAGGGAGGATGACCAGGAAAAGATACTGCATGGAGAGAAGACATGGGGCCTGAAGAAGTTGAATTCCTCACAGATCATGGACTGGAAAGATTGGATATTATTTGTCTTGAAGTTTTTCATTTAGTGCTGATGATTAATAAATTTATAGGACCAATGTCCAATTTTCTTTCACATAGATTCCCCGCTCAGCAAATCTCCTGGTAGCAGAGTATTGAGAGGTGTTGGACTGCGAATCATTCTGGCATCATCTGATCCAGGTGGGCCCCACAAGCTGCTGGAATACTGTGGGACTCCTCCCCACAGAAGATCATTGCCTCCCTTGGCACTCAAACAAGAAGGATTCCAGTGAGCAGCATCATTGCGAACCAAAGTGTGTGAGCCCCCGTTGCCACCCATCCGGGGCTGACTATTCCCAGTGTTAGACTGCCAACTGGAAGTGGGGGGCATAGGCTGCCCTTGTGCCAAGAAACGGTTTACTTCTTCTTCGCCAGCAAATTCTGCCAGAATAGTAGTGTTGCCCAGGACACACCTATACGAAAAGGAAAAATAAAAGTAAGCAGAGCATGAAAAGCAATTTATACATTCTGAATAAATAAGCTGAGGTGCATTGTAATGAAAATGGACAACCACTGATGCAATATTTTAAAGGAAAATATTTTTCCTTTAAAATGTTTTACTCTTTGTAAATTTTTACCTAATGTTGATTAGGTAAAAATTTACAGCAAAGAGTAAAACATAAGACCCTGCCCCCCCCCCCCCCTTCCCACCAAAAAATAGTAAAAAAAACTGTGCAAAACACCAAATGCATAATGATTTACTAGGAAAGATAAATATAGAAATTTCAATGAAAGAGATACATAGAATATCAAATAATAACTTACATATGTAGAGACTTCTGTGCCTTGGCAGCCTCCTCCTTTGAGCTGTACCTGACCACCGCATTGCCTTGAGTAAGGTTCAGATGGAATGTTATCAGCGGACCATGCTGAAGACACAGCGTTCTTAAGGTGGAGCCATCAATCTGTTGAATACAGGTCAGAATAAAAACATTGTAATACACGAATGAGAGAAGTGACTGAATTGGGGGGGGGGGGGGGGGGGTTCTAATGGAGCTACATTGCAAGTTAAAAATGACCCTAAAGCAGAAACTTGGGCTAAACAATTACTGTCCATATACAAGAGCCATGATGTTTATTCCTACTTGAATCTTTGTGTAGTAATCCAGCAAGAAACAATTTTTGGGGGGGGCACAAACAAACTGAAAAATACTCAAAATCCCCCCCATCATTTGCAGCCTCATTGTGCCCATCATTTGCAGCCTCACTGTGCCCATCATTTGCAGCCTCACTGTGCCCATCATTTGCAGCCTCACTGTGCCCATCATTTGCAGCCTCACTGTGCCCATCATTTGCAGCCTCACTGTGCCCATCATTTGCAGCCTCACTGTGCCCATCATTTGCAGCCTCACTGTGCCCATCATATGCTGCCACTTGTGCCCATCATATGCTGCCACTTGTGCCCATCATATGCTGCCACTTGTGCCCATCATATGCTGCCACTTGTGCCCATCATATGCTGCCACTTGTGCCCATCATATGCTGCCACTTGTGCCCATCATATGCTGCCACTTGTGCCCATCATATGCTGCCACTTGTGCCCATCATATGCTGCCACTTGTGCCCATCATATGCTGCCACTTCCATCCCCTTTGTGTCCCTGACGTCCCCCCCCCGCTCAGGTGGTCAGGACCGGCACTTACCGCCAGTCCTGAGTCCACCAGAGCAGCCGTGGATGTCCGTCTTTGTGTCTGCTCTGTGCCACCTCTTCCTAAGCGCCAATCGGGTAACAGTACCACCCCCTCCCGCCCCATAGGAATCCATCCTGAAAGGGGCTGGGTGCATGCATGGGGGGGACAGCACCCTTACACCCACAATGAACAGGCCGCCCCTGCCTCTAATAATGACAGGACAATACTCTCTTTTCATGTGCAGATCAACCAATCTTGTATTAATACAGCTCACCCCCACCTGTAGTTTCACTCATCCACCCACAGTTCTGCTCTTTGTACAGGCTATGTGCTGCACAATGATAACACGATCAGTACTTTTACCAGGTAATGTCTGTGTGCCAAGACATTTAGCACACAAAGGGGATTTATATCCTTAGTAGTTACTGAGGTGTTTATGAATGTTTTTGTGCCTGGCGTTCAGCTGACTTTAGGTATGCCTGAGTACCATGCTGCCAATCAAAAAAAAAAAAAAAAAAGCTAAGAGCAACCAAATACTTACCTGTTATCCACAGTGGTCTCCCTCTGGGTTAGCCCGGCCTACTGCTTTCCAGCTACCTATGCCTTTCCACCACAGCCAGGGGAACGATCTGTGCGAAAAAAAGGGGATTGGCTGTTCTGGCAGCTTTGAATGTGCAGAGAAGCAGCGAGGAAACAGTGGACTAGTCAGATAGGGAAGAAGACTGCTCTGGGTTACAGGTAAGTATTTGGCTGCTTTTTCAGGTAATAGAGAGCACAGAAAGTGATCTTATAAAAAATGTATTTGTTAGATTGCATAGCTAGATTATTTAAAATAATATGCAGTGTTAAAGCGGAGTTCCACCCAACTTTAGTACTTGGTCTTAAACAAAAGACCACCCCCTCCACCACACGTTTTTGGATATGCAATTTTTAGTTTTTCTTACCTTAGTAGTAAAAAGGTGAGGTAGGTAATTTCCTCTTCTGGCTCTGCCCCTCCTCCTTCCCCCTGCTGCCTTCTGGGACCTGTGTGTGTCCCAGAAGATGACGGGGCTATTCAGAAAGCGTTGTGGGACTTGTACATTCGCAATAGGAAACCGGCTGTGAAGCCTGAAGGCTCCACTGCCAGTTTCCCTTAGTTACAATGGCGGCACCTGCACCCGATCCGATGAACGGATCAGCCTTGGGAGGGCCGACATCTCGGGGCTCCCTGGACAGGTAAGTGTCCTTATTATTTGTAGATGCTGACTTTGAGGTTGGAACTCCGCTTTAAGAAGCTAGGCTCTCCCCATTGATATGCACATAAACCAGTCAGTTTGGTTTAGGAGCGAAGCAAAGGAACAGGAAGAATGGGGGAGGAGCTTAGCACTTTTGAACAGACATGGGGGAGAGTTGGTTTGAAACACAAAGAATGAAGACATGTGTTGGAAACTGGAGGGCTTTGGGGAAGTTTTGAGCTGGAATCTTGAGCAAAGAACCATGAAGACTCCATCTTAATTCCATCTCCATCATAAGAAGTTGAGTAACTGTACATGTGTACATGCATATTTTGTTGGAAAGGATAATTGGCTTGTGCATGTTGCCATATTTTGTACTGTGTTTCCCCGAAAATAAGCCCAGGTCTTATATTAATTTTGGCAACAAAAGACACAGTAGGGCTTATTTTTGGGGTATGTCTTATGTCAAAATGTAACGCCCCTCCCCCCCCGCCCGCTGTCATCCTCAGTGGAACCGAGTAAATGTGCTTGTAAAATGCTAGAATCCACTCTATTACAGTATTATATCATGTAAACTGTGTAGGTCCCTAATTTAATTGTGTTAAATACCTTCTTATGGCACTTCCGTGACCCGCCGAAGCTCTCTTCCCCGTTCTGAGCACTGCAGAGGGAGGGTTGCCGAGATCCCCCGCTGACAGCTGCGAGAAGAGGAGGAGAGCAGTGGGAGATCAGCTGAGGACCGAGCGGTGCTATAAGGAGGTATTTAACACAATTATATTACAGAAACATACACAGTTTACATGATACAATACTGTAATAGAGTGGATTCCAGCATTTTACAAGCGCCTTAAACTAGGGCTTATTTTTGTTATTTTTGGGGTAGGGCTTATATTGCAGCTTTCCCCAAAAATTACACTAGGTCTTATTTTCGAGGAAACACAGTAACTATGAATAATTATTATACAGGATTTATATAGCGCCAACAGTTTACGCAGCGCTTTACAATATAAAAGGGAGACAATACAGTTATAATACAATAAAATACAAGAGGATTAAGAGGGCCCTGCTCAGAAGAGCTTACAATCTAATAGGGTGGGGCAGGTGGTACAAAAGGTTGTAACTGTGGGGAATGAGCTGATGGAAGTGGTAAAAAATTAGAGACGTGATAGGCTTTCCTGAAGAGATGAGTTTTCAGGGATCGCCTGAAGGTAGCAAGAGTAGGGGATAGCCAGACAGGTGGAGGTAGCGAGTTCCAGAGGATGGGAGAGGCTCTGGAGAAATCCTGGAAACGAGCATGAGAGGAGGAGACGTGAGAGCTTGAGAGTAAGAGGTCTTGAGAAGAGCGGAGAGGACGATTTGGGTGATATTTGGAGACAAGATTGGTGATGTAGCTCGGGGCAGAGTTGTGAATGGAATTGTGTTTTGTTTAGTGGTATGTGCACCTTTTCTGTTTAGTAAATGCATTGATGCACTACAGAAGTCTATGCTTCCTTGGCTTTTACCGCAAGAATCCTTAAAAAGACGAAAGCAAAACAGAAGGACCTGTACGTATTTGGCATTAGGTATATTAAAAGAGAAGTATGGACTTCCTTCAGCACTCAAAGGAGTGCTGGGCTGAGGAGCGAGGGGGTGGGCCTGAGGGCTGGCTCAGGCTCCCAGTGGATCGCCGAGAGGCTGAACCAGGTGTTGGCCCAGGCATCTGGGTGGATCCTGACCAAGTCTGGACAGGCTGAGTGATGTCAGCCGATAGTGGACTGTCAGCTGAAACCGGGTCACAGGAGTGCAGAACAAATTGCACTCATGTGACCTACAGGAGAAGTACAGCCAAAATATACTTCTCCTTAAAAAGTACCTACTACAAAGAAATTCTAAACGTTTAAACAGGAGATCTTTTCTACTGAACTACATACTACACTGGGCACACTAGGGTGATTTAAAATAATGCCTGGTCATGATTTACACCCTTTACCTATTATAAATATAAGCGGAGGCAGGAGAATAACCATTAAATAATAATTTACTAGCTAAACAGACATGCTTGAACACTTTAAAAAAAAAAAATATCCCAAAGCACAGTGAATCTGTGCTTTGCCCATGCTCCTTACCCATACAACACATACTCACCTCCCCTTTGGTACTTGCTCCTTTGATTTAGTTGCTGGGAGTGAAGAGTAACACCTGGTATTTCTGGGTATGAGGGAGCATGTGACTTAGCCCGTTCCCTTCAGTATGACTAGCCACTGGTCTCTCAGGCACACAGAGTGGGAAGATGATGGTGGGACAGTTATTCGCTCTGTGTAAGCCCCAAGTGCCAGCTTGGAATTGGCACAGAGCTGCTGGCAAGATTGACAGGGTAGTGAAGGGAAGGCAAGTAAAAGCATGCGCTGTGATCTGTATTTAGGTGAAACTGTGGCTTTGACCTGTATAGAAAAAGCACTGGTTCACTTTAGGAAGGTATATTCTACAAATATTCCCACTACCTGTGGAGTGAGGTTACGCAGGACCAGCCAACTACTTGTTCTTCCTGAACTGTCTGTGCTCCAGGTGGAACCTGAAAAGATAGCATACAGCAGTAAAAACCCAGGGGAACAGAATATATGAATTTTAATAGGTAGCTAATGTGAGATACCCTTGGTGGCGGTTTTATATAAGCAGTAGGAAATACATAGTCATACCTGTTGAATAGGAGCTGGTCCAGCCCAGTTGATTTGAGCCCCAGGCAGAGGAGGGTTTGGCATTGGTTAGCCCAGGTGGTGGCCTGGTCGGGGCTGTAGTGTTTCTTGGTACCTTCCACAACTCGTGAGATAACGATGCTTGAGTGTGTGAGATAGGGCTGGATGACCAAGTGGACTTTATATCAGACAGTTTAGCTAAAAATGCAGAGAGAAGTTAAAACAAAATTTATTTTATAAATGTCACATTAAAGTAGTATATACACACACACACACACACACACACACACACAACAGTATATGAAATAAAAGCTCTATGCTAAACCAGCCAATATAGTTTGTTTAGAATACTTTACCTGGCAGCTGGGAATACGGATATGACTATTCAATGTATCAAATCTCTAGTTTACACACACAAGTCTGGAAAGACTTTGAAATACTGACCACATTACATACCAATAATGGTCAAAAGTGCCATTCTGTTCTCTGTATGAGAATCTTTTCATTTTGCCACTTTAATTTGTTGTTTAAGAGCCAGTTCACACCACATGCAGTCCAGTGCATTTTTTTTCTGCATCAAAAATGCATGGAAGTAGGTTATATGGTTTTCAATGGCATAGTTCACACCAGTGCTTGCAGTTGCAGTGCGTTTCAGAAAAAAAAAAAAAAAAGTAGAACATGCTGCATTTTTCCTGAATTGGACTGTATTGGAACGCACCAAAGATGCACTGGAACACACATGTCCTTATTTAAGGTTAAGAAGAAAGAGGTGTTAAAAATACACTGGACGGCATCAAAAACGTGCATGCAGAAAAGCATCAGGAATGCATCCGGACTGCATTTCTATGGTGTGAACTGGCCCTAAAAGTGCAAAATGAGCTAGGACAATAAAATCAAACAAACAATTTATAAACCTCTGTCACCCAGAGTTATGAAACTTGAAAATACAATTACAGTAATGTTGAAAAAGATAAAGAAAACAGAAATATATCTGGTCCTAATCTGGTTACCTCCACTTTTGAGCAGATAACGGTTAACATCCTGGATTGTGGTATTAATGGTGGGCCCAGTAGGAACACTTCCTGGGGTCACATCAGGATCATTCTCAGGGTCAATGTTTTGCAGTCCTTTCCAAGGCACTCCTGGGTGAAATTCTAAGTCAGGTACACAACAATGAGTCAATCAACCCCGAAGTGTCAGCTTCAATTATATAATGAGCGACAAGAAAAAAAAAAAAAAAAACACCACCAGGTGAAAGTAAATCATATGAACTATTACTAAGAAAACATCAAGAAAACACTAACCAGGAGGCCAGTTGATACTGGACCCATTGGAGATTTTGTCGTTCTCAGTTTTGGCACGTGACCAGCTGTCGGGAACAGGAGGACTCGTTGGCGAGTCACTGTTTGGGAGAAGATCGTACCGATTGTAGGAGTCATCTATATTGGGCTTTGCAGGAGGGCCAATGCCAAGACCCCCAGGAAGAGCAGCTGCAACAAAATATATGTAAATCAATGTAAAAAAATGGCATATAAAAACTGCTGAAAATGTATAGCAGTATGATGTGAAAAAGACATTGACACAGCTGGGGTGGATGGGGCAGAGTAAAATGATGTTGTTATGAAGAAAAAAAAATGAACTCTAAACCTTAGGTTTTGGCAGATAGGGTGCATACACAGGAGAAAGAACGTTAACCCCTAAGTGTACAAATTATGACTTACTTGACTTGCCAGGACTGTGATCAAGAGAAGCAGAATTTGCCAGGCTATCCATGGAGTTGGGATGAGTCCACTGTGGCAGACGAGACTGAGACTGGGATGTATCCTTCACTGACAAACCCCCAGCCATGTCCATGCTGCTTACATTCATAGCAGGATTTATTCCAGGACCTGTACAGAAAGGATGTATACAGTTATGCTTTAAAACCTAACTACATAGTACATACTTTTTCCTATTCTATGTATTAAAATAAGGGCGAGTTGCTTGACAATGCTGAGATATGGTGAACACAGAATTTGAATCTAATTTCTAAGCAGTCACACATCTTCCTCTTCAATGCAACATTTACATATTCAGTTAGTGCAGAAAAAAATGGGTTCGGCTTAAAATGAAAATATTGTCTGATTAGATAAAGACTGAGAATAACTGGGATTTGTTTTTTACTAATATTCTATTAAAACCCATGTAGATTTCATGGCACGCTAACTTCGTAACGGGAACTTAAAGAAAACCTGTGCTGAGAACTGCATGGGCTAATATTGCGGAGCTCCAATTTTGACAATGCTTGTTTTGCCAGCGCACATGGTAACCAAGCATGCTCAGCAGGAGCTCTGACTGATTTTACTTGCGCCGGTTCAGATGAAAGCAGTGGTAGAGAGATAAACTTGTACTACGTGTACTAAATCTAAGGTGTGGAGATATCGCTTTGGACAAAGAGGGCAGGAAGATGTCACAAATAAGGTGGAGATGTACAAAAGGAAGCCCAAAGACTCAAAACCACCTTGTATCGATCAAGATCAAGGAAGGGTTATTTGCAAGATAAGACATATCGTTGATGTGAGTACCATGAGAAATACTTCCTTATGAGTGAGGTTGGCAAAGGGAATATACTGAAAAGGCTTAAAGGAAGGCTTCTGTGGAGTCCACAGGCCCAAATTAGGGCAAAGTATGTGCAGAAATGGAGAGCAATGAAGGCCAACCCTCTCCCTCTCTCTGAGGGAGAATGGCCAAGGACGAAGCTTTACCCTTCAGGGCATTCAAGGCCAAAGTTTGATCCAGCACAGATTGAAGAAAGTACAGAATAAGTCCCAAAGAGTATCATCTAGGGTGAAACTTTCTGAGAGCCCGTTCGCTCAGAACTTAAATAAACAGCCAAGCCATTAAAGCCAGTGACCTTGAAGCAGGATGGTAGACCAGTCTGAAAGACAGTAGGTTGGGACAGCCTGGAAGTGCCCCCACCACAGTACCAAGCCCTTGGAATGTGGAATGTGTCTTCTGGCACAAGCCAGAATTAGGTCCACTTTCTGAAGGGGTGTGCAATGTCTGGTGCCGCCCTGATTATTGATATACTGTAAGCCATAGCTATGGTGTTGTGTGACTGAGCTCTCATCAGTCGCCCCTGAAGCGGTTTGGTTAATGGCCCTTTACCTGAAAGCATTAATGGCCGTGTGGATTGCCTCAACAGCCACATCCCTTGGGCCATTTTTGTCCCTAGTACTGCTCCTATGCCCGACAGGCTTGCATCTTTCATGAGAAACTACCAGGTTAACAGCTGAAAGGTTTTCTGATTCCAGCAAGGGGCTGGTCAACCACTAGGTCAGAGATAGCCTGGCCTAGGAACACAAGCGCATGGATTGGTCCAGAGAGCGATGAAGTTTGTCTCATGCAGTCAATACACTGAACTGCAGACATGTAAAACAAGGGGCAGTCTCTGCACTAGGATGATGATCAATTAATAACATACAAGCAGCTGACATAAATATAGTGATTGCAATATAAAAAATAAAAAGTTCAAATGCAGCGCTGAAGGTAGAAGATAAATGAGGAATGGGCAGCTTTACCATCTGAGAAGATAAAGAGCCTCATCCACAAATACCACAAAAGACTTCAAGCTGTCATTGAAGTTAAAGGGGGCAATACACGGTATTAAGAACTGGGGTATGTTAACTGTTGATCGGGGTCATTTGGGTAGCTTCTCTTGTCATTATGATTTAAAAAGAGTAAACACAGTTGATTGATGATAAATGGCTTCAGCCAAACACTAACTATAAGTGAAAGAAATGTTTTTGGGTCATCATTCATATTCTCTGAAAAATGGCCAAGAAATCATATGTATGCAAACTTATGAGCACAGCTGTATCTTCTTACCAGAGGTCAGATAAAATCAAGCATTGGGGTATATGCCACATCCAATAACTCCTGCAGGCAGCAGCATCATCATCATCGTCGGCTTTCACATAGGAAGCAGAATGGAAACTAAGAGATATAAGGATCCTCCGCAGATTCCCAATAGCCAGCAGTGGAACAGCATCAGACTCCAGTACCAATCAATAGAAGCGATATGTGCCAAAAAAGAAAACAAGGAGGCACCTGGTGAAGTCTGTAAACCCAATCCTCAATTGATTTAAAATAAGGGGGTACTCACAAACGAAACATGAATACAAGCATGTAAAAAAAAAAAAAATAAAAATAAAGACTGCAGTAGTGGCGTGGTAGCATCTTCACATCATCACCTGATGCATTTCAGCCTACTGGCTATCGTCAAAGGTGGCCAATAGGCTGAAATGTATCAGGTGGTGTGAGGACGCTACAACGCCACTACCGTGGTCTATTTTTGATTTACATGCATCTTTCGTTTGCGAGTACCCCTTTATTTTTAATGAATTGACGATTGGTTTTACAGACTTCACTATGTGCCTCCTTGTTTTCTTATATGGCACATATTGCTTCTATTGATTGGTACTGGAGTCTGATGATGCTGTTCCACTGCTGGCTATTGGGAATCTGCAGAGGATTCTTTATATCTCTTAGAGCTTCCAATATGAAAGCTTATGATGATGATGCTGCCTGCAGGAGTTATTGGATGTGGCATATACCCCAATTCTTGACTCTAACTGAACTGCAGATGCCTGGAGTGAATTTGAGCAAACATCTCCATGAAGGAGGCCACCATGAAGCCCAGTATCCTCATGCAAAATTCAGCCGATGAAAGCTTTTTGGAGCCCAAAATCTAGGCATGACCCTGGAAGGCCAATACCTATTCCTGGGGAAGAAACACCTGGCCTTAGGCCATGTCTAAGTCTAGGCTCAGGTACTCCAAAATGAGGGTTGGATCCAACAGATATCAAACGGTTAAGGATTCACCTGAGGCGCTGAAGTGTCTATGATCCGCTGGACATGGGCCACCAGGGGCTGGACTGAGTGCTCTTTCAGGAGGATATCGTCCAGATATCCAAGAATATGGATTCCCTGAAAGCACAGAAACACAAGGATTGGCGAAAGCACTTTAGTGAAGACTTGGAGGCCGTGGACAGGCCACAAACTTGAAGTTCTGCTCACCTACTGGCAATTGCAGCAAACACAAATGATGGTGAAAAATGTAAAACGCACAATACGCATCTTTGATAACTATTGATGTCAGAAATTCTCATTGTTGCAATTACAGATTGGGTAAATTCCAGCTGAATCTTTTGGACCTGCAAGAAGGTGTTGAGAACCTTCAGGTCTAGAATAGGTTGAACGCCCTGTTATGATCGTAAACCGTTTTAAAATAAAATACCTGAAATTAATGGATTCTCTAAAATTCAAGCCTACATCCCTGAGATACCATGTCCGGGACTTTAGATTAAAAATGTCCTGAGCCCAGGTGGCCGAAAAAAAACAATTGACGTGCCCCAACTTGCAAAAGTGTGGGTGCCCCTTCGTTGCTTATCACCTTGGGGCCGAGTTGTAGTGGATCTTGGAGCAGCCGTCTTGTTGTTATAGCCATATTGCACTTGTGTGCACACGCCTGACAGCATAGAGCCGAATGAGGATGAAGAACACACCAGCTAAGAGATTTGGTGGAATATGGACACTAATTTATGCTTTTGAGTGCAATTTGGTTGTTTTAACCTTTTAATAAAGGTCTTAAACTATATTACACTATTGGGAGTTTTCTTTTATCTTTTGACCTGGAGAATATGGATAATTGGAGTAATGTGTAGAGATATATATGGAAAGTTTGCTTGGAAAAGGACATGCCATTTGAGACTTGATTACGCTTAAAGTTATACATTTCTGGTGGGTTATTTATTTTGGCACATACAGTGTGGAAGGCAATTGTTGTACAGTGTTTTATTTTGCCTTAGAGAACAGAAGATAAACAGTTTCTGGAGGTGTGTTTTTACTGCGGTGAATTATAAAGTTACAATTCCTTGTTTTTACTTTTGTTAATTTTTTCATTTTCCTGAAGATGCTTTAAATGGACACCTTTTTTTAAATTACTCACCAATCATGTTTATGTTACAGATGTTACAGATTTACACAATTTATGTCCGATTTATATTACGGTTTAAAAATTGAATACCGACAACATTTTTTCATATCAAGCTCAAAGCATTAGATCTGTGCTTAAGCAAATTAAAAACATGTAGGAAAAAAATAAATTGTGCTGGCCATAGCAACCAGATTACAGGATTTATTTATATCGCTATACTATAGTAAAGTTTATTAAAAATACCATGCTTATTATTATTAAAAGCAAGTTTTACTTGACAGCTTAGAACATACCAATTGGGTAAGGAGAGTAAGTATTTGAAGAAGACTGCTGTTCTTTGGTGTGCAGGTCAGTCAGGCTTGGACCTGGGTTATGGGGTGAGAAGCTGTCCAGAGCTGACTTGCCTGCAGGAGGATGCATTGGTGGATGTTGAGGGGCAGTCTGTTGCTTCAAAAGCAGAGACTGGGCCAGCTGGCGCTGATGTTGCTGTATCTGCTGCTGCATGTTATTGATTGTACGTGCAACCTGCAGAAGGGGGGGAAAAAGAAAAAGCAGAAATGTTGGAATTATGACAGACTGTTTTAAGGGTAATTTAGGGCTGAACTTCAGGCAAATATTATAGACAGAAATTATTGTATTTCTGAAATGAATGCATCACTACATTTTTTTCTTTAGTACGAGCACTGTAAGCATCTGAATTTGACCAGTTACTAGCCTTCTGCAATCCCATATACAGCAGGGCCCAGACAGGAGAGGCAAAAAGCAGCACAAGTGTGACAGAGATTAGTATCCATATGCTACTTTAACATTTAATGCAAATTCACAGGCTGGTAGGGACTAGGGATTGGCGAACGGTTCGGCCTGAGCATAAGTTCAGGCCGAACTTTGGTTGTTCGGCAAACACCGAACAATATGCGATGGTCGGGGCAAATTCGAAAGCCGCGGAACACCATTAAAGTCTATGGGACACTAACATGAAAAACCAAAAAAGGTGCTCATTTTAAAGGCTTATATGCAAGTTATTGTCATAAAAAGTGTTTGGGGACCCGGGTCCTACCCCAGGGGACATGTATCAATGCAAAAAAAAGTTTTAAAAAGGGAGCAGTGATTTTAATAATGCTTAAAGTGAAACAATAAAAATGAAATATTCCTTTAAATATAGATAAAGATGCAATACAGATAAAACTCATTAAAAAACGGCATGGGTCGTCTAGCCCCCCCCCCCCCCCCCCCCCCAGTCCATTACCAGGCCCTTTGGGTTTGGTATGAATATTATGGGGAACCCCGAACAAAAAAAAATTGCGTGGATTTTAAGGGGAACCCTGCGCCAAAATTAAAAAATGTACCAGGCCACATGCCCTCAACATGGGGAGGGTGCTTTGGGGGGCAGGGTCAACCGTTTACGTCACCAAGTGGCTCTGCCCTCAGCTATATAACAGCTGTCGAGAAGCAACGTCACTCAGCGGGAGCCTCCCATGGAGGCGGAACTGTTGCAGCTTTTTTTTCCTTTTTCGGTCCGTCGGCCAGCGTGGATTTACATCGCTGGACATTTTAATTTTTTTAAAAAAAGGACTTGTTCCAAGCCGTCTCGTCTTTTTTACCATTTTTGACACTTTTTTTGAAATGGTAGGGGTACAATGTACCCAGTTACCAATTCACATAAGGGGAATAGTGGGATCTGGGGGTCCCCTTGTTAAAGGGGGCTTCCAGATTCTGATAAGCCCCCTGCCCGCAGACCCCCCTAACCACCGGGCAAGGGTTGTGGGGATGAGGCTCTTGTTCCCATCAACATGGGGACAAGGTGCTTTGGGGGGGGGGGGCTACCCCAAAGCATTCTCCCCATGTTGAGGGCATGTGGCCTAGTACGGTTCAGGAGGGTGGGGGAGCGCTCTCTCGTTCCCCCCCTCTTTTCCTGCAGCCTGCCAGGTTGCGTGCTGGTATGGGTCTGGTATGGATTTTGAGGGGACCCCTACGCCATTTTTTTTTTAAATTTTGGTTCAGGGTTCCCCTTAATATTCATACCAGACCCAAAGGGCCTGGTAATGGACTGGGGGGAACCCATGTCATTTTTTTAAATGAGTTTTATCTATATTGCCGAGACCCAACAATTCATTACAGCTGCGATCAATTTTAAATGACTTTTATCCTTTAGAAATGTCATTTTGCTGTGGTACTGTTCTAAACACGGGAAAACTGCGCCACTTTACAGGCATACTATAGACAACCCCCCCCCCCCCCCCCAGCACAATATTTAAAGGAATATTTCATTTTTATTGTTTCACTTTAGGCATTATTAAAATCACTGCTACAAAAAAAAACAAAAAACACTTTTTATGACAATAACTTGCATATAAGCCTTTAAAAAAAAGGCACTTTTGATTTTTCATGTTCGTGTCCCATAGACATTAACGGTGTTCTTCCGAATTTTTGCCTGTTCAGATGTTCTGGTGCGTACCGAACCGGGGGGTGGGGTGGGGGGTGGTGTTCAGCTCATCCTTAATAGGGACATCATTTATAAGAGTAAGCAGCAAAGAAAAACACAAGTCTCTTGCCCTATACGACTAGGCTGTGTAAATCTCAGAACTGGATGAGCAGAAATAAACCTTTTGGCAGGTTAAGACAGCCCAAATATAGGTATTGTATCTATTTAATGGTTTGCCTAAAGTTCGGCCTTAAAGAGGAGCTCCAGTCTCCCCCAAAAATTAAGTCAGCAGCTACAAAAAATAAGGACACTTACATGTCCAGGGATCCAGCGATGTCCTCACTCGAGCCGATTTTTCAATCTGTTTCGGGTGCAGGCTCGGCATCTTGGGTCAGGGAAACCAACAGTGAAGCTTTTCAGCTTCACAGCCAGTTTCCTACTGTGCATGTGTGATCCATGCTGCACTTTGTGAATGGTCCCACAGTCTTCTGTGACCTGTGATGTGTCGCAGGAGGCTGTGTGGACGGGGGAGGGGAGCCAAACCTTTGCACAGATTGCCGTGGCGATCTTACTGGATGTGGGAGTGGGTACCTGTCAAAACCAGATATCTGCTCCCCCCCCCAAATATTGGCAAATGTTGCAGTGGGATGGGGTACGCAAACAAGCGG